>JALIGW010000001.1:71611739-71966739 GCA_023053685.1 Diadophis punctatus similis | reverse complement strand
TCTTGAAAAAGCACCTTTGGGACAACCATGACTGGGATGACTGTGAATCTCCATAGACACTAAGAAAGGAGGAACTATACTAAGTAATCCCTGTGTAAGACAAAAACAGAAAAGTATCAAAAGAAGTGTGGTTGACTAAAGAGTTTAGTGATGATCTGAAATTTCAAAAGAATAAGGATGTCTTCAAGGAAAATTATATAAAAGTTGGAGCTATAAATGTTCAAAATGTCCTAGACTGAGTGAAGGACAACTACAAGGGCTTTTTTCAGATACGTTCAGAAAAAAAGAAAAAGAATCTGTTTAGTGAAAATGTCAATCTGCTAGCCTAGCAAGCAATATGGAAAAGGATAGATCGCCCTATTCCTTTTTTTCACTCAGTCTTCTCCAAAAAATGGGCATGTATTCTAATAAAAAATTTGAAAGGATAAAGTTGAACAGCCAGGTTGATAGAGACATGGGCAGGAAATATTTATTTTCAATGAGTTCAAGTCTCCAGAGTTAGATGAATTCCATCCTAAGCACTGAAGAAATCAATAGAAATATGGCGTTCAAATCATGGGAAGCAGTGGTTCTACTCTATTCTATACTGGTCAAGATCCATTTCAAGTACAGTGTCCCCTTCTGATCACCAAAGCTGAAAAAAGAATGAGATCAAGGGAAGGCCAAAGGTTTATCAAGGAAGTAGAAACTAAGTTCTAGAAAAAGTAATTGAAAAGACTTGCATGTTTATGCTGAGGGGGAAAAGATACCGAAGAATGTTATGATAACACTCTTATCAGCAAAGAGAATGCCAGGATTTGTATATTGTTGTAGATCATAGGTGCCAGAATGATGGGCTTAAATTACAAGAAAACTGATTCCAATTGAATGTTGAATGTTATATGAAATATAACTTCTGCATCAGGCAGAATGCTGGACTTGATGCCTGTAATGCTGGTAATATTTTTTTGATAAAGAAACATGTTTCTGCCTGTCCTCAATACTAATATAACCCAATACTATGGCAACTATGAAAATAGCACTGTTTCAGATATTTAGGGTCTAAATCAGGGCTGTAAAACTCCCAGCCCGCGGGCCGGATGCATTACGCACTGGCCACGCCCACACCCAGTTTAGCGAAGGGGGAAAAAGTCCCGATACATCACATGATGCTGCCGTGATGATGTGAGTTTGACACCCCTGGTTTAAATCATCCCCGACATAGTATGTAAAGCAGTTCCTATGAAGATGTCTAGAGCATTGTCTAGCCTAGCAGTATATATTCCTTAAATTACATATTGAATTTGTAGAAAATCTTCTGGGAACTCATTGTACAGCCTCTGTTTGGATCCCAGAGAGCATAGTAATGATTCCTTTTTGGCAAGATATTCAAACAGGTAATACTTAGTTGAGTTAAATTTTTGGCATCCCATTTCAGTCTGATCCCAGTCTGATTAGATATTTTGGTCTCCAAACGTTCAGTGAAATTGTTTTAAATTTGGAATGTGTACACACCATTTTATACCAGCCAAAAGTTAGATAACTGATTTGTACTGGTTGAAACATTTGATTTATCTACAGGAGTAGTCATATATACAGTATGTTGTGATTATCCAGATTTAGCATGGATTACTTGGGCTAGTTATACCTCTCCCCAAACATTTGCAATTAGATTAACCAAAGCTGATAAAAGCACCAGTATCTTTAGTCATGATGGTAGATTTAAGGAAGAGAATGTGGAGACATTATTGAAGATCTTGTTAATCTCTTTCCTGAAACCTTTTCTTCTCATTTCTGCCTTGTTAAGGTAATTGCACCAAATAAAGTGAAGACATGGCCATAATATTTTTATAATGCTTGCTTGCTCAGTGAAAATTATACAGGCTTTCTCTTTCTCTATATCCACAAACTATTCTTATCTTGCACTAGAGTCCAGTTCAATTTTTTTAAGCTAAAAATAAAAAGTCTGAAAATCACTAATTTTTCCAAATTTTATATCCCTAAATGTAATGCAAATCACACTTAAATCACATTTCACCAAGTCTATCACAGATTGAATCAAAAATATCTGAATGCTTTCCACTATCGACTTCCAAAATATCAAGCCCATGATGTATCTGGGACTTGCTTTGCTATAAACGTTGCCCCCTTCTTCAGGAATAACAGTTAAGCTGGCACCTGGTGTGTCATGTTGTACTTCTAGATGAAAGCATAGATTCCTGGCCAATACGTCTCCACAGCTCATTGATCTCCCTCTGAAGAAAGGCTGGTATGTCTCCCTACAGATTACTCGGCAGGATGATTTAAGGCTTGCTGTTGAACGATTTAAAGTCTGGCATTGTGTAGCTATGCACTGCATAGGAAGGAGCATGCCGGTAAGCTGTCACTGCTACTTCCAAAGAAGGGCATTAAATCTTGTAGCACGAGGCATGTGCTCTCAAAGTAAATTACCCACCAAAGAGAAGTCAATGAATTTGACTTGGGAACAAGACACCTGGAGACAGGGAAATTCTCATTTTGGGGATAATCAAAAGACAGAAATGTTGGAGGCATGGGACATTCCTTCGGGACCGCATCCTACCTTCAGGACCGCATCCTACCACATACCTCCCTACGACCGGTTAGGTCCCACAGAGTGGGCCTCCTCCGGGTCCCATTGGCCAAACAATGTTGGTTGGTGGAGCCGCGGGGGAGGGCCTTCTCTGTGGGAGCCCCAATCCTCTGGAACCAACTCCCACCAGAGACCCGGACTATCCCCACCCTACTGGCCTTCTGTAAAGCCGTAAAAACATGGCTCTTCCGGCAGGCAGGGTGAACAAGAAGATCAGATTCCCCCATGAATGAATGTTTTTTAAAATAATGTTTTTATCTTTTTAACTGTCATTACTGTTTTTATTGTACGTTTCTTATCTATGCTGTACGCCGCCCTGAGTCCTACGGGATTGGGCGACCTATAAGAATGTTAATTAAATTAAATTAAATTAAATTAAATTAAATAATTAAATTAAATTAAATTAAATTAAATTAAATTAAATTAAATTAAATTAAATTAAATTAAATTAAATTAAATTAAATTAAATTAAATTAAATTAAATTAAATTAAATTAAATTCCCCCCATATACTTGGGTTTTACCTACAAAATCAAGAGTAGCTAAAGTTCTTAAGAACTGGGCATAGGTAATTTCTGTGAATATTTTCTTCCTCATCAGTTGTTTCCATCCCATTCTGTGCACATGCCTGTTTCTCTCAATATCCCTCCACAGCTTACAATTTCCATGTCATGCCCATTTCTTCATTCTGGATCCTGATGCCTAGAGGTTGACATATCCTTCCTCGAAGTCCCACCAATAATGGTTGCTGTTAACTCAAGAGTCAAATTATCTTACTGAGTTGGAGATGACACCTGATCTTCCGGCACTTTGCATTAATTTATAAGCAGCTCTATTCCCTCTGAACAAGATTGGAGTCAGGTGGTGTGGAGTGGGGGTTAAATCATGCCAGTTTAAATTCTTCCCACCTGGGTTGCTTTGATTTAAAAATCAAACAATTTGGTTGTGTTAGTCATAGTGAAGGAAATATTATTGATAAAAATATGGTCTGCTGCAGATCTGTTGGCTCAATCTTTAAGTTATAAATGGAAATTACACAGTTTGTGGATTTTACTTTAAAATCTGATCTTCAATACCCATTGCAAAGTGGGAATCTCTGTACTATAAATCTCAGGAAATCAATACAGAATGTTTTATACTTTCATTTTAAAAAGCAAATGCAAATTAAACTGGTGCTATGTTTTAAAACTGCAATAGTTAGGAAGATTGTTTTCTTTTTCCAGAAAGTATTAAATTAATAAATGGATAAATGCCATGCTAGGGTCTTGGAACTAAAACAGGTTAACCCTCTGCTATCTGTCTGAAATTATTCAAGTCAGAATTTGAAAATGTTGTGAATAAAGGGCTTTGTAAGCAGCTTTAAACATTGAAAAATATTCTTAAGTACTAGACTTGGGTTTTAAATACATATTTGTCTACCTACGTACATGTGTGCATACAAATGTGTGTAGGGATATGTCATTTCATTTTCCAATTATTCCATTTGAGTGTATTAAAAGTTAAAAGTTATTCTCTCTCTCTCTCTCTCTCTCTCTCTCTCTCTCTCTCTCTCTCTCTCTCTCTCTCTCTCTCTCTCTCTCTCTCTCTCTCTCTCTCTCTGTGTGTGTGTGTGTGTGTGTGTGTAAGAAAGAATGGGAGCTATTCCTTAAAGTCCTCCTGAGTAGACTTGTTGCTCTCACACCTTCATCTCTCAAGCACACAAACATTCCAGGCTTGCGAGTCTGTTTAAATTAGTCATGTATGACTAGACTTGGGCAAAGTGTAAAGGTATCTGCTCCAGGCCTACTTGGAGCCAGTCGGAAATGAATCTGTCTCCCAGAGATATTTCTTCAGACAAAATTATTAATGCTTAGTCGCATGGGAAGTGTCTTTTTTTTCTGGCTGGGTTGAAGGATGGGAGAATTTCTACCGCGATAAACCCACAATCAGCTGGTGTTTGGTAGAGAAAGAAGATAAAATGTTGCTTCAGGGAAGTCTGGTTTCTTTTCCCTTTTTTTTTTATTTTGCTCATCTTGCGTGCTGTTTTCGGGCTTAAACACAACCAGCATTTTGTATACACTGACAATAAATAAGAGGGATGGGGAGGGGGGGAGATTTCATTATGATGGAAACAAGGAACTGTTCTATTTGTCCAGGTTAATCCTCTGCTATCCGTCTGAATTTATTCAAGTCAGAATTTGAAAATGTGTGAATAAAGGGCTTTGTAAGCAGCTTTAAGAGCTGTGGTGGCGCAGCGGTTAAAATGCAGTATTGCAGACTAATTCTGCCCTTTTCCAAGAGTTTGATTCTGAGTGGCTCAAAGATGACTCAGCCTTCTATCCTTCCATAGTCAGTAAAATGAGGACCCAGATTGTTGGGGGCAACATTCTGACTGTATAAACCGCTTAGAGAGGGCAGTAAAGCACCGTGAAGCAATATATAAGTCTAAGTGCCAGTGCTATATAAACATTCAAAAATATTCTTAAGTACTAGGCATGGATTCCACATACATCTTTGTCTACCTTCATACATGTGTGCACACAAAATGAAGTATGTGTGTAGGGATATGTCATGTCATTTTTCCAATTACTTCATTTGAGTGTATAAAAAGTTAAAAGTGCCTTATTTATATTGACTTCATTTTCACCCCAGCTCTCAAGTAACAGAAAGTCTCATGCATGGGGGTTTATTTTCAAGCTGGGAGGGCTAGCTAGTTCTAAATGCCTTTCCCTGATCATGAAATATTGCATGAAAGTGAAGTTTGCCACAGAAGGAAAATGTTCATTAATATTTAACACTATAAAATAGAACCTCGAGTTTCAGACTTTTATCAAAGCACAGGTGCATATACTCTACAGTATTTGAGATTTGAGGTTTCAAATCTCGCTTTGAGATTTAATGCTACACATTCTGGTATTGATAGTTCCAGTTATTTTACAAATCAATACTGATAGAATTCACCTCTGCTCATCACTAAGTTTCTCTCCTTTCTCTTATAATCCATCACGATGTCAGGACCTTTCCTGACCCAGTCACCACTAATTCAGATTGCATGTTAAAGTAATTTTGCTTTATCATCTTCCAAAACAGTACTTGTCACTGTTTCCCTTACTTCTACACCATGTACATCTTGCACAAATCTCTCCATACCACTTATCATTCCTGGTCTGTATTTTTTTTTTTTTGCTCAGTATCACAAAGAACTCTCTTAAATGTAGCCATGTAAGAAATCTAGAAATATTATCCCTTTCTCAAATGCATGTGCTAAGTTCATGTGAGGATAATAGAACCCAACACTCTGGTTACCTTTGGTCTAGAGCAGCTTTGCTGGCTGGGGAATTCTGGGAGTTGAAGTCCGCCAGGGTTAAAGTTGCCCCGATCTAGGAAGCAGTAGCAGTCGCCTGGATTCAGTTATTTCTGTAATCCAATTCTGTGATTCTGAAGTGGAACCTATCACTTTTTGAAGTTTCTAGTTTAACACACACCTCTTTTTGATACACAGAACAGCTCCCTTCCCTCTGTCCAGTAGGTCTGTTTGATTTATACCCATATATAGCTTATTTGGGGAGTCCCCTTCATGCCAATAGTTTTCTGTTATTTCTATATTTTTATTTTACAATAATCATGTCCAGCTGTTCATCTTGAAGAAGATATGCCGAACATTAATATAAGGGGGGAATTATATGAATTCTGTTTGTGTGTGTGTGTAGGTGTTGTAAACAATCAAATCTTTGGACTGTTGGACTAGTTAACATTTCCAAGTGCACATTCATTCATTCCTTAATCCTACTTGTCCCAAATTTGACCAGAAATATTTTCATTCAGATGCCCGTAGGATGATTCACTTTGAATCACCTCTTGGCTTGTCTCCATGGGTCAATTTAATGCTCTCTGTGTTATTTATATTGTCAATGATCTGGCTTTATTTTGGATTAAGAGATGCTTTCCCTGCTTGTGCATAATTGGGTTGTCCCAAAACATTTCCCTTAATGCTTAGCCAGCCCAAATCCTAACTCTTGGAATCTTATCCTCAAAACAGAACTATTGAATTTTCCACTTGGATTAATATACTAATACCTAGCATTTCCAAAGAAGTCATCTTGGAAATTCTGGAGTTTAATTTTTTATTTCGCATTCTGAATTTAGCATCAGCATGACAATTATTATTGCATTCTTCTTAATCAGTTATAGTTTATGCCTACATTCCATAGTTTGTATGTCACACATAAAAGAAAACAATATTGAAATATTGATTGCACTACTTTTGACTTTAAAAACTTCAAATTAGAGATTATTTCATATCACTATTACTAAAGTTTACCATTACTAATAAAGTGGCCACAGCCTTTCTGAAATCATCACCAAATAACCTATTGCTACCCTTCAAAAAATTGGAAGGTTAAATTACATTTAGACCCTGCCTAATATTATTTCTAAGGAACATTTCCTTCTTCTTGTGTGTGATGGATTCCTTCCCAAGACTGTCATGTTCCATAAAAACAGAAGTATTGCCATCTTGGGAGTGGGATGTCTCTACTGCAATCCTGAAGGTCCCAGGCAAGACTCTGTTATGCCTCTGTTAGCCTTTGCAGATCAGCCTCCCTTGGCTTCAGATGAACAAACATGTTGTTGCTATGGCTAAGAGGATTCATCAACTAGGTCTCCTAAAGCTTGCGTCTTCTGCAAGCTTTTATGTTCCTGGCTGCTTTCCTCAGCCATTGCTGCAGCCAATTTAGATTAGGGTTTAAAAAACATGAATGTGGTTTAACTACTGGGTTGTGCTGCGGTGAAAGCAAACACAATCAAAATATGCAGAGTTTATTGAAGTTTTGTTTGCATCCATGCCATAGGCATCTTGTTTTGTCCTAGGAAACCATCATCTAAGTTATCTCTCACAACACAGCCTATAATGATTATTTTCATTAATTTTATTGTTTGTGGCTTTGGACTCTGTCAACATTTTAGTCTGAGGGAAAATACTCTTGCAAATAAATGCTTTTATTCAGATAGCCAATTTCACCATCGTCATCTGCTCTGAACAAAAATCAGAGAAATAACTTCCCTTGCTGCAGTTTTAGTAGTTTCTTTGTGTATGTGTTGGATTGGACTGTAGATTTTTCCATCTAAACAAGCCTCAGACAGCTTCCAGAAATGCTAGCATGTAGCCACACTGTCTCCTGAAATGCTCTGTTCTTTCCTTACAACTGCTAACAAATTGCCTGCATATCGGAAGGAATGAGCTTATAAGTCAAAATCACTGTATGAGAAGAATGGTAAGGCCTTGCCAGAGCAAAAAAAACCCTCCCTTTCGTGAAAACATTAAATCTCAGATTCGGAGAGTTTGTGATAATAAAATGTTTCACTCGAGATTTGGGAGTTTACACCTCAATGGATGGCATAAGATGCCGTTGAGGCTCTTTCTAAAATCTTTTGAGTTCTTGGTTTATTTGTCACATACTGTACAAGTTCATTCTTCTAGAAATGTTCGGCTTGAAAATGTAGTGGGAACAAGGAAAAAAGGACAAGTAGAAAAATATGAAATAAGTAGCATAAGCATTATATATTTGTTTTTCTACCTCAAAACCAAAATGATTTAAGGATCGGTACATAGTCAGGGCGTCTTTATAGAGACATAGAGACACACTCATACAGTATAGTGAAAGACCTATTTGTAGTTGTGATGTAATTGCAAATATCTTGGATTTATGACTAGGAAAACACAGCTTAAAGTCCACCTTCAAGCATGGTGACAATGACTTAAGGTCACTCACTGTCTCTTCCTACTCATGTGGTAGTAATTGTAGGAGAAATTGGAGAAGGGACTGCTTTGGGACGGTTTGCCTTCCTGGAAGAAAATAGGATATAAATCTAACAAAGCTCAGCAGGGTATCAGTACAATACTCTTCATTTTTGCTCTCCAATTTTCTTAGAGACTAAAGCAGTGGTTCCCAAAGTGGGTGGTACCGCCCCCTGGGGGGCAGTGGGAACCCTTGGGCGGGCAGTGAGAGGCAAGGGTGGCGACGGGGGCGGTGAGAGGGGCCAGGGGGGTGGTAGGTGGTTCGCCATTCTTTTGCACTTGAAGCTCCCTCGCGTTCCTCGCTCTTGTGTGCAGGGCAGCCCATTCTGAAAGAAAACGCGAGATGTTTTCTTTCAGAATGGGCTGCCCTGCACCCAAGAGCGTGGAATGCGATGGAGTTAAAGTGGTAGGTATGATGCCCGTCTCGCGACCCGCCCAGCCCCTGGTCTAAAGTATATTTGGGAACATTCTAGATTCTTCTTGAGCCAACTTCCACATGAAGACATAGCCAATTATTACAGTGTTACTTATTTAAACTATAGAAATTACATATTGTGCAATGTATCTGCAGTTTTCAACAAGCAATTTATGGGTAGCTGCTCTTTTTCTATTCAGGGTAATTCTAAGTCTATTAATTTTACAGTAGCATAGAGCAGCTATAGTAACCACTGGGTTTTTTGGTGCCCGATAGGATTTCTTTGATGGTTCTTGCTGATAATTTATATTTTGCATACGATCTGGATGATTGTATATTGAACTTGTCCTACAACAGTCTTGTATTTTGCAAGGATTATTGACTTGATGAATTAACATAATGTATTGCAGACTTAAAGAGGCTGAAGAAGTATGTAGACAGAAAAAAGGAAAATCACTTTACAATATAAAACAAAAGCATGATTCTGGAATTGTAAGTATAATTATTCTTACTATCTATAAAAATGTTAAATGTTAAACCAATATGTAGAAAATAAATGCAAGATCTTAAAATAAAACTAAGCAGCTCACTAGATTTAGGCAGTAGTGATGGTGATGGCAGTAGACTAAGCACCAAATAGCTCTAAATGATCTGTTGTAGTCAGTTAACCATAATGCAAGATAAATGGTTTGTTTTAAGCATCTGGAGATTATATCTTGGGGAAAACTCAACTTCATATCCAAATAGTCTGATTTAATTGAATTTTGATCTTTGAGTTATAGAAAAATTGTTCCCCATGGTTCTTTGTCTTGTTTGGGGCAATTAACAGCAAATCTTACTCTGTAACATTTCCCTGGTAACTACTTTTTAAACTATCCATTGCCAGACACACATTCACTAAGGATGTGGGTCACAACCACTTTGATGTGCAGGGCTTTTTAATGTTTTCCATTGGAAGCAGAGGTGGGTTCCTGCCTGTTTTTGCTGGTGCGGTTAATAGCTGTTGTTCGGCGCAGAGCCGAAGACACTGCTGCTGTTCGCGGCGCGGGAGCTTTCCCCGGGTGCTTTCCCCGCCCGCATGAATGCTGCCAATTGCGTTCTTTTGCCCTCTGTGCATGCAGAACGCTTTGCACATGCGCAGAGGGCAAAAGACCGCAAACGGCAGCGTCCATGCGGGCGGCGGTAGCGCCCGGGGAAAGCCCCCGTGCCGTGAACGGCAGCAGCGTCTTTGGCTCTGTGCCGAACAACAGCTATTAACCGCACCGGCAGGAACCCACCTCTGATTGGAAGATAAATGTTTCAACTGTGTTTTATGCATACACAGAAGACTTTTGATCCTATAAGGTAGCACAGTTGTTTTTCAGGAAGCAGAGTTAGAGTAATACTGTACAGTATCAAAGTTACTGAACAGATGCAGGACTGTGAAAATAATGGGGTATCCTTTGGATGATACAACAGGTTTCTCAGTGCTTATGAATATGCTATGAAATACTGAATCTCTTCTTTCTCCACTCTGTTCTGTGTCCTTCATTTTCAGAAAGCAAAGATAAGCATGAAAACATGAAAGAAGAAAGGCTTATGTCTTTATACCCAGACTCAATAAATTGATCATGCCTTGGGGAGGTAGGGGAAAGGAAATATTACCATTCAGCTCATCTGTATTCTTGATTTTCTTGCATTTTGTTTCCTGTTTACACTGACTACTATGAACATTCACTGATAAACAGATTTGCACGTTGGATATCCAGTTATGGAAGCTATTTGATATCTCTCTCTTACAGGCACCCCATATACTACATTCTTTCC
Source organism: Diadophis punctatus similis (assembly GCA_023053685.1). Lineage (NCBI taxonomy): Eukaryota > Metazoa > Chordata > Lepidosauria > Squamata > Dipsadidae > Diadophis > Diadophis punctatus. Next base: position 71,956,153 of record JALIGW010000001.1, on the reverse strand, counting down.
ATCCAAACATTATTTTGCAATTTATACGGTAAAATACTAATAAAGACTAAAGTAGTCTGTGTAAGCAGCAGTATTTCAGTATGTCCTAAACATACTGAAAACTTTATAAACATCTAACTTCATATAGATGTTCCATTCCTGCAGGATTTTTTCCCCCCCGAAGCAAATACATTACAACATTGCATTTAGATTAGGGAGAATGTTACTTCTCAAGAACTGTTTGTATCTATTTCCTATTGACCTTTTAAGTGTACTCTGAATTGGTAAAAGTGTTTCTTTTACACTCTGAGCCATTGATCTCCAAAGTTACTTCATTGCCTCCTGACAAAAATGTCATAAATATGACATTCAGCCCAGCAATTGTTATAATTGACAAAGTTGATCATGATTTGCTGATATTGATGAATGGAACAAAAACAAAAAGGGGAAAACCCAATTACAGTTAAGCACAGGACTCACTTGGTACATACCAAACAATCTCGGGTATTTCAATATTATATTCATTGAAGAAACTGTTTGCAGAGTAACAGGAAACTTGTGGTAGACTTTCTATCAAACTCTTGAGTAAAAAAAATTAAAGAACCCAAGATCTTTCCCTTTTCTCATTCTAAATTATGAAAGATTATTAAGAGCATTGGTTTTTCTGATGATAAAACAAAGGTTATTACTTCTGTTTGATCTCAGATTTTATTAAGTACTTGTATTACAAAAAGTACAGCAGATGCAATTGTTTTGCAATACTTCTGTCTCAACTGCTAAAAACAATTTAATGATTGGGCAGATCTAGTTTACCACATTTTCTCCACACTTTCTAGGAGCAACTTTTTAAAAGATTAAAAAAAAAGCCAAAAGTAGGGAAATGATGTATATATCTCAATGCCTCTTAGCATAGAAGGTGCTAGAGTGATGCAATTTCTAAGTTTTGAAACATTTATTTTTCTCCATGTAACCCACTATATGATACCTGGTTGTCCAGAGATTAATATGTGATTCCAGGAATCATAAGGGCTGCATAAAAATATGACCTCAGGAATTGAATTTTTAAAATACCAATCACTAAAAAATATATTTTTCCTCCACTGGGAAATGATTTCCTGTTACATAATCAGCTTGAAACTCTTATCTTTCAGGATAGCCCCAAAACTCCATTATATGATCCAATAGCATCAAGAATAAAGATTTTTTCTTTGGGAAACAGAAAAGAAAAGATTGTTACAAAAAGACCTATTAAACGCAATTAAAGAAGTAAAACATATTTTAATAGCACTGATTAAAACTCATGTTTGTATTTATGTAATTTATAGTCTTTTGCTGTTTCTGCATTTTTTTTTTCATTTAAATGCATTTAAAAACATTGAAGCATGTTTCTGTTTTGTAGATTTCCTGTTCCCTTCAGTATCTACTATGTGTATATTGCCATTCTAAACTGAATAATGCTACACTTAACAAAGATCGCTATGTGCAATATTGTATTTAGTGTTTCTATTCCAATTTTTTTTAGAATGTTAATTTATATGAAAAATAAAAGAAATGATGAGATCAATGTTGTATTATGCATATAGTACTTCAGTTTTTGTGGCTCTGAGATGATTAACAATCACGCTGATTGCAAAAAAGTTTTTATTAAACAAAATTAAAATTAATTTCTCTTTTAAGAAATGTACAATATAATCTAAAACAATATTTAAAGTCAACACCAAGGGAAGAATCAGAAAAGAGATATACAAGCTGAGGCATGCTTTCTGGCTCAATTTAGCATTTAGCAATAGCACTTAGACTTATATATCACTTCATAGTGGTTTACAGCGCTCTCTAAGTGGTTTACAGAGATAGCATATTGCCCCCAGCAATCTGGGTCATCATTTTACTGATCTCAAAAGGATGGAAGGCTGAGTCAACCTTGAGCTGGTCAGGATTGAACTGCTGGTAGTCAGCAGAGTTAGCCTGCAATACTGCATTCTAACCATTGCACCACCAGGGCTCAGTTTGTCATATTGTTCTCAACCTATTCAGATCTAAATTCCTCTAGCAATAACAATAGCATTTAGACTTGTATATCGCCTCAAAGTGCTTTACAGCACTCTTTACAATTTACACTGGAGAAGCATTATTTGCATATTGCCCCCCAACAATCTGGACCCTCATTTTAACAAGCTCAGAAGGATGGAAAGCTGAGTCGACCTTGAGCCCCATCAGGGTTGAACTCCAGGCTGTGGGCAGAGTTTGCCTGCAATACTGCACTTTACCCACTGCACCTCTAGGTCTCTTCCTCTGGATTAATCTGACCATACCTCATTTCTCTCAGCCCGGAATGGGACTGTTTGCCTCCTCCACTTGGCCGCGCCTGGTTTGCCCCCAGGGTTCCGCCCCCAGCCATTCGCCACTGACTTTTGTCCTTGGCTGAATGCCCCTAGCTCTTGGCCCCAGCACTTCCATCCCAGGCCCTCCTGTCCCAGGCCCTTCATCACAACCCGTTCGCTGAACAGGCCCAAAAGCCTGTTTACCCCGGGCTTTTGGATGCACGGGACACTTCGCCGCCAACCAATCAGAGGAAGGGAAGGTCTGTGGCGCTCGTTTGGGCCAGGAGGATACTTGTGGAGCTGCCTTTGGCTGTTCAGGAGTCTCGCTGGGGGGGCACACCCGCAATGCCACCTCCCCCATGAGGCTCCTGCTCAGGCTCCTTCGGGGGCTGCAGGGATGGGCATGGGGGATCTTGGAGAGTTGGGGGGGTGTTGTGGGGCAGGTGGGAAATTGCCTGTCTTGCTGCCCCCCATAGCACAGATTCTCACTCCAGCTCCTCCAAGGTTCAAAAGCGCGCTCTGCCGGAGGAAGCCCCATTCTCAATCCTCCTGTCCCTCAGAAGCTCCCGAATTTCATTTTGTTTCATTTTGCTTCCCCTCATTCGCCAGGGGCAGAGGGAGAACTTGTATCTGCCCCCTCCCCAAATCCAGAGGCCAGCTCCGGTAGTGAGGGGGCTGCGAAAAGGGCACATGCGGAAAGCAGAAGATGAGAAGAAGCGAGCGAAAAAGTGAGCGAGCGAGGTGGTGGGCTGGAGAGCTGTGCCCGTATATACAGCTGTTGCACCCGCCCCGCTGCCTTGTACCGAGGGGGGGCAGCAGGAGGAAGCTGCACCAGCTCTGGACCAGCCCCCTCCCCCTTCCACCGACCCTGAAGTCCTTGCCCCGCACTGCCAACCCCCCTTGCCGCTCCTTCTAGGGGAGGCTTCACTTGGAGTCACCCCTCCAGCCTCCCACCTGTTGAGGACACGCCCCACTCTGCTGCCAATCAAGTGACAACTGCTTGCGCATTTTCTACACACACACACACACACACCTACCTCGCCTAGGGAAACAGGCTTCCTTTTAGTGACCTCATCAAACCACAAACACCTCCAAACAGGGCACGGATCTTTAAATAACTGGGGGGGGGCAGGGGGCTGCTGAATCCCACAGTGGAAACTCCTTCATGGCAGCGGGACTGCTGTGGGAAGGGTCTCCAGCTCGGTCTCACTGGAGACAATATTGGAAAGAAGGGGAGGACCTGGAGGTGCCCACCCTCCATGGCTTGGGGAGAAGGACAGAACTTAACAGGTCTTAGTGCAACAGCCACTGGGAAAGGCGGAGACAGAAAGGGGGCTTTTCTGTCCTGGGGGGGTAGTTTGGCTGATCCTCCACTGGCTTCTCAGCAGGCAGCTCCGATGCCTGAGCTACTTTCACTCACGGCTCCCCAGCCCACCTCCTCGCTCGCTCGCTCACACTTTCACTCACTTCTTCTCTTCTGCTTTCCGCCCGCAATCCTTTCGCAGCTCCCTCACTACCGGAACTGCCCTCTGGATTTGGGGAGGGGGAAAATCCAGGTTCTCCCTCTACCTCTGGTGAATGAAGGGAAGCGAAATGAAACAAAATGAAATTCGGGGGCTTCTGAGGGACAGGAGGATTGGGAATGGGGCTTCCTCGGAGAAGGAAGAGCACTTTTGAACCTCGGATGAGCTGGAGTGAGAATCTGCGCTGCAGTGGGGAAGCAAGACAGGCAAGTGGCTATGGATATTGCCTCCCAAGGATTCTGTCAATTGTCCCTCCTTGGTTCTTGGGGGAGAGAAATTAACTCCCTCAGAACGGGTTCACAATTTGGGTGTCCTCCTAGACCCACAGCTAAAATTGGAGCAACATCTTTCAGCTGTGGCTAGGGGGACCTTTGCACAGGTTCGCCTAGTGCACCAATTGCGACCCTTCTTGGAGAGGGAGGCGCTACTCACAGTCACCCACGCCCTTATCACCTCCCGGCTGGATTACTGCAATGCGCTCTACATGGGGCTACCCTTGAAGAGTATCCGGAGACTACAATTGGTGCAAAATGCAGCTGCGCGTGCTGTGGTGGGTGTGCCCAGGTACACCCACGTAACACCTGTCCTCCGCCAGCTGCATTGGCTGCCCATTAGTCTCCGGATCCAATTTAAGGTGTTGGTCGTTACCTTTAAAGCCCTACATGGCTCAGGGCCAGGCTACCTTCGGGACCGCATCCTGCCGCATACCTCCCTATGACCGGTTAGATCCCACAGAGTTGGTCTCCTCCAGGTCCCATCGACCAAACAATATCGGTTGGCGGGGTCTAGGGGGAGAGCCTTCTCTGTGGGAGCTCCCTCCCTATGGAACCAGCTCCCTCCGGAGATCAGAGCCATCCCCACCCTGCTGGCCTTCCGTAAAGCAATAAAAACTTGGCTCTTCCGGCAGGCGGGGTGAAAGTGAGACCGAGTTGAGTATCTCGGGGTCTCCCCCCTTTAGTTATGAATGTTGGAGATTTCTTTTTAATTTTTATATATCTTTTAATTGTTATATGTTTTACTGTAATAGATTTGGACATGTTGTGAGCCGCCCAGAGTCCCCCGGGAGTTGGGCTGCATACAAATCTATTAAATAAATAAATAAATAAATAAAATAAATTTCCCACCTGTCCCACAACACCCCCCCAACTCTCCAAGATCCCCCATGCCCATCCCTGCAGCCCCCGAAGGAGCCTGAGCGGGAGCCTCGTGGGGGAGGTGGCATTGCAGGTGTGCCCCCCCAGCGAGACTCCTGAACAGCCAAAGGCAGCTCCACAAGTATCCTCCGGGCCCAAGCAAACGCCGCAGACCTTCCCTTCCTCTGGTTGGTTGGCAGCCAAGTGTCCCGTGCACCCAAAAGCCCGGGGTGAACAGGCTTTTGGGCCCATTTGGCGAATGGGCTGTGACAAAGAGGGCCTGGGATGGAAGTGCTGGGGCCAAGAGCTAGGGGCGTTTCAGCCAAGGACAAAAGTCAGTGGTGAATGGCTGGGGGAGAAACCCAGGGGCGAACCAGGCGCAACCAAGCGGAGGAATAGAACAGTCATGGACCCCTCTCAGCCATACCCCTTTCAGGAAATGCATCCTGCTCTGCAGGGATAAAATGCTACCAGTTCGGCTCGGTACGGGTGTACCAGTAGCGTCGGCTGGTACACCCGTACTGGTACACCCGGTTTGGAGAACCGGTAGCAACAGCAGCATGCGGCTCTGCCTACCCACCCAGATGTCACCATTTTCTTTTTTTAACCCTCTGCACATGCGCAAATCCTTCTGCACATTTGCAGAGGGTAAAAAAGCACACGTGACGATGGCACACTTCCGAACCGGTAGGGATGGTAAGTAGATTTCGCCCATGCAGCTGGTAGTGGATCTCGTCCAAGAAGAGGCCGATGTGGTGATGCGCCAGTGGCCGGTGCAGCTGGCACCTCAGTCAGACAACGAGGAGGCTGGTGAGGACTCGGTGCCAGAGGCAGAGGTTCAGCCAGGGCCTTCAGAACCTCCAGCACCTCACATCAGTGATGAGGAAGAAGAGGCGCCTCCTCTTCTTTAATGCACAGGCATGCAGAGCTGCCAAAAGGGAGGAATGGTTCCTCAGGAGGAGGTCTCCTCGGGAGTAAGGCTTGGAGCTAATTGGCCACTCCCCTAGCCTACTTAAGGGATGACGACAGCAAAAACTCTGCAGAAAACGTTTGTTCGTTAATGTGCCTTCGTGTTCTGAAAATGTCTGCTCAGCTTATCTGTTTTGGCATTCTTCCTGCGGTCTGCTTCTAGGCATTTTGCCAACCCTTGTAAGCTTCTTGAGATATCCAGGACTAATTGCTTAGACTTAATTTATGACTTTATGGACTTATGCTAGCTGTTAATGCCATTTAATTAACAGTTGGTTTTTCAAGAAAAGACTGCTTTAACTTGTGCTTGTGGGTGTCAACTACTAAGCAAGCTTATTAGTAGTCGTTAATTGAGTAAACATAGGTTTGAACAAACTGCGTGTGTGCTACGTTCTTTCTGGTCCATAGCTGGGGCAGAACATATTGACATTTAATTTAATTTAATTTATTAAATTTATATGCCGCCCAACTCCCAAAGGACTCTACTTAATCCCATTTCCTATACTGGTATAAGAAGTTGTTGTTAGCAGAATGCCTGGAGCAGTATTGTCATTGTTGGTTTCAGACAGATGTAAGAACTGCATCCATTTTGTCTTTAGTCCCACCCATTAATGAAATAGGGGTGCCAGTAGGATTTAACTAAGGTACTGTGGACCTTACCAGAAAAAAGGAATCCCATTTCTAACCTCTAAACAAGCATTACAGGGCGAAATAGCATCATCTTCTGCTTTTGTTGATTGGCTGCAATCTGTGTAACATGGCTTATTTTTTAAAAGTACCATCATATGACCATTCATCTGTCCTTTCTTCAAACGAATGCAATTCATGCTTTGGTTTTGTTAGTTGGTTTCTACTGACTTTAAAGTCTAACTATATCGTATTGCTTTCTTATCTCACCGCAGTTATGTACTGTATGGTGCCAGGAAAAGAAGCCTAGAACAATTGGTTGCGGGTAAGAATTAATTAGAGATTATCGGCCCCAAGGCGATTTTTTTAAAAAGGCAACTGGACTTTGTTTTGCTTGAAGACCTTTTGCTTCTCTTCCAAGAAGCTTCTTCAGTTCTGGCTGACTGAAGAACCTCCAGAACTGGAAAAGGTTCTTGGATGAGAAGTGAAACAACTTCAAGTATAACAAAGAAAGTCCAGTTGCCTTTTAAAAAAGCACCTTTGGGACAACTGTGACTTGGATGACTGAGAATCTCGATAGACAATTAGAGATGATGGTTTTATTGTCACTAGTTTGGGATGTGTAACTTGCAATATATTCCTATGTTTGCAAGTAACTCTCAGTTTCCAGGTTCTTATTCCAAATTATCTACTGAAAATTCAAAACGTGGTTATTGTAAGAATCTTACAGTACAAGATTGGCAATTGAAAGCCTACCCAAGACAAGAAGCTGGGGTATCTGTGTATTGGGTATTATCTGTAAATATGACAATGTATAACTGATGGATTAATCTATCTACCACCAGATGGCAGGCTAATGTCTTAAAATATTAGCTTTGAATTAGCAAGAAAAATGGTTTTATCTATCTGTAAGCTTTATATCATACTGGATGGCATTATAGCCAGTAGCTCAGATTTCTTTATCTTTCTGCATTAATTTATGTGGTTCCCATCATTCCAATTCCAAAGGCCATGTTATTTGGACCCATAGGAGCTATTGTAACACAACTGGAAAAGATGCCACCTTGGAGAAAGTGGCAATAGTAGTTCCTTAACAATTCAATGCAAGATGTTTTGCAAATAAAGTTGAAAAAATACCATGCAACAAGAATACAGGGGTTTGTAGTGGCTTGGGAGGAACATAAAGTGGCTTTGATTCAGATTTAACTAAACTACCGGTAATTTAATTTAATCAATGAGCTCAAGTTATGTTTAGGAATGTGTCTTGCCAATCTAGCTCTTGTAGGCCAGGTTGAATGAAGAACTCATGATTCCCAACACTAGGCATATGTTGGTCTGTTTATAACCCTGCTTGCTGCCTTGTCTACAGTCATGACTACTATTGACAATAACCCTTTAGAACTCAGGAATTAGGCTAATCCAGTTCCTTACTGGGCAAGATTCAGCACCTCTGCCAAGCAAAGACAGAAGAGCTAAAAGGAGAAAGCTGTTGAGATCAGGACTGGCTGTTGCCAAATTTGGATGACGACTCTGGTTATAACTAAGGTGAATTGCTGATTTCAATGGATCGCTGGAACTAAAACTGGACCCAGTTCAGTGCCACTTCTATAGAAGAAAAACTTCATGTGTCTATACCTTCATGTAAGAGAACTTTGCAAGATTCCTTTGTATGGAGCTGAACATTATTGATTTCCTGAATTAGACCACTCCTGTGTTACGAATATTGATAGAATATCCTTGTTCATATTTTTTGGGGACATGTTTAATTTTGATCCCAGAACAGAAATCTGTTCCAATGGTTATTTATTGTTCCGTGTCATGTTTAGGGTAATACTGCTTTGATTACCTAGTCCTACACCTTTCACTAAAAAGAATATAGAAAGTCGCAATGAGGAACATAGTTGAGATGTTAGAAAGAAAATTCAGTAGCCCAATTTTAGTACAGTTGTAATGAAAGGTTTCCTTCATTTATTTCCATTAAAATACTTTCATATGACAACAGCTCCAACTGCTTATCAAAAGAGTACAGTAATAATAACTAGGTGTTATGTTAATGTTATGTTGAAGTTTGTGTACTTACAACTATTCCTTTGGAGTATAACAATCATGATGCCCTTAAATTCATTTTCATCCATTCCAAAACATCAATCAATAAACCCAGTTTATTTAAGAATTGAGGTTTTATATATATATTATACATAACATACATTGCATTGACACGGGACCTTTAATTTCTGATATACTGCTCAACTACAGCCATATCCTTGCATGATGACATGCAATAAAACTGGAGAATTAAAAGTTCTCTGTCTGTGATATAACAGAAAATTGGAAATTAATGTGTGTCTATTACATTCACAGTTTCCATACATACAATTTCAGAGTGATAGTTTTCACTGGTTATTTTCAGCTACACGTATGCTGCTTTTAACTGAAATATTCTATAATGGCTCTATATTTTAATTATTTCATATTTAAATTAAGTGGACGAAGAAAACTCCCTAACAAAGGTTAAACTTAAGCTCTACGAATATATACATGAAACAAATATACATGAATTCCATATATCTCTAGAGTAGCTTTTTCTATAATTTAACAATAATACGCCTAAAAATAATTGTTATATTTATAATATTTATTCCACTTCATTTTCATTTATAAAACAAAATTTAAATAGTATGAACTATTACAACATTAACTCAACTCTTATAAAACAACCCGAAAAGCATTCCCCTGTCATAACAAATCTGGTTTGTTTGTAACAGGCTGGTAAAGAGCTCCCTCTAAATAATCATCCTACATTATTGCTTGAACAATTTTTTTTACCTAGTCCTAACAATAAGAACCAAATGTTCTCTTTCTCCAAGAAGCAGTGTTCTTGGACAGCAAGCTTGTACATAAACATACAGCTATCCTAACTAGTTCTTCCCTAATATCTTTGATAGGAATCATAAGTTATGATCATTAAAACCACCAAAGCAAGCCCCATTCTTCTTTACTGCACTTTTCTAAGCATGATATTGTTCTTATGGAACATCAAGGGATTGAATTCTAAGGCCCACGAACCTTCCCAATCCCCTCTTCCTGTGCCAATTCCCATAATTGACAAACCTAATGGAAACCAATCACTCAAAACCTCTCAAAGTAACCTGTCTAGCATAAAAAGAAAACTATGCCATTGAACCCTTGAGGTGGCATCAATTTGCAGCTTTGTTCAACCCTTTCTGATCACGTCAGGAGGAAACTAGTAGCAAAAAACATATTTGAAAATTTGAATACTTTGGCTATACTTATCACAAATGCAAACGTCAAGCCATACAATGGGGTCACCATCAGAGTTACCCAGAAATTTTCAAAGAAATCTCAATGGTAACTTCTGGAACATGCAAAACCCTAACATGCAGCCTTGTATTAATTGGGTTTATCAAGTTTTCATACATTAAATTTTATCCTACGTAGATGTAATTTTGTATAAAGGAAACAGGAGTTAATTTAAAGAAAAAATACACTATGTTGCTTGCTTTGTGCTATGATATTGCTATAGATCAAACACAATATTGCTTTCCTTCACACTCAAAATAGTCACTCAAAATAGTTGGGAGATAAATTCACAAAAGTGAGTCTAGGGAAGGAAAATTAACACTAGCAAAATCCTGTGGGCTGTGAGGGATAATCTGCTCTCATATTTAAGATTTATCTCAAGCCTTCAAATATTGCGTCATCTCACAAATTATACATGCTTATGTCTACATTAAAAAGTTTAACAATTATTTGCAGTAACATGACAAATGAGACATTGCTCTAGCACTCTGTACTTGAGACAATTTAGTTGAAAATAGGTATAAATCCACTGCAGCCTCTTCATTGGAAAGTGCAAGCTGATATATCCATGGAAGATAAGGCTGTTTAAAAGGCACACAAGTCTTATCAATCAAGACAGATCAATGCTTCCCTTTGCTGTTCCTAGCTATATCCATCCCAGGGAAGACAGGATTAAGTAGTCAGAAATAAACCAAAATGTTAACCGAGGATGAGATAGGAAAATGACAAATACTTCATCCAGCCATTATTCATCCAAAAGCGTGAAGTGAAAGCCAAAACAATTTCCACACAGTGGAAGGAAGCGTTAATTACTGAATTTATATCACTGGCCCCCAAAATGTTCACTTTCACATCAGACAATGACTTCTCACTTAGTGGCAAGCCCAGTGCTCAAAGAGCTGTTTGGGTAATAAGGATGGGATGTTTTGATCAGCTGAGAGCAGCCTTTATTTCCAGTAGGCAAACAAAACAAAGGACGCTGCTGTAGAAATGTTCCAAAATGAGTCAAGGAAAAAACAGTCAACCAATTTTGTGTCTGAAGAAAGGGTTGAAGGCAGAGTCAGCTGCCAACTCTCACTTTTATTGTTTGCCTGCACTGCTCAGGCTCACCGACATGCATCGGCATTGCTTGACTTTCTGGATCTTCTTAAGTCGAAAAGGTGGGTCCAGTTCAGGGCACTCTAGCTCCACTGTGAAGGAGGTGACCTTCTGAGGCTTGCAAAAGGCACACGATTGGAAAGACTCTTCTTCTTTTTTTACATGCCGGGGGATATAGAAGGAGTTGCACTGGCCATAGCAGAAGCGGTTTATAATTGTGCGGCTAAGGCAGCCCTCCTCGCTGACAGTCTGCCGTAAGGGCTGGGTTTTGCACCAATCACTTTTCAGATATTTCCTCTCTGTAACCACCAAAGCCTCCTGGCTGGAAGCCAGCACTTCTTTGTTCAGATGCGGCCGTCGGTCAGAGTTATTACTTCTGCTGCCTTTGTAAGGGGAAGGGATGGCTCCCGCAGGACGGTTTTTCCTGGGTTCTATCACTTGAACCAGAGTGGACATGAGAAACAACGATAAAGTAAGTTTCCAGATCATCCTGCAATAAGATACCAAAACAAGGATAGATGTTATCCCTCTAGAAAACAGTCAAGACATCATTTCAAAATGTATCGTTCTAAGCATTCTAATTCTGCGAGTCTTATTCTGCACCCTCAAAGGATTTTTAGGAAATAACTCTGAAATAAATAAGCAATTGAAAATGGAAGAGCAGAATAGTATACCTTTAGGGCTTTATTTTTAAAAAAGAAAAAAACTTACTTGACTTCATTAACAGCATCACTAATATATCTTTTGGGAGGCTCAGAATGTTTTAGAGAACTCTTGCTTCAATCCAAAAAAAATTTTAAATTAAATTTATTGATCTCCTATCTTATCACAGAATAACTCTTAATAGTCCACTTCAGTCTGGAATTAAACTTTTGAAAATATCAATTGCACATTCATAATTATAATACATCATATACCTGGCAGTAAAATTACTTTGCAATTAAAACAACTTGTGACAAATATTCTCATAAAATATCACAAATATAAGACAGTACCATTATAATGTATAGTTGTCCTATAAGTGGCTGTAATCAGCAAGGTTCCACCCCTTTTCAAACAGAGGGATTAGACAGGGCTAATTATAATATGACTAATAGTAAAAGAAGGAATGAGAGACTAGAATAAATATTTCATATGCCTATGAAATTGTTTATACATTGATCAAATGTTTTTTAAAAAGTAAAGATGCCTCAGGTCCATATTCATACCCTTGGCAACATTACAAAAGAGGTTTGCCACTGCCTTTAAATTTTAAAAATATTTCTCAATGTTCTCTAGTGATTTCCCTTCTAAGTATTAAGTTGGCCCACACAAGGTCAACCAACTACTGCCACCTGCTAAGATATTAAAATGCAGTCAGTATGATTTTTTTCATCCTGGAGGCAAACAATAGGATTCAATTCCATAAAAATATTTTGGAGCAGGGAACGGGACATGAACACAGAACCTACATGAAACTCTTTAAAAATTGGTCAATTTTTCTTTCTTGGGATTGTCTGTCAATGATAAGGGAAGTTCTGAAGTCCCAGGAAGAGATACAGCTGCTTTAAAGAGCTGCAGAAAGTGTTCCTATCTTCTCCATAGCACTTTTTTTCTGAATTCTTCTCAAAATGTTCCATGGTCTACTTTGGGGACCTAAGAGCACAGTCATGAAAACATGTCTTAGGAACCGGGAAGAAGAGAAATAAATGTGATAATTTCCCTCCTACTTATGCAAACATGCAATCTCATCTTCTCACTTCCATACACTGATAATCTCTTTAAAAGCCATTAAAACATGGCTCTTCCGGCAGGTGGGGTGATATTGAGATCAATCACCCATGTATGAATGTTGATGTGTTTTTAATTTTTTGAAATTTTTAATCATTTTATGGTTTATATTGTTCTTATACTATGCTGTACGCCGCCCTGAGTCCCATGGGAGTTGGGCGGCCTATAAGAACCATTAATAAAATAAAATAAATAAAATAATAAAATCTCTCTCTGCAATGTCTAAAAGGACAAACTTACAACTCTACACAATCACAAGCATACATAAGACCACCTTCTTTTTCTAATATTTTAATTGATCTTATAACCAATAGGAAAAGGTTTTTTTCCAGTTGCTTTCTGGAAAGAAAGGAGGCACCATAATGATTATGTTCCTTGCCCATCAGTTAATTATTAGACTGATTGTGCCCAGTGTAAAGAGGGAGAGGATGCAAATCATAAGAGGTCTGATAGAGCCTAGAACTGCCTTGCCAGATGTCTGTCCTACTCCAATTTTGAAATGAACAGAATTAAGTCACCGCGGTTTAATATAATGCAATCGGTCCACACCATTCTTCCCAAGTTTAAGGCCAAATACAATAAGAATGATGCTTATATAACAAATATATCCAGATGCTTCAAATGGACTCTATATTAGAGTCACCTGAGATGGAATCAGACAAGTATCTGCCCTCGGGCTTTCCTTTTGGCCATGTACTATGCAGAGAGACTGGAAGAAAATGATTCTCCGGCATAAAACTGAGACTGCTCACTTGTTGTGAGCCGCCCAGAGTCCCCTGGGAGTTGGGCGGCATAGAAATTTTATTAATAATAATAAATAATAAATAATTTGCATACTTATAGAATTCAGGAGCACAAGCACAAACCTGCCTTAGGTTATTATATATTTGGGAAGGGGGTTATTTTGCATATGGAGTTAAGTGTGTAAACTGGTTGATACACAGAATACAGTGAGTTTAACTTAGAATGTGAACATTTTGAAGCTACTTACCTAAGCAGAAAATTGATGCCAAAATCTTGAGCCATTCACTTGACCTTCTGGGAGTAGAAGGGACTATTGTCTTAGTATCCTGCAAAGAAAACAATCATTAAAAAAGATAGTGAGCACAGCTATTTTACCAACATAATTTTCTGCACAATTTAAACTATTTATACATTAAGTTTGACTTATCCTGAGTTATGCTTGTTCGATGATCTTAAATCTTGAAGCTGCTTATTTCTAGCTGTTGTAGAATCAAAATCCAGCAGAAATCAATGAGCTTCTCTTGTAAATAAGTGTGCTCAGGATCCGCAGCCAAAATGTAAAATGATTATCTCCATCAAAAGACTCCAGCCAGTCTTCAGAGGAGCCATAGTACTCTACTTGACTAACACTCAGCTATTGTGGCCAAAACCATTGGATCTCAACTGGATATGCAGAGGCCAAATTCCTTTCCAATCAGCTAATCACAGCCTTCTCTGGAGATGCAACTGAATCTAGTATTATTCCTTTTCTTCCTTGTTGCCAGACCCAAAAATATACAAACAATGAGTCAGAACTTCATCTGAATCAAAGCTTATTTAATTATTCTAAATTCAAGTGATTGGAAAACAGATATGCATCATTGGTTTGGATATTGGGTTTTCCTACTTATTCATATGAATCCAAAACCTAATGCCATTGTACAGAATGAAATAATCCTTCCCTCCTTTTTCTTTCTAGTGACAGAGCAGAATTTTTTTTAAAAAGTATTACCATATTTTTCAGTGTGTAAGTCACACTTCCCTCCCCCCCAAAAGTGGGTGGAAATGTCTGTGCGTCTTATACAGCGAATGTTGCCGAAGCCCCGCCCATCCACCAGCCCCCACCCTTCGGCCTCTGCCTCCCAGCAATTTGCCTCCTTGCAGCAAACAGCAAACAGCCTGGTCAGCTTCAGCACAGCCTTATTTAGCACGAGCAGTTGATTGGTGGTTGGATCTGCCTCCTGGAAAACCACCTATCAGCTGTTCCGGGCTGCAGATCCAACCCGCCAATCAGCAGTTCTGGCTGCAGATCCAACCGCCAATCAGCTGCTCGTGATAAATCAGGCTGTGCTCAAGCTGACCATGCTGTTTGCTGTTTGCTGCAAGGAGGCAAATTGCTGGGAGGCAGAGGCAGATTTTTTTTCTTGTTTTCCTCTCCAAAAGCTAGGTGCGTTTTATAGTCTGGAGCGTCTTATAGTCTACAAAATATGGTATATTCATTTTCCCCATTCTATATCAGATTCTAAAAGTTCACAAGAATTCTGCTTTTTTGTCTATTTCTCAGAGCTGAAGTGGTGCAGTGGTTAAATGCTGCGACTGCAGGCTGACTGCTAGTTCAGCAGTTCAGCTGTTCAAATCTCACTAGGCTCAAGGTTGACTCAGCCTTCCATCCTTCCGAGGTCGGTAAAATGAGGACCCAGATTGTTGGGGGCAATATGCTGAACCCTGTAAACCACTTAGAGAGGGCTGTAAAGCACTATGAAGCGGTATATAAGTAAAGTGCTATTGCTATTGCTATTGTTAAGAGTTTTGCCTAACAAAAAGCTGGGCTACTGCACTTCCGTCAACTTAGGATTTCCCCTGAAGACCATTAGGAAGCTTCAGCTGGTGTGGTGCATGAGGCAGCCTGGGTTGTTATTCCAAAGTCCCCCCCCCCACATAATGCATTTTCTTTGGTAACTGAACCAGCTGCACTGCACTCCTCTGGAATCTATATTGATTCCCCAAATTCAAGATGCTGGTTATATCTTTTAAAATTGTATATGGATGTCTTTATGACTCCCTTCTCCAAACTAAAACTATCCATATGATCAGATTGGAGAGAGAAAGCTTGATGAGAGTCCCATCAAGCCTTCTCAATATTGGTTGAACTGTGAAATATTTTGCCCCATGTCTGGACCACCCCATTATTGCTGGACTTTAAAATAGCCACAGAGATGTGGCTATTCAAGAGACCATTTAGTATGAGGACTCGCTACCCATCCATACCTTGTTGGCAGGGTGTCTTTTGTTTGTACTGGTCAATCTGCTTTTACTCTTTTTAATCCCTGTTGGTGAATATCACTCAGTGTCCCCAAGCCACTGTGGACAACAGTGCCGGATCTCAAAAGTAAGTTAGTGATTTATCTTAGGTTGACTTCAAAAGAAAATGATTCGGAGACACCCATAGATGGGCAGCTATATAAATGTTTAAAATAAATGCAATAACAAAATATATGTGAAATATATGAATATATTATAAGTTTTAATGGTGAAATCAAGAGGATCAAATCCCCCTAGAACTTTTGGAAGAAAAATATTAGAAATTCTGGGTATAATGAAAGAATATTGCAAATCAGGAAAGTACCAACAGGGGCAAGAGTTTGCCAATATAGTTTGAAAACAACACAATCTATCAATCAATACAATCTTTATGAAAATATTATTCTACCAGAAATTGAAAGAACAAACATCCTTGTGCACAAGAAATGCAAACAGGCAAATGAATTTTAACAAACTTACGATTCATAGCAAGGAGAATAAAAAATAAATCAATTATTTTTAATACCAAGTACAGATGCATTTGGATTGTTGGATTACAAGGTATCTGTGCATGAGGTGACATTTTTATTGTCATTTCATGTATAGAGGTTGACAAGGTAAAGGTTACCAATGCAGTTTTAAGACTTTATTGTTTGAGAATTCTTGAACTCTAAGGTGAAAGTAATGACTGCTCTAAAACTATCTGATTAGAAAAGGTACCTTGTGAATGAGAAACCAATGAAGAAATCAGTGTAATATGCTGCTCTGGTTCTTTTAAAAAGGAAAAAAAAATAGGGACGAATACTTAGGAAGAAATATTTTTAAAACCACCAATATTATAACCCTCTTAAAAATAAAATTAACGTGACAGAAGTGTACAAAATTATTCAGTCTTTTTTTGTTTTTCCCTCAAAGAACTAGGGCCCAGCTTCATCCAATGAAGTTGAATGATGAAAAACTCCTAATAGATAAAAGGAAGTCAATTTGCTAAGACAAAAATGTAGTGATGCCTCCCACTTGGATAGCTTTAAAAGGATTAGGAGGATTAGATTATCACTGGCTACCAGTCGTGATGACTCCAGATTACCTTCAGTATCAGAAGCAGTAGGCCTGTGATTATCTGTTGCTGGAGAACATAAATGGGAGATTTCTGCTATGTTCACATTCTACCTGCACGTTTTCCACAGGCATCTGGCTGCTGCTAGCCACAATCGGTACACATATCAGACAAGTCTTTGGGTCCGGTCCTGCTACTATCATTGCTTTCCTTGCATTAATGTTCAACAACTGGAAGCAGTAGAAATTTCGCAGAAATTCCACATTCTCACAATTAGCATTAAATGGTGGGGGGGGGATTAAATTTATACTAGCCTACAACAGAGGAAAGTAGCACACTGATGAATTGGAAATTAGAAAGCAGAGCCCATGGGAGTATCTCATGGAAATGCAATATGAAATAATGCTGTAATAGTCAAGAGGAAAACAGTAGGTATTGTCTTTGTCTGCGTTTTTGGCAAAGATTCATCTCTGTTACCTGCTTGCCAAAAAACAAACTTAGAAAATTCTGCATAAACAGCAAGCACTCTTATATAAAATTTATTAGAAACTACTGTGGTTCAATATTCAGATTATACAGAATACAGACTAATAGAGCTGGAAGACCTTGGTGATCCAACCCCCTGCTCAATCTGTCAAACTCCTGGCCCACGGGCCAGATGCGTCACACGCTGGCCACGCCCGGTTTAGCAAAGGGGGGGAAGTCCCGATATGTCACGTGATGCTGCCGTGACATGAATTTGACACCCCTGCCCTATACCATTTCAGACAAGTGGCTGACCAGTCTCTTCTTAAAACACCCGCAGCACCCGCAACTTCGGAAGGTAAGCTTAGCTTAATTCTGTTTTGATTTTGTAGTATTGGAGGTTAGAATTTTATGAAGAGTTGGGGATCTTTTAGACTTTGCGTTACATTAGTCTGGAAGGTGAACAAAGAACAAAGTAAAGTATAAGTAATAATCAGGAAGATACACCAGCAATATCTATCAAGTCCAATGACTCATCATTCAAACTAAAAAGTAAGACAGTCTTGGAAATTTTAATATTAAAATTTGAGATTCTTGCTCATTCTAACTTTTGCCAGATCTCAGGATACTACACTAAAGTCTCAGTTTCAGAATTGATGAACATCAAAAGGAATTGACATGGGTGAAATCAATGAACTTGGATCCAGCTTGAGAAGCAGTATTTGCTCCCACACCAACCCTAATGACTAGACAACATGGGGATAATCACCAACTCCTGAAAACCACTGTTCAAATATTAGAAGAGTTACACGTACCTGGCAGACTGTATTGGCAGCACTGCTTCCTAAAGCATTACAATTACTAGGCAAGGCTGACAAACATCTCTTTACCCTGTTGTTATTCAAAACACAGTATTACACTTCAAGAATACCTCAGGCTTTCCTTTAAGTCTCAGTATTGGCAGCGGTCCAAGTTACAGGTCAAGTCTTCCAATACTGCTTGCCTGAACTGTAAGGATTTAAAACAATCGCTTCACACACAATGTTCAGCCAACACAATAACATTTTAAATGTGGTGAACTGAAGATTAAACGGGCTTTACAATGTAGCTTTCTGGCTCCACACAGCACCGTAGTCCATCATGTCCTTACTTGCTAAAATAAAGAAAATCTATTGGCCATAGTATGACATGGATTCTATAATACTTAAAATGCTGCTGAAGAATGTTGCCTTAATATTTACGTAATGCCTGTTATGTATTATGTAATATGCTGAAAACTGCCAGAGTTCTGTTGTGTAAATCAACCTTTCCAAACCTGTTAAGACTACAATTTCCACAGCCATCAATTCAAATGACTAGGAATTATAGATGATGTAGTTCCAACAAATTCTGAGAGTATCAGCTTCAGAAGGCCAAAGTAGAAAATGTTCCCATCTATCTGACTTATGAAACAAATGCACCCACTCTTTATTTACTCCACAATTTGGGGTGGGGGGCAGGGACATGCCTTCTGCTGGGGATGCCTTCTGCTGATCATGCATTATCCTGGTTCAACCTTATGATAATGGCTAGGATTATCTGTTTTTGTTTCAATCATAGTTTGATTGCCAGCCTTTCTCAACTGTGCCCATGCTGCTTGGGAATTCTGGGCTCCATAATCCCAGCATAACTGCCTGTTGGAGGAAGCTGCATTATATCCAGAAATCCCGAGTCAACTATTCCATTGGTGCTGAGCTTGTGTTGCCTCCATAGGCCTCCTGTTAGGACAATGTATTAATTTAAACATCATCTGACCCTACCTAGAGGCATAAGATAATTTTAACTGGATTCACACATTGCATAAACCACTGTTTATTTAGCTAGAGAAATTTAACATAATTCACTAAACCGTAAATTTATAAAGTCATAGTATCTGGCTTCATACCACACACTAAAACAAAAATCAAACAAATTATATTGGGGTTCAGTATAATACGAGGTCTCAGTCTGTAATTTGAAACTCATCTATACTGTCTTAGCTCTTAAACCCAAAGCCTTTATTTTTTTTTCCTTGTGCAAACAGGCATGTGTTACAGCACTCTTTCCCCAAAAGGGAGAAACCAGACCAAAGAGGTATCAAGTAAAAATGGCTTGGCGAACTGTAATGTTTTGAATCTTAGTTACAGTACAAGCAGAGCTTTCAGAAAGGGCCATCAAAATAGTAATTTGGAAGATGAGTGCTATAACTGTGGTTGATAACTGGAAGGCTGACCAATGGATGCATGTTACACTCCTTCTAGCCTCTCCGATTCAGAGCTGTAATGCAGCAGATCTCTAATTGCCACAGATACAGACACAGCACTGAATCTTAATTAGTTTCCATAGAAACTACGATTTCAGGAGGGAGGGGGAAGACAATATGTAGTGATACAGAGTGCTATAAAGTTTTTATTGGCACATTTGAAAAAACTGGCCAAGTAAGCAGCAATAAAATGTTATACCATAATGAGCACTTTTCTCCAGTTTTGTAGGAGAGAAATAGAAAATGTCTAGGAAAGGAGCAGCAAGCTATATCTGATTACACATGTTTATTACACTGGATTAAATGGGTTTGGGATAGCCTTCCAGATCTCCTGGGTGTCTCCTCAGTGTCCCCTGTGGACAACAGGAATGATAGCCCAACACATCCAGAGGGAAAACATTTGGGACATATTAGTTTAGAAAATGTCTTCAGATACACCGTACCTTTCCTTACAATGGTTTAGGAAGTTAAAGAATCATAAAGCATACATCTTCTCCTGTAGATACATAAGCAGAAAAGATAAACAAATGAGAAAACATATCTGCTATTCCTTCTCTAACCATCCTGAGCCTTCCTCTCCACTTATACATTCTATTGTCAGATAGTTGGTTTTTGATGTTCTCTAAATTTTCTAGATGTTTTTCACCTCTATCCTAAAGTAACATTTCATCTGTCGGAAATGCAGCACTGTGCCCTCTTGCGTCCTCCCTTGTCCTTCTTTTCAACTTACACAACTTTAAATACTACAGAGTAGGGGCGGGTTCCTATTTTTTTTTACTACCACTCTGTGGGCATGGCTTATTTTGTGGGTGTGGCTTGACAGCCATGTGACCAGGTGTGCATGGGCCTCGAGAGCTTGGCAGAGGCTGGAGAACTGGGGGGGCATTGCCCACCCGCAACGCAGCCTCCCGCAGCGGGAGCAGCAAAACCGTGGCAGCGGTTATTCTAGGAAGCTCTGTCTGGCCTGAATGCTTCTTCCCATTCGATGATCCTAGGCTCCTGCTGCCTGTTCCCCCTCCCCTCAGCAGCTCGAGAAGCCTCAAACGTGTGAAAATGCCTGGGCTCATCACTGCGCGTTCGTGGCTTCTCGGACTTCTGAAGGGAGGGGAACTGAGATGGGTCCTGCCGCCCATTCCCCCTCCCCTCAGCAGCTCGAGAAGCCTCAAATGTGCAAAAATGTCTAGGATCATCACCGCGCGTTCGTGGCTTCTCGGACTGCTGAAGGGAGGGGAATGGAGATAGGTCCTGCCGCCCGTTCTTTCAGCGTCTCACGCACTCCCTCAGCCATCCTCCCCTGCTTGGACTCACTGTGGGGTAGGAAGGCAGCGCATGCGCAGTGCCAGAAGCTCGGCTTCTGGGCATGCAAAGAAAAAAATTTTTAAAAATTTTTTTAAAAAAATTTTTTTTAATGGCGGCGCCCACGCACTGGCAACTGACCGCACCAGTACTGTGACATCACCAGCGGACCGCTACCGGTGCTATAGAGTGGACTGCACCGGTAGGAACCCGCCACTGCTACAGAGGTAGATTAATTCTTAAAGGAAAAGCAGGGAAGAGGCACAAGAACATTCCTGATTAAATATTAAGAATTTTTAACTTAGACACCGACAGTCTGTTGGCTGCAGCTCTTCAGAGTAAGCAATTTATTTTGCTAAGAAGAGAAGTGGTTTGCTCACCTTATCCTTTATTAAACGGAAGAGCACTCACATTCAGAGAGATCTACTCTTTCGGAAGCAAACGAAGCCGTTTAGATTTGCTATGATGAAATCCCTGATATTCTAAAAGAAGAGTGATTGTTTAATATGCTTTATGAGTACTTCAAGTAGAAAAGGGGGAAAAGATTTCATTCAAAATAAAGAACAGGCTGATTTTAAAAAAACATTGCCCAACAGAAGACAGCTTTGCTTGTGCATCAGCACGAAGTTTTAACAATCAGGTGAAGCTAAACAGACATCTGGAGAATGGAGATTATGACACTGAACTTCTAGATGACAACAATCCAGAGAAGAACTTGTTAACATTAACATGATTTAATATGACTACCCTTATAAAGACTTCCTGTATACCTTAGATCTATCTATAGATCTAGTTGTCTTCTGCCAGAGAAATGCAGTCCTTTACGTTAAATTAAATAATTTGGAAAAGAACAGTTACCACTTACCGTATTTTTCAGAGTATAAGACGCACCTTTTTCCTCCCTAAAAGTGGCTCCCTAAAAGTGGCTGAAAATTTGGGTGTGTCTTATACTTCGAATGTAGTATTTTTTCCAGCCCTAACTAGGTGCTAACAGATCTTCCCAGCTCTTACCTTGCAGGCTTTTTCATTGTTACTCTCTCCAAAGAATGTTTTTCCAGCCCTAAGTCTTTGCAGAATTTTTTTTCATTGCTCTACTTGCTCCGAATAAGTTTTTTTCTAGCCCTAACCAGGTGCTAACTATCTTCCCAGCTCTTACCGGCTTGCAGGCTCTTTCATTGTTATTCTCTCAGAAAAAGGTTTTTTTAAGTCCTAACCAGGGGATAAAATAATGTGCTGAAGCTGCTCCGAATAAGTTTTTTTTTAGCCCTAACCAGGTGCTAACTATCTTCCCAGCTCTTACTGGCTTGCAGGCTCTTTCATTGTTACTCTCTCAGAAGAAGATTTTTTTAAGTCCTAACCAGGAGATAAAATAATGTGCTGAAGCTGACCAGACTAAGGATGCTAGCCAGATGAATACCTTGTAGGCAGATTGTTTTCCCCTATTTTCCTCCCCAAAAACTAAGGTGCGTCTTATACTCCGGTGCGCCTTATACTCCGAAAAATACGGTATAGTGCTAGAGAGAAGGAAAGCAACACATACATTTGTTTTTGTTATTTTCATTCTTTGATTTCCTATACTCGGTTTAATAGTAAAACATGAATGCATTGTTCGTGCACTGACTTTACTTCTTGCCAAACTAAGGTCAGTATTTTAGTAAAGGGGAAAAAATCCCGGAGGTTTTTTCCACCTTTCCTAAATCACTGTTTATTATCCTGTTTTTGTTTTGTTCTTTAAAAAAAAATCCTGCAGCACTTAAGAAAGGGAGGGAAAGAATTTCCTCATCAGATAATTCTGAGTGATAACTGGGAAGGTGTGTGTGGGGATAGGCTTTATTTCATGTATCAATGTATTTTTATGAATCAGTCAACTTACAGGAATGCACATTTTAAAATGAAAATTTCTATTGTACCGTATTTCTATCCAATCTCAAACATTAACTATGTTTAATATTCCACACAAAAGCACCCATTTAAATTTCTGAACGTAGTAATCAAAATCAATTAAAATATTAGCATGTTGACTTAACGGGCTCCTACAAACTTTGTATCATGGCATTCCATCTCTTCCCCACTCCATTCATTGCAATTACTATAACCTCAGAGTTTTCCATTCACCGTACTTTCCTAATAGTTGGAAAAATGACAAAATCTGAAACCAATTTCAAAACATGGTTTAACATCCCATCTCACTCTGAAACTCTCAACCACATTTTCCTAATTTGGATACAAGAGAATGTTTAATTGAAGATTTCCTGGCATGTTACGATATTTTGAGAAGAGAGGGGAGAACAACAGGATGAGGACATAGCTAGTTAGCTAAAGGGTACTGAGTCATTCAAAAGTCCTCTTCGACTCAGGCATGTTGTTTTGGAAATATCCATGTTTAATTTAAGCATAAAAAGAGGTGTTTATCAGAATAAGACTCAAATAAAACCACATTAGCTTGAATGCTAAACCCTTCCTTCTGGTCTCATGTAACAAAAGTCTGTGTATTGATTACTGCTTTGCTCTTTCACTGCAGTGCCTGTGAGTTTCTGCTTTATTTTTTTCCCCCATTCGTCTTAGCAAATGCCGTACCAGGCAAATTGTTTAAGCAATGCAGAGCTGACCCTAATCTTCCTTTGGTGCAATGCAACCCCCTGTACAAATGAAGAATTTAGTAATGGTACCACTGGGCAGTAATTACGGCTAATCTATTATGAGCTATAGATCTATTATTAGATCTTAGTTAAAACGAAAGTGTGTGTGAGTCAAAAGTATAACAAAGGGACTGGTTTTTGTGAACAGTTCAAGAGTGCACTAAAAATAAAATAAAATAAATAAATAAGTAAAACTGTTTGATTTCTCTTTTTATTTAAACTGGGAGGACAATGGGAGCTTACTAATGAGAGTTATCATAAGTGAATCCAAGTGCACCTTCATATAGCTCTGGAAATTTTCTATAAGGCTATATTTCGATTTCTGTTACTTCCTTAACAACACTTAACAGTGCCCATTTCCCAGCTGAGGTATTCCAGGATATATCACAAAAATTTGAGAATTTGCCTTACATTAAGGACTTACCTACAACTCCCCTTTTGCCCCATAGCCAGGATAGTTTCTGAAGGGTATCTTCAAAGCAGTATCATAGCACACTTTGTTCTGCTTCTGAACACGTTTTTCCCTGTTGTAACCTCATGTGTTCCTATACAATTAGGCTACAGCATATTACTTCCTTGCAGCAATTCATTGACTATTTCAAAGAGGAAGGAATCTCTGGACTATTTGGAAGCTTAAGATAAAACCCTTCTGGGTCTCTCAGGTGACTGGAAAAAAATGATATAGTTTGAATGAAGCTTTTAAAAGAAGAACAAATAAAACAGTATTATTAAAGTTTGGAGGAAAAAAACTACTTTAAAAAAAAAGGTTCTCCTGGGTTTCAAATCAGCAACCATAGGCAGATAATTTTTATTATAGATTTTAACATAGGTAAAAATAAACATGAAAATAAAGAAAAATAGAAAAAAAGTGCAGAAAAACAATAGAAATATAAAAATGACTTCTGATCTTCTTCACTACTGTTATAAACTTATTATCCCTCCCACCTCCTTAAAACTACATTACACTATTCCGTTCTTCCTTTCTAATCAGCTCATGCGATATGAGATAACCAGCTCATAACTAATTGAAACATCTATAACTAGCCAACTATCGTCTATCATCTATCTACCATTTATCTATCTATCTATCTATCTATCTATCTATCTATCTATCTATCTATCTATCTATCTATCTATCTATCTATCTATCTATCTATCTATCTATCATCTATCTATCTATCATCTATCATCTATCTATCTATCTATCTATCTTCCATCTATCTATCTTCCATCTATCTTTTATCTATCATCTGTCTGTCTGTCTGTCTGTCTGTCTGTCTGTCTGTCTGTCTGTCTGTCTGTCTGTCTGTCTATCCTTTCTGAATTTTGATTCACTTATGCCTATTGTCATTCAACTTTTGTTTTTTTCAGTTACATTAGAGACAAAAACCACTCAACAGGTGGGGGCCACGCTTCCCCCCACTATATATGTGCTGAAGGTAGCATTCAAATAGTACAATTACAATTGTCGCCCATTTTTGGTGAGATGGGCTCACTATATACATTTGATTAATAAAATAAAGTTAATTACACAATGTATTTAGGTTAAATAAGGATCCCATGGGCAGGGCAGTGATTCAGCATTGTTATGTAACAGTATACTATGAATGGTGAAGGGGAGCCAATTTGTAGAAATTTCTCTTTATTTATTTTTTTTAGATATGTTAAGCCAGTTTGTTGTCCTACATGCTAGTCAGAAAATTATTATTATTATTATCAGCAGCATCTTGGCGGTTATGGTCATCAAATAAAATACAAAAAATGAACAAAAAATGTTAAGGAAATCTGGACAGAATCTTCTAGGAGAAAATAGTAAATCAATATTTGAAAGGATTTTGACTCAATAGAATTTTAGTGTGTTCCACATACTCTGTATAATAAAGAGCGGTGATATGTAGATTTCCAGGGATCTTGCTCAACAGGGTACATTATACCTTACGGGCTCGGTGCTCTTCCTCAGTGAGGCCTGTTGACTAAGTAAGCATCCAGGCAGGAATTTTCTCATTTGGCAATTTTGCCAGTTGGATATGGCACAGCCTCATGAGTTACTTAAAGGAGATACTTCAAAGATTCATCAAGGCAAGCACCGAAACACGAAGTCAAGATAGAAAAGGAAAGTCCTCGTTTTGCTCACTGTCTTCTCAAACAGGTCTTGGGATTCAGAAGCTTGCCAGAGTATAAACCACTACAAATGAGATAAACTATCAATTGTGCTGACAGAAAAAGAGTGATCTATCTTCTCTAGAAAGTTCTTCCATCCATTCCACTCCATCACCACTTTGACAAGGCTTGGAAAGGCTCCGCATGAATAAGGAAACTCTTGATGCTTGCAGAAGGTTGTAATATGCCCCTAAGTTAACATTCAGTAAAAGCTAGAATCTAATTACAACTGAAAGAAGATTTAACTTCAAGCAAATCTACACTGATGATCCACTTGAGCTTGCTGACAGCCCAAGCCAAGATTTTGCTCTCCCTACACCATAAAAAAGTGTGGATAGTAGACAGGTAGTCCTCGGTTAGCAACCAAACATCAGACTAGACCAGGGTGGCCAAACTATGGTTCTTTGAGGACCTGTGGACTTCAACTCCCAGAATTCCTGAGCCAGCCATGCATGCATGGCTGGCTCAGGAATTCTGGGAGTTGAAGTCCACAGGTCCTCAAAGAACCATAGTTTGGCCACCCCTGGACTAGACATTAAGTAAAGTGGTGACTAAGTGAAGCAGAGACTGTGCTTATGATCTCACTTCAAATTTTCTTTGCTTTACAGACCTGCAAAGGTTATAAATTGCAAGGATTGGTCCCAATGTTGCTTTTTCATCACCATTATAATGGGGGACAGTAACTGTACAAGGCAGTCACTAAACAAGGATTACCTGTACACGGTGAGTTAGATTCACTTTGATGAAGAGTATTGTGCTATTGAAATGATATAAACCTCTTCATCAAAGCAAAGAGGCAATGCATTTACCTCAACAAGGCACTCAATCTTTCAAACCTCTCCTCACAAACCTTCTCCTCACAAACCTTCTACCAGTATCAAGCATGACACAGCCAAAAGGCTGTGAAGAGTCTTCTTGCAGCCATCTCCACCAATATGTGCCTGTGGCTTTCATTTCAGAAAGAGGCAGAGAGGTGACTCCCAATCAGCCAGTCAAGCTACACACACACACACACACACACAACAGAGCTGAAGGAGTTTTCTGAGTAGGGGCTGTGCCTGTAGAACAGCCTCCTCCAGCTTTAGCAAGTGCCAGCAGATATTGGAGGGGCTGTGAAGCACAGACAAGCAGAGCCACATGGCTGCTTCACTTTGTTCATAGGGAGCCATGGGGCGCCATTGCATCTCAGAGCGACTTTTGAGTGGGTGCTTCATTTGAACCTTCAACAGAGCAAAGCACCTCTTCAAAGGATTCTGCAGCTCTTTTGGGTATTCTCAGAGTAAGAGGCTTTTTTAAATGACACGTAAGAAAACTCTAAAATCTGGGCATATGACAAATTGCCTCACCAGCAAAGCCTGCTCTCCAAGAGTAAAGAAGAGGACCCACCCAAGAAATGAAACTTGTAACCTTACTTAATGTAACATGTATACTCCAGAACCCCTATACTCTGCAATAAATTAATCACTCCTCCGATCAATTTCAGGACCTTCTTCACTCTATTTGTTTTTTTTAAACCTGCACAACAGAAGATGGAATAATAAATGCTGGAGTATTCTGCAGGGTTGATATACGGTAATTAATCCCCTTCTCCGCAAATGAATTAAGTACATTCTGTTTGCGCCAAATTCACAATGGCAATGATCCTGTTTTCATACAAAAAAGGCAGAGTGACCATCCACAGTGCTGTTGTAGCTCCAGTTCTAGAAGGCTACAGACTAGCATTAAAAAAAATGCATGTGAGTATAATGGCTCCTGGATGGAGCACAAGCTCCTCCCCCTTGAGAGTTCTTAAAATGGGAAATAACTTCATTTCCCTTCCCGGTTTTATAGCAAAATTAGCATTTGCTTCAAATAAATGAGCAGGAGAACAGAAGAGAATACGAAGGTTCACAAAATGATAAAGGCAGGAGTAGAGAACGGTGGAAGGGATTGTTTTCTGGTGCATTGGCCTGTTGAATAACTCCTGTATCATAAAAATTACATTTTAAAACTTGTTTTTACAAAGCAAGTCTGCCTGGCAACCTCTGAAAACATGTTTTTCCTCTTCCAAACCTTGGTAATCATGAAATTATCAATCCGTTTGGAAAGTACAAAACACATTCAAAGAGAAGAAAAAGAATGTAGCCAAAATAGAATGGATAGCTGATGCAAGAATACATCTTGGATAGCTTTCCTTATACTTGTGAGTAGCCATTGTAGTCAAAACACACTCCTACCTAGACAGTAGTGAGAGTCCAGAGATAAGAGCAAATTAAAAGAACTCTTAAATTATGTACAGTTTGTGTTGAGATTGTGAACAGTTCAAACAGGGTTCATTTCATTCAAGGCTGAGTCCAGTATTCCAACCATTCCCAACAGATAGCTGAAAATGTGTCTTGCTTGGGCACTGGGGTATGTTTGCTCTTAAGAGAATAAGCCTAAAGGAATCCAGAAGGAATGTCCTATATGTGCCTTATTAAAACACTGATATTTTCTTGATTTAAGTTATCTCTGTAAGGACGTTTTGTAAATATATGTGAAAGAGATTTGGGTAAATATATGTGAACTCTGGCTTCAGCTTACAGACACATTTTAAAGTCAGTCAGATGAGTTGATAGGAAAAGGTGACCTCCACTGAAAAGGAGGCCCTGGGTGATTATTACTAGAATTATTTGCTATTAGTTTCTGTTAAGGCTGGACTACCTAATAATTTAGGGGGGAAAATTACTTTCACTCCTAGCCAAACTCTGAATTCTTTTATTTCTCAGCTTATATTATTTAATTGGGAGTAAAAACCATTCAACATTTGAGGTGAAATGACAGTTCTGATTTGGCATGTGTAAGATTACTATAAACCTTCAATGACTCTTCTCATTTTTCTATCAAAATATGTTAAGTCTTTTTTCACATGTCATATTTGGGAGGAACAGTTGTTGTTATTGAGAACTAATTTGGTCTAGTGGTTAAGACACTAGACTAGAAAATGGGAGGCCATGAGTTCAAGTCCGACATTAGCTATGAAAGTCAGGTTGTGTGACTTTGGGCCAGTCACTCTCTCTCAGCCCAACCCACCTCACAGGGTTGTTGATGTGGGGGGGAAAAGAGGAGGAAAATGTGTTGGATATGTTAGCTGCCTTGAGTTATTTGTAAAAATAATAAAGGAGGGACAAACAAACAAACAAACAAAAGTTATTTCTAGCAGCTTATATAACAATGTGAGAAATATGTTTCACTTCTGCCTATGCTACAACTTAAAGCAGCGGTTCTCAACTTGTGGGTCATGACCCCTTTGGGGGTCGAACGCCCTTTCACAGGGGTTGCCTAAGACCATCGGAAAAAACATATTTCCGATGGTCTTAGGAACCGAGACACCGCTCCTCTATCCGTCTCCAGGTGGGTCCACCCACATGCAAATAGACTGCAAAAAAAATCTGTACCATGGGAACTTCTGAGCATGCGCAGAAGCCAAATTTCCGGCACTGTGCATGCGTCGCCATCTTGTTTTTGGCTCTTTTTTTGCAATCTTTTTTTTAAAAAAATATTTGGCACTGTGCATGTGTGCGTGCACAAAGCTCACGCACGCCCATGAGGTGCGGCCATGCAACGCAGGAGGAAGCGAACCGGCAGTGAGGTAACTTAGAACCCACCCCTGAGTTTCCTAATAATTTTATTATTTTATGGTTGGGGGTCA
The DNA here is from genome assembly GCA_023053685.1 of Diadophis punctatus similis. Taxonomy (NCBI): domain Eukaryota; kingdom Metazoa; phylum Chordata; class Lepidosauria; order Squamata; family Dipsadidae; genus Diadophis; species Diadophis punctatus. The sequence continues at coordinate 71,926,820 of JALIGW010000001.1, read as the reverse complement.
CCACAACATGAGGAACTGTATTAAAGGGTCGCGGCATTAGGAAGGTTGAGAACCACTGGCTTAAACCAAACAAGCCATGCAACTATCTCTTCAGTTTTTCCAGTTCTCCTTTCTGCAGAGGACAGAAAAAGTATGTCACCAAGATTTATTGCTCACTAACAAAATAAAACCCCTACTGCACTCCTGTCCCTGATTCAGAATTAGAAATGAATCCCTCTAATAGTGTTTCGATTACAGGGATACTCGCAAAGATACCTTTGCAAGTGCAATAAATTCTGTGAATACAATGTTATGATAGAAATTGTCCTAAAATATATAAATAGAACTTTTGCAGAAATTTGTATTTTTTTGCATTATAACTACTGTGGTTTTATGGAATGCTCCCTCACAAACTTCATATCAGTTTAAATCAGATTAATCAAGCAGAAGATCCAATCAGATTAAAGTCATAAGGCCAAAGAGACTGTTTTTCTATGGTGGTCAACTACATTTCGATGAAAAGCCCATAAGCATAATGTGAACTCAAGAGAACTTCAGGGCCAAGAAAATCATTCTTCGAAACTCATCCTCTTCAATATCAGATCCCTTCTTAATATGGCATCTCACAAATAATTCCTTTGCAGGTGTGAGAGAATCTGCAGTTAGAGTAGAGGGTGGGGTTAAGAGACTGGCTAGCTTGGAATCCCTGCAGGGGAGGAAGCGACTGAGACCTAACTCCCCTAGCCTAAAATCCTTGGAGCCTTGTTCTCAAGAGAACGTAGCTAGTCCAGTGGTGGGTTTCTACCGGTTCGCCCCGGTTCAGGCGTACCGGTAGCGGCGGCGGTGGCAGGAGGCTCCGCCCACCCAGACATCATCACGGACGCTCTATGCATGCGCAGAAGCTTCTGTACATGCGCACACACACATCTCCGAACCAGTAGCAAAGGTAAGTGAAACCCATTACTGATCTAGTCTGATGAGAGTCTTCTAACAAAGTCAGCAACAAAAAAGAAACTTCTCTGATCAGCTCATGGTGTCCTTCTGGTTCCTTGCGCCTAACAGCAGATGAAAATGAACAAAGCTTTTTTGGTACATATTTGAGACAAGAAGGAACCATTTATTTATTTTTCTGCCCCTTATAAAAATTACCTCTCATTGGAAACAATATAATACAGTAAAAGGGGGAACAGAGTTATAAATTATTTGATTTTGTAAAACACACAAACACATACAGATATATATAGTTAAGAAGTATGAAACAAGTATTTCTCCAGTAGAAGTGCACTATGTATGTAGCACGGGGATGCTCTCTGAATTTGGTTGTTTACTTGCAGATGTTTCATTACACAATGATAACTTCGAAATATGTCATATTAAGAGGGGATCTGGTATCACAGAAGGTGAGTTTCTAATATGATTTTCTTGGCCCTGAAGTTCTCGGGAATTCATATCATGCTTGTGGGCTTTTTCATGGACATGTAGTTGACCACATGGATCTCTGAATGCCTTGCACTATACAAAGTCAACAGAAGACTAAGGCCTTCCTCAAAAACAATGCTGGAAGCCAACTCAAGACAGCTTGCGGAAGTTACCATTACGGTGATGCATTCTCCCAACTGCAGATCTATAGAAGCAGGGATCTACCACACTAGACAGGACCCAAGGTGCAGACTATGCAGAGAAGCCTCAGAGATACTCCAATACATAGTGGAAGGATGTAAGATGCAGGCAGGAACAGCATACACTAAACGGCACAAATAGTAGGCTTTGTGTACATCTGTGCAATGTACAGCAATTCCCAACCTTCCTAATGCCGCGCCCTGCGCCCCGCCCCCCCACCGCAACTGACCCCGCCACCGCCATTTGGGTTCTTTTACCCTCTATGCATGCGCAAAGCGTTCTGCGCATGCGCAGAGGGTAAAAGAACCCAAATGGCAGCGTCCGGGCGAAGTCTCCAGATCCGGGTGAGGTCTCCGCTCAGGGGTGAAATGCTCCCAGTTCGGGCGGGCCCGTCGGTCGTCGCAGTGGAGGCGGTGGCGGTCACAGCACGGGGCTTCCCCGCCCACTTCCCCCGCCTGCCTGGATGCCGTCATTTGAGTTCTTCTGCCCTCTGCGCAAAGTGTTCTGCTCATGCGCAGAGGGCAAAAGAACTCAAATGGCGGCGTCCAGGCGGGTGGGGGAAACGGGTGGAGGAAGCCCCGTGTCGCGACCGCCACCGGCTCCATCAGCTCTGCGACGACCGACTGGCCCACTCGAACCGGGAGCATTTCACCCGTCTCCGCTTGCTTTGCGTGTTGCCTCTGGGAGCTTTTCGAGCCCCATCGTGAAAGGCGTGCGCTACTTCAGCAGGGCTTCTCCCGTCTACCTGTAGCATTCGGGGCAAAGAGGATGGCTCTCTCCGGGCAGCTGCCTGTCCTGGCCCTGCCGAAGTCGCGCATGCCTTTCACGATGGGGCTTGAAAAGCTCCCAGAGGCAACATGCAAAGCGAGCGGAGACCTTGCCCGGATCTGGAGACTTCGCCCAGACGCCGCCATTTGGGTTCTTTTATGCTCTGCGCATGTGCAGAATGCTTTGCGCATGCGCAGAGGGTAAAAGAACCCAAATGACGGCGGCGGGGTAGGTCGCGGTGGGGGCGCGGGTCGTGGGGCGCGATATGGCCAGGCTTGTGGCAGTGGGGGGGAGCTGTGGATGCCGGGGCGACCCCTGGGAAATGGTCATTCGACCCCCAAAGGAATCGCGACCCCAAGGTTGGGAACCATTGGGCTAGATCCTCCCAAGTCCAAATAGAAATCCCACAGAAGCTTTTGAAAAATAACAGAGCAAAGATCCTGTGGGATTTCCAGATTCAGGAGGACAGGCAAGTACTGGCCAATCAACCATACATCATGGTAATATACAAGGGCCAGAAAAACAGCAGTGGTGATAGACGTAGCAATGCCAAGCAACAGCAACATCAGGAAGAAAGAATATATGAAGATGGAGAAATACCAGGGCCTAAAGAAGAACTAGAGAGGATGTAGAAAGTAAAAGCCAAAGAGGTCCCAATGGTGGTAAGAGAATCCAGGGCTGTGATTCCTAAGTTGGGAAATGGCTCCAACAGATTTCAGAAAAATATCTGTCCAGAAGAGGGCAGTGCCAAGATACTGTGCAGAACCTTCAAACTCCCAAGCCTCTGGTAAAGGAACCAAGACTGAGAAAGACACATACTGCCCCATAAGGGTGAGAAGGGAATTACAGTATATAGTCAAAAGGTATTTCTCCAATGGAAGAAAATACGTACAACTCAAGGTTGAACTATGAAGTTTTTGATGCTTTCTGAGCTTGGTTGTTTGCTTGCAGATGTTTCATTACCCAACAGTAACTTCAGTGCACTCAGGAAAGGCCACACCAATGTTATCTAGTTGGGTAATAAAACATCTGCACACAAATGATCAAACTCAGAGGGCACTACGAACGCCACAAGTATTTCTGACATTTTATATATTAGGATCTTAGGAAAGAGATAGTGTAGGGCCACATCTACTGTTTTCCAGAATGTCATATTACTTGCAGGATTCAAGAAGCAGGCAGGGAGGAGAGAGCTGAGCATCATAATTTGACTATGGGTGGTTGGGAAAGAGGGTTAGCTCTCAGTTGTATGTCCCCAACTGTTTGACATTCAAATGCCAGATGCTAACAATCTGCTTCCAGAGAAGAAGCTTTCTTCTAGTTTTCCTCCCTTCCTTCCATCCCTAATGTAGACTTTTCTCATTTAATCATCTTCACATACAATGGTCACATGTAACATCCCAAGAGCAATAGACTGCCCACCCAATCCCCCAGTTTTCAGAGGGGGACTATATGGGGACAAGGTTATTTCTAACAGAAAGTTGTTTTATAACAGATACAGCTTTTAAAAACAGTATACTTGCAAGTCTTGGTCTCCTGAATTTTATGAGAGTGGGGTCAACACTAAATGTAGAGCCAGGTCATGGTTGTCCCAAAGATGCTTTTCCAAGAGGCAACTGGACTTTGTGTTTTTTCTTGAAGACATTTTGTTTCTCATCAAAGAAGCTTCTTCAGTTCTGGCAGCTATGAATCCATGATGATCCTCATGTTATAGATTTGCTGTCCCATGAATGACAATGTCAGAGCTTATTGCAAACCTCTGTGCACAGACTATCTTGCTGTGATTAAATTTCAGCCACACATCCAGCCTGTAAAAATCTCCAGATATTGGTTCAATAAAGTGATGGCATTTCTGGCATAGCCTGAGGTAGCAAGAAACGACTGAGAATCAAGTATCATCAAGTCACCATTGGACAGGAGTTACAATATCATCAAAGAAATGATGGACTAGAATCATCAAAGAAAGGATGCAAAAGAAGGGGCAAAATGACATGTGAATGACAAAAAATAAAATATTTTAAAAAATATTTTAAATAATTAAATTGAATTGTTGAATTGTCCTGCAGCGAACTGCCCATGGTGAGTTGCTTGTGGCAAATTGTCCCATTCCGTGATCCTGTATACATTACATTATTGTGGGTTTTTTTAAAAATGTGTTTTAAAATATGCTTTAATATGACTGCATTGTTTTCTTGGCCTTGATTTTTTTTTTCCGATTTTCTACTCCTGGAATTTCCTGATGGTCTCATTTGCAAGTACCAACCAATTCTTAAATTAGCAAAGTGAAATGACTGAGTGCCAGTTTGGAGTACAGGTAATCCTTGACTTATAACCATTCATTTAGCAACTGTCCAAATTTACAATGCCACTGAAAAAAGCAACTTATGATCAGTCCTCGCACTTACAACTGTCATAGCATCCCCACGTTCCTTTGATCAAACCTCAGGCACTTGGCAACTGGCATGTATTTACTTTTTTAATTTTTTCTTTGTATTTTATATTTTGATAAACCAATAAAAAAGTTTCATTGCAACTGGCATGTATTTACGATGGTTGCACCATCCCAGGGTCATGTGATCACAATTTTCAATCTTCACAGCCAGCTTCTCACAAGCAAAGACAAAGAGGGGAGGCCAAATTTGCTTATTGACAATGATTTACTTAAAAACTGCAGTGATTCACTTAACAGTAATCTCAAAAAGATCATAAAGATGGGTGTGATTCACTTAACAACCACCTTGCTTAGCAATGCAAATTCTGGTCCCAACAGTGGTCATAACATTGATCTACCTGTTCATGAGGACCCAGATTGTTGGGGGCAATATGCTGGTTCTGTAAACCGCTTAGAGAGGGCTGTAAAAGCACTATGAAGCGGTATATAAGTCTAAGTGCTATTGCTATTGTTATTGCTACCTGTAGTAGTTAAAGGCAGCAGGCTAAAACCTAGACAACTGTAAATTCTAGTCTTGCTTTAGGCACAGAGCCAACTGGGTGACTTTGGGCCAGTCACTTTCTCTCAACCCTAGGAAAAAGGCAACCTCTGAAAATCATGGCAAGAAATCTCACCAAGAGTCAGCGTGAAGGCATCAAAACAGTATTTATTTATTTGTGAGATTTATTTATTTTGTGAGATTTATATACCGCCTCACAGTGCAAGCACTCTCTAAGCAGTTTACACCAGTAAGCAATGTATATTTACATTGCCCCCAACAATCTGGGTCCTCATTTTACCTACCTCGGAAGGATGGAAGGCTGAGTCAACCTTGAGCCGGTGAGATTTGAACCGCTGACCTGTGGATGACAGTCAGCTAAAGTGGCTTGCAATACTGCCTCTAACCGCTGCGCCACCTCGGCTCTTAATAGTACAAATAGGAGCTGGCTGGTGAACAATACAGGTCAGTATTTCATCACTTAGTAAAAGTCACTGCGACTCTTCTCCAATTCCTCCAATACAGAGGGAGGCTGTGTTTAAAGACAAAGATATTCTGAAATCAGGCTTAATCCTGACGACTGCATCCACAAAACCAAGTTGCTTTCTCGGCAACAATTTGACTGTGGTTTGCCACTGCTTTCTTCAAGAATGGTGTTTTGATATTGTTGGTTTGTCTGTTTATTTCCCTGCCTAGTCTACAGTAGTAGAATTTGTTGGTACTTGTACTTCCATTGAAGTATTAATCAGTCCTAGCCCTGCTAAACTTCTAAATCCAACAAGTCAGCAGGTGCTGCCATCCACAAAGCTAGCTAAGAAGCTGTATTAAGATGTGACTCAAGGGTAATCAGCTCTATAAAAGTCAGCAGGAAAGGAAAGATTGTTTCATTTTCAAAAACAACATACAATATGAAGAAATGAAGTAGGATAAGAAAAAAAATTTTTTTTCTATTTTTCCTTATTGTATTTATATGTATGTACATATATTTTTTGTATGTGTGTATGTGTGTGTGTGTGTGTGTGTCAATATATAGCTCTTTTTTTGTATTCATATATTTAGAATACTATTAAATATGAAAATATATAGTAACAAAAAGAAAAAAAGAAAAAAAAATCAAAGAAGAAAAAAAAAGATTTTCTCTCCTTTAGTGACTCCTAAACCAGCTGCCTGGCTCCAAAATGATTCTGGGCATCTTACAACTTAGAATGTATATATGAAAGCATCAGGGGCGGGTTCCTCTTACTTCCCTACTGGTGTGCTGTGTGTGCATCATCTCGTTTCGTGCACATGTATGCTCGCTACGCGCACACGTCCCCTCATGAGATTTTGCTTCTGTGCATGCGCAGGAAGCAAAAAAAGCCCAAAAATTCCAGAAAAAAGATGGCGCCACATGATGGACCGACGAAGACGGCACCGGAGCCGTCGCGCGCAAATTGGGCAATCGGCGGGTCCCTAGCGGAACGGCGCACTGGACCGCACCGGTAGGAACCCACCACTGGAAAGCATACAATAGATACAACTAAACTGGAAGAGCAAAGTATTCAAAACAAGTCCAATCAAATCAAAACAGGCAAAAGGACAAAAGGAGAATCCACAATCAATCAGCCTGTCTAAATCCTGGGACAGTAACCAGATCTTCAATACTGTATACTTAAACATAAGGGTAGGAGCCACACCAATGGCAGGATCATTCCCAAAGACAAGAATCCCAGCCCAGTTTCCTAGGTCCCATAAGAGGACGTTTTTTTCATTAGCAGCCATTTGTGTACTTAGCCTAAAAGTTCATGGAACCTGTAGCTTTCCAGACATTTGATGATAAATTGATGTATTGTATTTCTGTAATAAACTCTCTGGTTTACAAGTGACAACTAAAATATTTATAACGTAAATGATGAAAATATTGTCAGTAAAAAAGTTAATTAAAATAGCAACTAAAAAAATTATAATAACTGAGAAAATATTAACTAGCACAGCAAAAAAAATAAATGATGACAAACCTTAGTTATCAAATATTCCCTGTTATCTTCAGGGATGGTATTAGGAGAAGGTGGCAATCTTTTTTATAAGATATTGCATAAAATATCTCATAGGGCCATGATTAAGACTCCACACTTCCTAGCCTTAGTCTCCGCATATCACAGAAGTGCAAAAGAACCAGGAACCTTTCCCAGAATGGTTATATAGGATGGGTTGATTCTCCTTGAAGATGCTTCTGAAAGTGCCTAAGCTATTTAGGGCTTTATAGGGCAAAATCAGCACTTTGAACTGCACAGCGAACATCATTGGTAGCCAATGCAGAGCCAGTGCACCACATTGGTGTTACATGTTCCTGATAACCAGTACATTCCAACATACAGGCTGCTGCACTTTGACCAATTGTAGTGTTTGAATGGTCTTCAAAGGAAGTCCCATGAATAGCTCCTTGCATTGGTTTAAATGTCACTGGTGCAAGATCTTCTTATTCCAGTTGTTGCTGAATATTTCAAAAATCTCTGCTATGGCCAATGGGAGGGGATACTGGAAATCTGCTATGGCCAATGGGAGGGGATACAGAATCCAGAGATTCTGACCGGACTTAATTGTGTATACTTTATAATTTCCTTTGTTGGCTCTTTTCATTGTTTTAAGCTACAGTCATTGAACTAAATGCACCAATTGTTATTTGATAGAAAAGCAATCTAATTTTCTAAAAGAACAAGTAATGTTCCCTAAACAGCAACAAACTAAACAACATAATACCATCTCTTACATATTCAATTTCATTCCTCAAGCAAACCCAGAAATTTTGCTAAAACACCAGTGGTTTCTTTTTGTCAGTTTGTTATCATTAATTATTCTTTCCTGCTATTACTACATATATTGCCTTCCTACCATCAGAACAAATTGCAAGGTAACTCTACTATATTCCTCACAGCTTATTAAATCAGCTGCTCTTAGCTAAAGATCTTTGCTTATTCCATTACTCGAGTATTTACTCCCATTCATCTTGGCACATAAACAGTGTGCCATCCTGTGCTATGTTTTTAAATCTGAGAAGCAGTAATGTGACCTCTAACATTGTTCTTTAAAAGTACTCTTATACAGATACACTGCATGATTTGGCAATCAGCAATAAACCCAAGTTTTCAGAATGTTCTCTTTGAATTAGACAAGATGCCAGTTCTATAACTGCCATTGAACTATAAGGTTCTCCATACATTCTCAGTACGATTATGATTACCATATTTTTCGGAGTATAAGACGCACCTTTTTGCCCCCCAAAAGAGGGTGGAAATGTCGGTGCGTCTTATACACCGAATGCAGCAATTTTTAGCCTCCCGAAGCCCCGCCCCCGCATCCAATTTTTGCAAAAAACTGGCCGTTTTTTTCAAAAATGGGGGGGTTGCCTTCCCCCACCCCCTAGGAGTGCTCTGCAGGCTTTCCAGATCCTCTGCATCCCTGTTTTTGCAAAAAAAAAAAAAAAAAAGAGTAAAAACTGGGGCATTTTTTGCAAAAATTGGGGCGTTTTTGCCTTCCTCCACCCCCTAGGAGTCCACTGCAGGCTTCCCAGATCCTCTGCATGCCCTGTTTTTGCAAAAGAATGAGCGAAAAACGGGCCATTTTTTGCAAAAATTGGGGCGTTTTTGCCTTCCTCCACCCCCTAGGAGTCCACTGCAGGCTTCCCAGATCCTCTGCATGCCCTGTTTTTGCAAAAGAATGAGCGAAAAACGGGCCATGTTTTGCGAAAATTGGGGCGTTTTTGCCTTCTAATTACCCCATCTAGCATGACTGGAGGGGGAATTCTGGGAGTTGAAGTCCACTAGTCTTAAAGCTGTGAAGTTTGAAGACCCCTGGGTTAGGGGTGCAAGGGTCTTCAAACTTGGCAAGTTTAAGACTTATGGACTTCAACTCCCATTCCTGAGCTAGCATGACTGGAGGGGGAATTCTGGGAGTTGAAGTCCACTAGTCTTAAAGCTGTGAAGTTTGAAGACCCCTGGGTTAGGGGTGCAAGGGTCTTCAAACTTGGCAAGTTTAAGACTTATGGACTTCAACTCCCATTCCTGAGCTAGCATGACTGGAGGAGGAATTCTGGGAGTTGAAGTCCACTAGTCTTGAAGCTGTCAAGTTTGAAGTTTGTAAAAAGTATACATGGTTGTAAAAAGTATACATGATTGTAAAAAGTATTCTGCTACATGGTATTTTATTAAATAATATATTACTGCACCATTTGGTTCAGAATACTTTTTTCCTTGTTTTCCTCCTCTAAAATCTAGGTAAGTCTTATACTCCGGTGCGTCTTATACTCCGAAAAATACGGTATGCTTACACCATAGTTACTTTTGTGTTTGAGATTGATTGTTTATCACTGTGTCTTCTTAAATATTAACCCAGGTCATTAGTTCCAAGAATTAAATAAAGTCTTTGGAAAGCAACAATAAAAGCAGGATAATTTCAGAGAACTGAATAAAATGACGTTACAAATTTCAACCTTTGTGAAATTTGGCACAATTGTAAAGGGCTGGCTATAAATGTCCATATGATGAAGCCTGAACAACCAACAAAATGAAACTGTAAACTTCCCAATATTGCTGGGCAGTGTCCCCACAAGTACAATGTGTGTTTATCAGTTTCCTCTTGAGTTTAGTTTGACTTTCAATGTTCCTTTAACTGTCATAGTAAACATGCCACTGAACTCCCTTGAAATAATACATTTTACTTGGAAGAAATGATGGCTACGTCCAGGACAGAGTTTGTCTTGTATAACATTTTCCAATGAGACTTCAAAACTTCAAATGTCCTAATTTAAAAAAAGAAACAAACTTGGTTTATAAATGTTGGATTTAGATTGCCTATAATAATCTCTCTAGATGAAGACCTCAAATCTTTGATGAATTTATCTTAGGGTTCTCCAAAGTGATCAACATTAACTCTCAAGGGTCAATAGAACTACCCAAGGCATCAATAAATGGCTGTGGATCAACAGGAATATTCTTACTTTCTTTCTATCTATCTATCTGTACCTATCTAATGGCAATGTTACATTACTCAGGAGTGTACAATGCTAACACAGAGTAGTTATTTGGCTGCCTAAGACTGCTAGCTGTTTGGTTCACGCTCGACTGAACCTGAATATACTGAATATAAATAGACTGAACCTGGAAGAGTGTAGTGATTTACAACTAAAACTCATTTTCCAACCAAGTATCATTGCCCTTGTTGTCACTTATCAGAAGCATCCTTCCCATTAATGAAAAATGTATGTTAAATCTTAATATTTTTCATATTTAAATATTACCTATTTTATGGTTGTTATATATTATTATATAATATATTATAATATATCAAATATTAATTAATTATATTCACACCATATAATTTTAGATACCAATAAACAATTTGAAACTTCATGAAGAGGTTGATGAACTGAAGAGTTTGGGGATCTCTTTCTTAGGCTAACATCTTAATTAATTGTGCCATTATTTAATCTACTAGTTTGGCCAAAAGAGAAAAAGGAAGAATTTTCAGCTCCTGGGAGTCTTTCACTACAGTCCTATCTATACTGGATATTCAGGATAATGCAGGTTGTGAAATATGCATATTACTACTCTGGAAAAGTAACATTTCCATATGACTTTTGATTTAAAAACGTTAATTCAATTTGTTAGGCTCAAATTGAAATGGCTTATAAGCTCTGCAAATAATAAATATATAAATTTGCCTCAAGAGGTCTGACATCTCTTTCAAAAACCACACAATGACTGTGTGACTACACAGAATTTAACTGAAAAAGCATGTGTGGAATTGAATTTAGAGGCTTCAAGAGCATTTTTGTAACACCATTCCAGCCGCTATACTTATAACCAGGCAAAAATTTACAGGGTTTGTTTAGAGTTAATAAGAGTTAATCATGGTTTCCCAACAAAGAGAAATAAGAATACGCAGGTTTAGAAAAACATTTAAATTGAAGCATAAGGGGAACAATATGGATACAGAGATTTTCTTTTGCCACAATAACAACCCTACACCTCATGGTAACTCAGTGAATTACAAAATAATAACTAGTAGAACAAATTTGGAGAATGCTTAAGATGCTGGCCTAGAAACCAGGAGACTTGAGTTCTAGGTTTCTCTTGGCATGAAAGCTGCTGGATAACTTCGGGTCAGTCAATCTCTCAGCCCAACTCACCTTACAGGGCTGTCATTGTGGGGAAAATAGGAAGAGGCAGGAGTATTAGGTATGTTCAATGCCTTGTGTTATATATTAAAAAGATGGGATAAAAAAACCTAAACTTGAACACATGCATATAATAGCATCCCCAATTCATAAGCTTAAAGGATATGGTGATATCCAATAAAATGATCCACAGATGGTAGGCACCAACTACTTATATATAATTGTTGTTGACTCCCTACAAATAGGTGTATCTTTGCTGAAGCAAAGACAGCCATCCTGAATGATTGAAGCCACAAAAGGCAGACAGATTCACAGGATTTGTCTTGAGTTTCCTGCAGATCTGCTAACTAAAGCAATGAGGAGCCACTGAAAATCTCCCTCGTGTATTTAAGTATTTTTATTACTACTGTCTGTTTCATATGTGTGTGCCCCCATGTATAAGACACAGAAAAGGAAGAAACCAGAGGCTTGTTCTTACTAAGAAGCTTCACACCTTTCTGTTAACTGCAGTTTATCGGATGTGCAGCTAAAATTTACAGATTATTATAAGAGGGGTTTCTCCAGGGAAGAGACAGAAAAATCTGATACAATTGAAGAGCAAGAAGCCCTCATCAGAGAACCCATTCCGTCATCAAAGGGATCTTAAGGAAACAGTCAAGATTTCCATATTTTCTCATTACACAATTCCCTAAATAAATTCAGCAATTATATAAAGCAGAGTTAGCAATTTCTAAAGTGATAGCTGAATTGATCTGTTGGAACACACAAAAATCACTCCATTGGATAGTTTATGTTCTCTTGTCAGGACCATTCCTCTCCCCTCTTGAAGAGCCTTCATCCCTAAAAGAACAGATTCTGAGTGGGGGAAATAAGTACAAGAACCACAGGAGATATTTGTAAAGGAAAGACTCATCCCTTTCTCTCAGATTATTTCCTCTGCTCAACAAAACTTGTCTTCTGCGGGACTCTCCCATCCAAAGGAAACAGATTCAACTTCTATGGTATCACAAAACTATTTACTGTTGTTTTATTAAATGGGTTGTTCTAAATGTTCTAAGTTATGTTGTTTTTTCTAAAAAAAGGTTTAAAAAAATAAAAATCTCTTGCTAATGCAAGTTTCTGACATCACTGACAGACTAATTTAAATAACTCTTGAGAAGATATAAAGAGCTATGACACTGTTAACATAATTGCTATGTTAAACATTTAGCATTAACATTGAACAAGACTTCCTCCACTGCTTCCCTGAATAATCAACTCTCCTTAGGAAGCTGACTCTTGAAAACATCAACCATAGGTTCATTACTCACTTCCAGTTTTAAGTCGAGACTCTCACATTGTTTTCAAAAGTATATCCAAGAACTTCCAAAAAGTTACATCACATACGCATATAAGTGTATGTATAAGATATTGTTTTTTGAATGATGGAGTACAAATGCAAAATTGTGTATGTTATTGTAATATTTTAAGGTATATGTCTATTTGAATTGTAAAAGTGGTGGAGGAAAAAATAAAAAAAATGAAAAAAAGTTACATTACAAATATCCTATCAGTCCAGTGCTAGATGAAATCATTTATCTAAGTAATGTCTTCTACCTATAAGTGTAGTTTTAATAAATGTGTCCCATGTTCCCCTGATAGCTTTGGGAACAAGCAATGTATTCAAAAGACTTACATTAGAACTCTTGCATCTCTGCTCCAAAGGCAGTCCCACCGAATTGAAAGCAATTCACCTTTTGAATTATTTACTAAAAAAAAGGTCTTTGTTTTTAAACTAATAGCATTTGACTCAAACTACTTGAGTTGGAGGATTCATATATATGACAAATCAGCAAATCTTACAGTCAAATAATTAAGCATACTAAGAGAGCCAGCTTTACAGCTGTTTAGCAAAAACTAAATATAAGCTCAAAGGGGCAAAATATATATGTTCCCAGCTGCAGTATCTTTCATTACACCTGAAAATGCTTGGGATCAAGTGTAAATCATTTCAATTTCCAGCCCACAAGTTTTAAGGTCTATGGATTGGGTTGGCCATTTCCTTATCAGCCTTCATTCAAAAGTGTTTTTCTTTGTCTCTACTTTCGAGTTTATAATAAACAGATAACAAAAGGAGAAAGGCTAGAAAAATATACCCACAGAGGTTAAAGAAAATTACATTTGCTTGGTTTCAGTCCACGGCATAACATACCAGAACAATGATTTCAACAATATTTGTTTCCTTACCTTATTCAACATGTTAAAAAAAAGAAAATAAATCCTGCAAGGAAACACAGTGCCTGCATTGTATTTGTGCTGGTGGGAAGTCAAGAACCTGAACGGATGTTAGATTTCATAGTGAATTAGCATGCAGCACCACCAATGTGGTCTGATATGCAAAGTGCTAATTAAGGCCCAGTGAGTGGACCATGCACCTGTTGCTATTTGATTCAGAAGGCATTGTTTGGATTCCTGTAGATTTACATCAAAAACCATTTACTACAGCGATTGGAACTGGCTGGAACCCAGGTTCAACTTACAGTATTCAAGAGGCTTTCAAGGTGCTTGTCCACATTCCCATCCTTCTCTCCCTCCCTCCTCCCTCTTTGCTCCTTTAAGAAGGTTGCTTTCTTGAAAATAAAGCCAAGCTATTCATTTTACCCTCCTACAATCTCCCTTAAAGAAAGCTAGGTAACTACTTGCACACTCCTGCACCTCAAATTAAAACTTTCTCCAAGTTTCTGTGTACCAACAGCTTGCTAAATTTTTAGGTCAAATTCAAAATCTATCAAATTTATTTCCAAATTTTGGTTCACTTTCAAATGAAAAGTTCCTCCCGTAGCAAGGATGACTTTCTATCCCTGTAACACTCCTGGTCCAAATCATTAAAATCACATTCTGTGTTTCAAAAGCGAATGGTTATAAATCCTTAGAACTTTTTTTTTTAAACTCCCGGGTTATTTTTTTTTAATCCTGATTTAGGATTAATGTCGCTAAACCAGGCCTATCCAACAATCATTTAATCCTAAAACCGGGTTTACCCCAAAGTACAGGGGGGGGGGGGATCAAAGTGAAATACAGTATTATAAAAGCTTTAGCCCTCATTTTTTACACGCGCGGCGATAAGAAGAATGATCTTCGGCTACGGAGCACAGAACCGATCCACCCCCTTGCTTCAAACAAACCGGGATGTAACGATGTGGCTTACACGTCTGCCTGGTAATTCATTATCTAGAAGCCGTGGTTTTGATTTGAGAAACGCGAAAGCCTGAAGGGCGCAGGGCAGGCTCACGAGCAAAAAGCTCCCCCCTCCCCAAAAAAGAGGGGGTCGAATCTTCCGCAAAGGCGAGGGGAAAGAAACACGCTTGTGACCCTTTCTTTTATGGGGGGGGGGTTCCGATGCCCACGCGCGTCTTATGCCTGCCCCGAAGAAAGAAAAGGGACTCGGCGTCCGCCGGCGTCTTGCTTCCACGCTTCCTCTCTTCTAGTCCTAAAAGGCACCGCCGCCACCTCCAGCCCCTTCGGACGGCGCGGCTTTACCTGTCAGCTGCCGAGACGGCGGCCGCTGGCCCTGGCTTTTCTCTCCGGATCGAGGGAGCTTCTCCCTGGTTCCTTCCAACCCCGACGGCTCAGAGACCCCCGAGTAGTCGGCGAGTGCTCCCGGGACGCGTTTTCCTTCCAGAGGACGGCGCGGTGCCACGCTTCGCAGCAAGCCAGGGCGGGAGAGCCGTGTGGAAAAGGGCTGCCGGCGGGAAGGCGCGAGAGGGACGCTTCGCTCTGACTCCTCTCGGTCACCGCATGGGGATATTGCCGAAGTCTACGCTTTCTTATTGGCTCCGGTCACCAAACAAATCACACTCGCCTCCCCTTTCGGAGCCGCTCAGCGCTCCCCTCAAGTCCCGCCCGCCCGCCGCTTTCTCCTCAGGAGGCTGTTTCTCCTCCTGGTTTTTTTTTTATATACAAACGCTGCGGTCGCCCTCCGGTCAGGCAGGCGCGCTACTTTTTCTGGGTCTTCTGTGGGGTTTGCACGCTTCTCTGCGGGTTCGGTTTTATTCACCTGCAGCCTAGAGTATCTTGTACCGTTGGATCTGCGGGGCTTGCCTAGAAAACCATTCTGCCCCCTCCTCCCCGAATCATTCCTAAACTTAAGCTTGTCGTCGTCGCCATCCTCAAACTGCGTATCGTTGAGGAGAAATAGATACTTCTAAAAAAAGCCAAAGGCTGCTTTTTAAAAAAAAAATGAATTCGGGGAGGGGGTGCGGGGACTGTTCGCTCGCTCTTGTCTGTGGTCTTGGGAAAAACTTGTACAAGGAATTGGGGAAACCATTTCGGAATTCACTGCATCATATTGACATTATGATGCAAATGATGTGAGGTGGCAGAAGGTCACAACTTTAGGATCCGAAACTCTGAAAGCGGCAGAGGAAAATGTCAGAGCTGATACAAGTTTCCTGGCAATGGTTCCCGTAAAGCTTAGACATTTGCAATGGAATATGTTGTTCTATATATGTGTGTGGTTAGGGGTGTATTTGGGGGAGCACCACCCAGACAAACAAGATTGAATCAATTTTAAAAGGATGCAGTTTAATCGATATATTTTTGAGTGGCTAAAAAAAAAGAAAAATTTGAAACTCCTTTATTTAATATGTCTGATTCAGTCTAGGAAAAATATATCACAGTGCAGGTTAATGAAAATGGAAACATCGTGCTTTTACATCATTGATTTGAAAATACTGTTGAATATATATCACTTGCAGATATGATCTTTTCTCCAGAAACATGCTAAACAGGTTTTTAAACTTTTTCAGTTTGAGGAACCACACAGAACCCTTGGATTCTGTTAAACACAACTTAACCCTGATAGAGATATTTCAAGCACTCCAATTGGCTGACCTGAGTTACATGTAACACTGGGCCAGAGGTCTCCAAACTTGGCAACTTTAAGACTTGTGGACTTCAACTCCCAGAATTCTCCAGCCAGCATGACTTGTTGTTGAAGTCCACAAGTCTTAAAGTTGCCAAGTTTGGGGACCTCTGCACTAGGCTATAATGACACTGTTCATACATTCTCATAATATGTAATGTGATGGCCAAATTAATTTGTTAGCATTCAGTATTATATTAACAAAGTATGATAGGAAAAAATCCTGGCTTAGTGTTAACTTTGCTTCTTAATACCGTATTTTATCAGTTACATGTTCGAGCACATTCACTTTGATGTGTAGCAGGTAATAACATCTTGTCAACCTTGTCTGTGCTTAGAAGTTAAGCAAAAGCAGGCCTAATCAAAGGTAGTCCTCGACTTACGGCCACAATTGAGCCCAAAATTTATGTTGCTAAGTGAAACATTTGTTAAGTGAGGATTGCCTCATTTTACGACCTTCCTTGATAACAGTTGTTAAGTGAATCACTGCAGTTGTTAGTAACATGGTTAAATGAATCTGGATTCCCCACTGATTTTGCTTGTCGGAAAGTTGTGAAAAGGGATCATGTGACCTTGGGACCCTGCAATCATCATAAAGGGATGCCAGGTACCAAGAGTTTGAATGTTGATCGTGTGTCCATGGGGATGCTGCAATGGTCATAAGTGTGGGAAAATGGTCATAAGTCACTTTTTCAGTGCTGTTGTAACTTTGAATGGTCACTAAATAAACTGTTGTAAATCAAGGATTACCTGTACTAAGATATGAGAAAAATCAGAATTCCCAGGCTACACTGGCAAATAAATAAACAACAGAGTGAAGTAATAGCAAACAATTTCTGCACTGTAGCTTTTTTTTTTTTTTTTTTTTTTATAAAAAGTTTTATTAGTACAAACTTACATAAGTGGTAACAAAATATTAAATCCAAAGTACAAACATTTTTATTTCCCCCCCCCCAGACCCACCCCCTTCCCTCCCCACCTCCCCCCCCCCGGACTTCCCAGAGATAATACAGGGCATAATAATAAGTTTAAATTGTTAATAAAAAGAAAAAGGAAAAAGGAAAAAAAGAACACTATTTTTAAAAAAACTTCAACTCCAAACTATACAGTACTAATATATCGCATTTGTATACAATAGTAAAGATACAAAAAAGAGAGAGAAAAAAAAGAAAGAGAATAAAAAAAAAGAAAGAAAGAAAGAGAAAACTCTTTAACACTACAAACAAACAAACCTCCTACCTCCTCCCTTCAGTCCTCTATCTTATACAAGGTAAGTGTTACATAAGTAATAACTAAATATAAAATACACAAATCTTAAACTAATATTATTGACATTAGAAATAACCTCTAAGATAAAACTTAACTAAATGTTACATAAATAATCATCAAATATTAAATTTCATCATGATATTAATAAGATAATATTATTCTAAATTAATTCGCTAACTTCAATAAACAAAAAAAGAAAATAAAAGAAGAATAAACAATAAACAAATCTTCAACAAACTATATATATCTAATATTATCAACATTAAAAATAACCTCAAAATTATATAAAACTTAACTAAATATTGCATAAGTAATCATTAGATAGGGAAAAGATAAAATACAATCATATTAGTTTCTATCCATCCAATATATTTCAACATCACATTATTTTGTATCTTGATAGTTCATCTTTTAATAGTTCAATAAATTCAAATTTGTCAAGTCGTCTCCCGTCTGCTCCCAAACCTCCATCTCCTCTTCCCCAGCTATCTGATTCAGGCACTCCTTTTGGATTTTTGAGTCTATTTCTTTTTGATCCATCGAAGGTGGCTTCCCCTCCTCCTCCTCTTTTATTTTCATACACCCTTCTTCTGGAATCTTGGATATATCAGCCTTTAGAACATTGACATAAAATTCAGTAGCTTTTTTTATAGTGTTGAGCCGGTATCTTTTTCCAGAAAATTTCACTGTTACTCCAACTGGTGCTTCCCATTTATATTGTAAATTTAATCTCTTAAATTCATCAATCAAAAAAGTATAGCTTTTCCTGGCTTTAAGCATTTTAGAGGGGATTTCTTTCCAAATCTTTAGTTCCTGACCATTCACCATAAGATTATTGTTAAACGTTGCTTGTATAATTCTGTTCCGTAGAGCTCTTGTGGTAAAATATATGACAATATCCCTTGGTAGATGCTTTTGTTTGGCGTACCACGAGTTGATTCTGTATGTTTTGTCGATTTGTGTAGCCAATTCCGCTTTAGAGATTCCAGACACCTGATCCAATATGTCAACCATCCTGCCTTTTAAATTTTCATATAATCCTTCTTTCAAACCTCTAATCCTTATAGCAACTTCCATAGATCTGAACTGAGTCATTAAGACCTCTTTTTCAAAATTTGCAATGTCATTTTGGATTTTATCTATGTAATTCACCGAAGTTGCCAAAGCTTGTTTATTTGTTTCAATACGTTCTGCCAAAACTTCAATATTTGTTGCTAAGCCTTTGCAAACCTCTAACACATCAAATCTTAGTTGTTGATTCATATTCTTCAAAGCAGCCTGCATCTTATGGTCTATCTCACTTATTTTCTGGTTAAATTCCAAAGTAAGTTCATGTTTCATAATCTTTAAATTATTTAATAAATTTTCAGGTGTCAAAAGCTGTGGAGGTGTTAGCTCAGTGTTAAGTTGCATTTTAGAAATATATCCAGATGAATAGTCATTTCTTTTAGTCAAAACAGTCTTTCCAAACTTTGAAGCCATTGGTGTTTCAAAAGAGTACAAAAAAGAAAGAAAGCCAGTTGCCTGATTAAAGTTCTTTCCAGTTTAAAAATCAGATAGTCTTTTATTATTGAAAATATTTCTATT
Organism: Diadophis punctatus similis; assembly: GCA_023053685.1. NCBI lineage: Eukaryota > Metazoa > Chordata > Lepidosauria > Squamata > Dipsadidae > Diadophis > Diadophis punctatus. The sequence continues at coordinate 71,907,610 of JALIGW010000001.1, read as the reverse complement.
ATAACTTTAATCCAGAGTTAGGAGACAGAGAAAGAAAAAACCATTTTTCCAAGTTAAAAGTTTCCATAAGAGAGAGAGAAAGAAAAAAAAAAAAGCCTCTGGGGAAACGAAAGTCACTTTCACTTCTCAATCGCCATATTGTTACTCTGTTTCCTTTGTTCCCTTGCCGAAGTGAAAGCTTACCCAGGAGTTGAAAAAAAAAAAGGAAAAAAAGAGGTTTCAGTACTTGCCCATCTCACGCCTGTTTCTCTCTGTCTGCTTCTATAGTTTAAATGTAGTTATAAATCCCATTTTTGAAGCAGCGGCTGGTCACTCCATCTAGCTCTGCAAAAGGCAGAGGTTTCCGGATCTTCGGAGCTGGAGACAGGCTGCATGGGGAGCTCTCCCTTCGCGCCCTGCAGATGGCTCCTAAGGCGCTGGGGGGGCTCTACCCCTCCTGTCAGGCTCTCATCTCTCCCCTTTGCCCGGGGAAGAGATTTTAAAGCCGCCAGACAGCTGTTCTGGCGGCTTTTAACAAAGATCGGAAAGGCATCCAACGAGGGATGTCTGCGATGAAGCGCTCCAAAACCGGAAGTCTCTGCACTGTAGCTTTCTTGGCAATATGGGCATCACCCGCAATCAAGCTCAATTCAAAAGAAACTTCACTGTTCCATTTCAAGAGGCCCTGGGTGTGTGGAAACAAATGATAGTTTTCAGGTGCTGTGAGATTGTCTGCCTGAGTTTGGTGGCTGCATAATGATCTAAGTAGACTTCTTAGTGTGAGCGGTTTTCAGGAGCCAAGGGTGCCCATTTACTGAGGTCTGCCACTCTGCTGCAAGCATCATACAGTTATGTGAATGACCCAACAAACCAGTGAATGGGGAGGAGCAAAGGGCTGGTATTTATTGCAAAAACCAAGGCAGATGCAGTCTTCCCCCCTCCCACATCTCATTCGGGTCGGTTATGGCTGAAGGTTGTGTATAGCAATAGTAATAGCACTTAGACTTATATATCACTTCATAGTGCTTTACAGCCCTCTCTAAGCAGTTTACAGTGTCAACATATTGCCCCTAACAATCTGGGTCCTCATTTTATCGATATCGGAAGGATGGAAGGCTAAGTCAACCTTGAGCCACTCCGAATCAAACTCCTGGAGTGAGCAGTAAGTTAGCCTGCAATAATGCATTCTAATCACTGCACCACCAAGGCTCTTATGCTAGGTTTTGTACTTCAGATGTCCTGGAGTGGGGGAGACAAGTTTGAGGAGGGCTCCCTTAAGGATCTAATATAACCCCCACCCCACCCCCAAATAACCAGAAAGTTGAATGAGGCACTTTCCCCTCACTGTGCTGTCTAGTAAAATGAGATGAAGCTTTTGTAAGACCTTCAAATCTGCATTTACCAGAGTGAAATTTGTAGGAAGCCCTGGAGGAAACAGATTATCCCCGGCCATTCAAGTCAGACATAAGGTCTAGATAAGGCACGGAGATAGCATTAGGCATACTTGTGGATTATTTCTGATAAGACCAAGATAGGTGTAGCGTGATCCTCCTGGTCCTGCTTGATCTCTCAACAGCTTTCAATACCATCAGTCATAGCTGTCTGAGCTTAGCTGTCTCTAAGAGTAAAGAGTCTATGATTTTATGGTTCTCCTCCTATGTTAAGGAACAGGTCCAGTAAATAATGGTGTAAGAGGAGAAACTGTGCCATGTGCGCCTCAATATTGGGCTGTCATGGGAGTCAATGTTCCACACTCCTATTCAAAATGCATTCAATCCATAGGGAAGACAAAGTGTCAGACAATCTGGTCAAATTTTATTACTATTTTGATGATGCCGAATTTTACATCTCAAGCCTGACCAAACAAGTAATGTCAAAGTCTAGTCCAAGTGTCCAAATGGGATGGGAAACAATTTGTTCTGAATGGGGCTGCATTCCCCCAAGCCCGAGATCCTTTGCGCAGGATTATCTCATGCACCATTTGCAACCTTTCCTGGAATGGGAATTTTTACTCAACGTCATTCATACCTTAGTTTCAACTGGACAACTTATCAACTGGACAATTGCCATGTGGTTTACAAGGAGTTCCCCTTAAAGTTCATTCAGAAATTACAGCTGGTTCAGATTACAGCAGTTTGAATTGTTATGCGTACACCTGGAGGCACCTACATAACACCTATTTTGAGAGCTGCGTTGGTTGGGTTCTGGGGACAATTCCAAGGTGCTGATTATCACCTTTAAAGTCCTTCAGGATCTGGATATCAGTGCGACCACATTGTCCTGATGATTTCTGCCTACCTGATAAGATCTAGTAGATTGGCCTCTTTATATGTCCTCTTAATTAGAGCATGTCATCTACACAGAGCACAGGGACATGACTTCTCAGTCACTGTCCCCTTGTCTGGAGAACCATCTATCAGATATTCAAAGAGCCCCCTCCACCTTGGTTTTAAAAAAGTCAATGAGGACTTGATTGTTCCATCATATTCAAGCCCTGAGGGCAGAGATGATGTTACTATGACCCCCCAAGGATAAATTAGCCTTATTAATGTTCTGAGTGTTGAGTTCTAGCTTTTGTATAGCTGCTTACAATGTATGGTTTAAATTTTTAAATGTTGTCAATTTAACAGTCCCAAATCACAGATTTGAGGAGTTGGGCGCCAACTCAAAGTTGACTGATTGATGAAATCTATAAGACTATGAGTAACAGGAAAAGGAAATTAAAAGTAGTCAGTGTGGGTTTGATGGAATAAATACAAGCACACTGTGTAATGGTGTATATGAGTATGAGAGAGAGGAGGAGGAGGGGAAGCAGTGCTTTCATCATATCAGTTTCACAGAAACTAGTCTTCAGCATAAGATATCTTTTCTATATACAATGAAATGTTGATTAATTTGGGATATAATTTAATGAGGAATATTTACTGAACATAAAATTGAAGTTGACATTTCATTCTTCAGATAAAGCAATCTGTCAACTCTGTCAACTATATTATGTTAACATACTTAGAATATATCATTTAAATACACAGAGTAGTTCATTAAAATAAGTTGGGGGAAAATATAAGTAGCATAATTTCTTCTCAACATATTCCATGCATCATTCTAAATAAACCATCATTAAGTTCCTTCCCAAACCTTACTTTTTCATTTTTGTCTGCTTATTCGTTTTACTTGTTTTAAATGAGTCTGTTTAATTTGTGTCTGTCTTATTGCTTATTTAATCTTTTCATTTAGAATTATAATGACCTTCCACAAGTTATTGTAATCCTATTAGGAACACGGGTATTTCAAAGTCACTTGACTTTGCAAATATTTTTATTTGCTCAATTATCTGGCTTATTTGGGGGCCAAGCAGGGATGAAGAATCCCTACCCCATCCCCCCCATCCTAGCAAAGGCAATAGTCATTTTTCATTCTAACTGGGCAACAAATTAAATGAAAGAGTGGGGCTTTGATATCTTGAGTCGGAAAACAAGTTGTTCCATAAATGTAGACACAATGATGTCAGGTAGCTTTCTTTAAGTTAGCGTCCTCCATATATGCTGAACATAACTGCCACCATCTCCAGCCAGCATTCCTAAGCCAAATACTTACTTTCCAGCATTAAATTTCCAACTGTGTTATATATCTGTCTTTAGGAGAGAGCAAGTATGGGTATAGTAGTTAAGGTCCTGGATTAGGAGTGAAGACATTCAAGTTCTACTTCTCCCTTAAGCATGGAAGCCTGTTGCATAACTTTGGACCAGTTGCTTTCTCTCAGTCCTAGACTGGGAATTTTTTTTTAAAATCTACCAACTTGCATTGGATCAACATGGTGAATTATAGAACATAATCTTCAATGAACAGATTTTCATTCTTCAATGTATATATACATGCATACACATGCATACACACATTAATCATGCTGTTAAATGAGTCATTCAGGTTTTCTTCCTGATCCAGCTTGGCCATGTACCCCTCTCAAATCTGAAGTTGGGGTATTTATTTGTTTATTTGGCCAGGAATATAATGCATAGGAAAGGGTTAAATGTCCTCTTCCACTCAGCCATTTCTCCGATTCTGAACCATTTGCACCCATTTTAAATAAAATAAGTTATAAAGAAGAATAAAATACCGATAAGCCCCATCACAGTTATTGTTTTATGTTCCATGTAATTTGATCCGTTGCAATGGGGATGGCTTTACCAAATGGTAAAAACCTTCTAGACAGTTTCTTGCAAGATACCTAGAAACCAAGTTTGACAATCAGTTGCATGGGAAATGAATGCAAAGTGCTATGAAGAACAGTTTAAAGAGCTGATAGAAATGTTTAGCTTGGACAAGGGAGACATGATAGCAGGCTTCAAATAGCTGAAAGATTGACAAAGGCAGACAGGGGAGCAGAGATACTCACTCTTTTCCAGAGAGCAGGACTGGATCAATGAGCAGGAAAGACAAAAAAAAAAAAAAAGCAGATTCCAGCTGACTAAGCTAGTGAAGCTATGTAGGAGTGAAAGCTGTGGGCAGCCTTTTGAGTGAATGGAGGCCTGGAAAGCCATCTGGTAGACAGAGTAGCAGTATCCAGCATCACGGAACTTGCCTTGAGAATGGAGTTGGACTAGAACAATGGAAGATAATCCACAGGTCAGGGGTGCGTTCTAACTTACCCCACTGCCGGTTCGCTTCCTCCCACGCCACACGTGTGCGCATACACAGTGCTGAAAAATCTGAACTTTTTTTTTAAAGTTGAAAACAAGATGGTGACCGCATGCACAGTGCTGGAAACTCAGCTTCTGTGCATGCTCAGAAGAAAAAAAATTCAAAAAAAATTCAAAAAAAGATGGCGGCGCCCACAGACTGGCACCGACCGAACCGGGTCAGTGATGTCATCCCGGTCCGAACCGGGAGGAACCCATTCCTGCCACAGGTCACATGCAGCCCTCAGCCGATTTTTATGAACCCTGGAATCCCCCAAGATATAGTTTAGTGGGACATATTTTTAATTGTTAGTTTTACAGACTATTCAGTTAACTCCAGCTGTTTACTGCCATCATCTACATTGGCTATATGTTAGCTAAGAGCTAACTGAATCTGTTTTGGAACACCAGATTGGTATTAGGTGCTTAATTCTAGTTAGTGTGAAAGAAGCAAATGGCAAAATTGCTCATCTGGTCAGGCTTAAAGATACCAGAACTGGTATCATCTCAATCCAACTGATTGATTAGTCTTTACCTGTAGCTTAGCCGTATTGATCAGTGGAGGAATGGAAGGAAAGCTAATTTGAGGGCTCTTGTGGCTTTGATTCTTCTACGCAGGGGTGTCAATCTCAATCCCATCGTGGGCTGCATTAGAAGTTTGCCCTTGGGGGGCTGGGGTGGGCATGGCCTGGTCATCACAGCCATGGCCAGGCCCAGGGTGGCAGGGGCCAGTTCCTCACCATCTCTGGGATGGGCCTGTGGGCCAACTCCGTGGCCTATTGTGGGCCGAATCTGGCCCTCAGGCCACGTGTTTGACACGTCTGTTCTATATTATAGAACATTATATTATAGAACATTATATTATAGAACATCTGATGGATGATCTCTGGCGGGCCCGGGATGGGGGGAACTCCTCCATCCTGGTGCTACTTGACCTCTCAGCGGCTTTCGATACCATCGACCATGGTATCCTTCTGCATCGGCTCGGCGAGTTGGGAGTGGGAGGCACCGTTTTGCGGTGGTTCTCCTCTTATCTCGCCGATCGGATGCAGTCGGTGTTGGCAGGAGGGCAGAGATCGTCCCCCAGGCCCCTATCATGTGGGGTGCCCCAGGGGTCGGTTCTCTCGCCCATCCTGTTTAACATCTACATGAAACCATTGGGTGAGATCATTCGCAGACATGGGGTGTGTTTCCATCAGTACGCTGACGACACCCAGCTGTACATCACCACCCCGTCTGACTTCAGGGAGGCAGTTGATGTAATGTGCCGATGCCTGGATGACGTTAAGATCTGGATGGGGAGGAACAGACTCAGACTTAATCCCGACAAGACCGAGTGGCTGTGGATAATGCCTCCTAAGGACCATGATAACTGTCCCTCCTTGGTCTTCGAGGGTGCGAAATTGACTCCCTCGGACCAGGTCCACAACTTGGGGGTCCTCCTAGATCCACAGCTAAAATTAGACCATCATCTTTCTGCTGTGGCTAGGGGGGCCTTTGCACAGGTCCGCCTGGTGCACCAGTTGCGGCCATATTTGGAGAAGGAGGCTTTGCTCACGGTCACTCATGCCCTTGTCACCTCGCGTTTGGACTACTGCAATGCGCTCTACATGGGGCTACCCTTGAAGAGTATCCGGAGACTTCAGTGGGTGCAAAATGCGGCTGCGCGTGCTGTGGTGGGTGTGCCAAGGTACACCCACGTGACACCGATACTCCGCCAGCTGCATTGGTTGCCCATCGGTCTCCGGGTCCAATTCAAGGTGTTGATCACCATCTTTAAAGCCCTTCATGGCTTAGGACCAGGATATCTCCGGGACCGCATTCTGCCTCATACTTCCCTCCGACCGGTTAGGGCCCACAGAGTTGGCCTCCTCCGGGTCCCGTCGGCCAAGCAATGCCGGCTGGCGGGCCCCAGGGGGAGGGCCTTCTCTGTGGCTGGCCCCGTGCTCTGGAACCAGCTCCCCCCAGAGACCCGAACCATCCCCACTCTGCTGGCCTTCCGAAAGGCCGTTAAGACATGGCTCTTCCTGCAGGTGGGGGGGACAGCTTAATTCAATCGAGCTTACCCCCCAAGTATGTATGTTGCTGAATGGATGTTGTTGCTTTTATATTGTTTTTAAATTTTGTACTGTTTTTTTAAATTTTATGAAATTTTGATTATTCTTGTATTTCTCTTTGTTGTACGCCAGCCTGAGTCCTTCGGGAGTTGGGCGGCATATAAGAATAACAAAATAAATAAATAAATAAATAAATAAATAAATAAATAAATAAATAAATAAATAAATAAATAAATAAATAAATAGGTATTAGATATTATAGTCTATTAGGATTTTAGTCCATATAGATGGAATAAAATGGCAGTTATATTGAAAACCAGTGAGTGTGCTAGGCTTTCAAATTGGATCCTTTCTTTTTTTATCCATCACTGTTTGCAGCAGTGGCCAAGATGATGTGTTCTTTTCCACTGTCATCTATCTGAGCTGAGATGGCGCAGTGGTTAGAGGCAGTACTGCAGGCCACTTTAGCTGACTGTGATCCGCAGGTCAGCAGTTCAAAGTTCACTGAGTCAACTCAGCCTTCCATCCTTCCGAGGTAGGTAAAATGAGGACCCAGATTGTTGGGGGCAATATAAATATACATTGCTTACTGGTGTAAACCGCTTAGAGAGTGCTTGCACTGTGTGGCGGTATATAAATCTCACAAATAAATAAATAAAATAAAAATAAAATCTGTAGTAATCTCTATCAATAATTCCATAGTTTGAGTGACATACCCTCTAGGTCCAGGTTTCTATAGTATTCGAGTTCTCACATTCCATCAAATTAAGCTGGGAGTTATAGCAGGCAGGTAATTATATTCTCATTCATTCATTGGAATGAAGGAGATAATATTTTTTTTCTGATAGGATTATCTGGGTTACATTCATTGCCTGGGCAAAGGCACACAGTTACTGTCAGTGTGTGCTTGCATATTGTGTAGCTTAGGCTCAGGGTTATATAAATTAAACTTGGAATTTTGTCCCAGTGCTAAAAAGATACCTACCAGACCAAGAGGCCAAATAAACAAGAAGCCAAAATTAATGTCTAATTTAGCCCTCTAAATAACCGTTCTCTTATGCTGCACTAGAAACATTGTGCCTCCATAATGAGAGTGCTGTATAGTCTTCACAATGTTTACGTTTCCTTATCTGTGCAAATGTGATTTCATTTAGATTACATTCTCAAATTTAGATGAGCATTATATAGGTATATACAGTATATAGGGTTAGGGTTAGGGTTAGGGTTACGGTTAGGTATATATCAGGGGCGGGTTCCTAATTTTTTTTACTACCACTCTGTGGGCGTGGCTTATTTTGTGAGTGTGGCTTGCCAGCCATGTGACCGGGTGGGCATGGCTTCTCGGACTGCTGAAGGGAGGGGAACTGAGATAGGTCCTGCCACCCATTCTCCCTCCCCTCAGCAGCTCGAGAAGCCTCAAACGTGCGAAAATGCCTAGGATCATCACCGCGCGTTCGTGGCTTCTCGGACTGCTGAAGGGAGGGGAATGGAGATAGCTCCTGCTGCCCGTTCTTTCAGCATCTCACGTGCTCCCTCAGCCATCCTCCCCTGCTTGGACTCACTGTGGGGTAGGAAGGCAGCGCATGCGCAGTGTGGAAGCTCGGCTTCTGGGCATGCGCAGAAGAAAAAACAACTTTTTAAAAAAATGGCGGTGCCCAGGCACTGGCAACTGACCGCACCGGTACTGTGACGTCACCAGCGGGCCGCTACTGGTACTATAGAGTGGACCGCACCGGTAGGAACCCACCACTGGTATATATATACCGTACATTTAGATATCACGTTCATTTATTACCAGTGCACACCTAAAATGAAAAGTATGAACATAAAAGGGGCTGTAGCTGCAGTACCATGGAAACTGAAGCGTCTTTGCTCTCTGTGTAGCCAAAAAAGAAATATTGAAGAAATCCTTCTAAAAGCCTTGCCAGCTTTTAGAACGAAAAAACAGAAACTAACTAAACAGAAGCTGTAACCAGTCAGTGCTTGGGTTCCCAAGGTAATACTGGTAAGGGAAAAGATTGTCTTTGATTGCTTTTGTTATGTGGCTGTGTGCTCCAGGGGTGGGTTTCCTCCCAGTTTGGAATGGATCGCCCGAACCAGTAGTGACCCGCTGGTGACATCACTTAACTGGATCGGCGGATGCCAGTCCGTGCGCGCCATCATCTTTTTGTTGTTTAGCTGCTTGAAAAAGGGCCCTCCCGCCCACCCCCGGGTTAATACTGACCTTTATTTCTTTGCCCGAAGCACAGCTGATCACCTCCTCAGCTGTGTTTCGGGCTGATTCCAGCTACTGAGCATGCGCAGAAGCCAAATCGCATGAGGGGATGCGCGCAAAATGTCGCAATGCGAACTGGTGGGGAAGGTAAGTAGAACCCACCCCTGGTGTGCTCCCTGGTTATAAATTTCATTCAGTGATTCATTTTACTGGCATGTGCACATTCTGCCACTGTATTCTTAAAATCCCCATTTTGTGCACTTCTCAAATGTGTTCCAGAGGGAAGAGGGGAAACTCTTTGGAGAAAATTGTCAGGGGTAGGCAGAAAAGGAGAATGATAAATGGACTTCATGATACATCCTGTTTCCATTTTTTCTCAGCCCTTTGTGGTTTGATGGGTTTTGAAAGACTAGGCATTTGCCAGTTTTTTGTTAAGATGCCATGGAACTTTTGGGATTTTTAACAGAAAACAATTACATGGTGACCCTAAGATGATGTTCTGTCTGGAGAACGTATAAAAGAGCTCTTTTACCCCTAGTGTTCAAGCATTGCATGAGTAAGTGAAACTATGGCTGTAGACCTAAATATGCTTATTGGAAAACAAGTTAATGGAGTTCATAAGACTTATTTCTAAATAAACATGCTGAAGTGTTCTGCTCATACAGTATATACATAGCATGAGATTATTATGGGAGCCTATCTAGCCTTACATTATCAACTTCTGAATGGGCCTTTAGGGAAGATCAGTGGTTGTCCCCGTTGCTGTTCTGCTCCTTTGGAGTCACAAGAACTTTCATAATCACGAGAAGAGCCTCGTGAAAGTGCGATTACTTCTAAGAGTTATTTATGAATCACTTGTGTAGTGCAATCCACTTAACTTCAAGAGTACCACTTCAATTGTCAATTGCTCATTAGCTGGTCCATGGCTTCTCCCCGCCCCCTTTCATTCACAATAAGCATGAACTGCCCCTGCTGAATGAAATATTATATGTAAGTTTAATGTTAACACTGTCAAAATTTGCTTTCTGACAGCATATTAAGTCAAAAATCATCTGTCAGATATATTTGATTATATACTTTTCCATAAGAAATAATGCAAAGACATTTTGCTGACATCAGTCTTCAACTGTTCCAAAGACCACCTAATCCTAATTGAAGATTTGTATTTCAGGACTATCAGGATTAGGACATAAAGAGAACTGAATTCCTTCCATAATCCAAAGCTATAAAGAAGTTTGGGTCTGGGTTTTGGCTCTAGTCAAACTGTAGCAGAAAGCCCACACAGATAAAGAAAATAGCTGCTTGACCGCCAGATAGTCTTTCAGTGATGTTTGCTAAGGACATGGGATAATACTAAAACAAATGCTCCAGAACTGCTTTCAACAGACACATGCTAGTTGCAATTATTCTAGCAGACAAGGCCAGAGAATGTGCCCTTGTCCTGTAATGACCCTATAGGAGAAATTCTACCCATTTTCTTTCACATCAGCCACTACAGGTTGCTTCGGACACCGGTTTGCTTTGAGCAGACCATAGAAACAAGCAGGAGTTCCACTGATTCCTGAGGGCTGATAGATAGATAGATAGATAGATAGATAGATAGATAGATAGATAGATAGATAGATAGATAGATAGATAGATAGATAGATAGATAGATAGATAGATAGATAGATGATAGATGGATGGATGGATGGATGGATGGATGGATGGATGGATGGATGGATGGATGGATGGATGGATAGATAGATAGATAGATAGATAGATAGATAGATAGATAGATAGATAGATAGATAGATAGATAGATAGATAGATAGATAGATGATTGATTTCATTTATATCCTGATTTTTCCCCTAAGAACTCAAAGTTGCTTACATGGGAGATAGAGAAAATTCCCTGATTTAATTCCCACAATCACAATTCTGTGAGGCTGGTAGGGCTGGGAGAGAATAATGGGACAGGTGTCATTCAATGACGTCTGTGCTCAACCAGAACTTGAACCTTGGTCTCCAATCCAGCACCAGAATCACTACCCAACTCTAGCTGTGGAACCAACGCTGCTAGTTTTAATCTCTGGTTTTTGTCCCACTAAGATACTTATTTTTCTATAAGTCCATAAAGCAGGAGTGGGCAGCATATGGCCCTCAAAAGAAACCCCCTAGCATCAGAAGATGCTGGCCACTGTGCTATCCAGGCTGATGGGAATTAGCTATTAGCCCATCCCAACCTAGACAATATTTTGAAATAAAAATGCCAAGCTACCATGACATGCACTTCTCTTAAATTGCTCCTCATTTTCCTGCAATACCCCCAAAAAGTTTAATCAGATATTCTGATATTCTGCTAAACTCTAGCTCATCCATCCCCAGTATGGTGATTTCCAAATATGTTGGAATTACAATTTCCCGAATTTCCTGCTGATATGCTGCCAGGGAAGTACTGCATTTATAATCCCAGTCTACACATCTGGAGGACAAGCAGCATGTATTCTCATTGCTGAAATGTGCGGATTAGGAGAATGCATCAAGGAGAATGCAAGGAAATGAGTCTGGCAAAGCAAGAGGATAAAAGTAGCTAGGGAGAGAAGACGAAACTTAACAAATTATAAATACGGTATTATTTACTGGAACTGCACAGTAATCTTCATATGTCACTCCAATGGCAGCTTTATGCAATCTGGGTTCCATGTGGTAGTTCTTTAATGTGTATATCAAAGTTCTAAAAATATTACAGTATCCTTCCAAGTATTAATACCACAGATGATGTACTTCAGATGGCTCATCTAATTAAACATTAAAGTTATAATTTAGCCACAGTTAAGAATGTTTGCTGGAGGGAATTGAGCATGCTTAACTCTCATTTTGACATTGGCTCGTCTGGAACCTCTGCATTAGCCTTTTCTGGATTGTGCCCCAAATGGACAGCATGAGGAGCTCAAGGCCTACATCTGCAGATAATGATTGAGTGATGAGTCACAAAAAGCATTGCAAACAGAGGAGTTCATGAAAAGGACCAATCCTCTGGCAAGAATTTGTTCTCCTTGCTTTCATCCCCATTTTCATGTCTGTAGAGTCCTGACTCATTCTATTTTCAGGCAATAGGTGGGTCTCTGAGCTATTCGTTAAACTAATACTGAAATTGGGACTCTCATTCCTGATGGGTCAACATTTGTATCAGTGGTGGGATTCAAATTTTATTACTACTGGTTCTGTGAGCATGACCTGGTGGGCGTGGCAGGGGAAGGATACTGTAAAATCTCCATTCCCTCCCCACTCCAGGGGAAGGATACTGCAAAATCTCCATTTCCTCCCAATCAGCTGGGACTCGGGAGGCAGAGAATAGATGGGGGCGGGGCCAGTCAGAGGTGGTATTTACTGGTTCTCCGAACTACTCAAAATTTCTGCTACTGGTTCTCCAGAACTGGTCAGAACCTGCTGAAACCCACCTCTGATTTGTATGACAGGGATAAATCATCAGGATTGCTATCAATTTAGAACTTGATGAAAAAGTTCTTAGGAATTGGATTCAGCCTGGAGGTCATATTTTGTCCAGCTGTGGGTAAACAATTGCCTTGGATTTCTGGGTGGAAAAGAACACCAGGGTATCGGATCAAAAAGTCTTGATTTGCTGTCCTAAATTGAGAGTTTGGTCAAAGTTTTACTGCTGAGTTTAATGGACTATTTGCCACTTTTTGCCCTTTTTCAAAGATGCATTTGCCTGTGGATATATGTTTCTGCTGATGTTTTAGATTGTACATCCATCTACCCAATTTTATAAATTATTCCGCTAGGGCCGGGAAATAGACCTAATTTGGGGCTTATGGGATAATAGAAGAGCTGCTACCATCAAAACACCCATTTACAGAATCCATTGAGTATTACAATAATAATATTATATTATATTATAATATAATATAATAAATATAATATAATATAATAAATAATATTATATTATATTATATTATATTATATTATTATATTATATTATATTATATTATTATATTATATTATATTATATTATATTATATTATATTATATTATATTATATTATATTATATTATATTATATTATATTATATTATATTATATTATATTATATTATTATATTATATTATTATATTATATTATATTATATTATATTATATTATATTATATTATATTATATTATATTATATTATATTATATTATATTATATTATATTATATTATATTATATTATATTATATTATTATATTATATTATATTATATTATATTATATTATATTATATTATATTATATTATATTATATTATATTATATTATATTATATTATATTATTATATTATATTATATTATATTATATTATATTATATTATATTATATTATATTATATTATATTATATTATATTATATTATATTATATTATATTATATTATATTATTATATTATATTATATTATATTATATTATATTATATTATATTATATTATATTATATTATTATATTATATTATATTATATTATATTATATTATATTATATTATATTATATTATATTATATTATATTATATTAATATAATATAATATAATATAATAATATAATATAATATAATATAATATAATATAATATAATATAATATAATAATAATATAATAATAATATAATTTAATTTAATTTAATTTAATTTAATTTAATTTAATTTAATTTAATTTAATTTAATTTAATTTAATTTAATTTAATTTAATTTAATTTAATTTAATTTAATTTAATTTAATTTAATTTAATTATAATATAATAATATAATAATATAATGACACAGACAATCAAAATATTCAAAATTACAGGCCAATCTCGCTGTTGAATGTAGACTATAAAATATTTGCGACAATCATAGCGGAATGACTCAAAAAATACTAAATAAAATTATTTACATAGATCAAAACAGATTCCTTCCTAAACGGCAGATAAGAGATAATACAAGAATTATATTAAATGTATTAGAATACTATGAAGCCCACCCAGACAAACAATTTGCTCTGATACTGGTCAATGCACAAAAAGCCTTCGATAATTTGAATTGGCAATTTCTTAATATACAATTGGATATGATGAAATTTGGAGGAAATTTACTAAAACGATTAGGACAATATATTCAAATCAAACAGCGAATATACTACTAAAGGGAGAAGCAACAGAAAAAGTTAATATAAACAAAGAAGTCAGGCAAGGATGTCCCCTATCACCGTTGCTATTTGTACTCTCACTAGAAGTTCTATTAAAACAGATTAGAGAAAATCGAGACATAAAAGGGCTGAGAACTAGAAAAGAAGAATAGAAATTGCAGGCATTCGCCGACAACATGCCGTTCATAATTGAAGATCCCCTGGAAACAGGGATAACATTAATTACAGGAATTCGGCAAGGTTGCAGGGCTAAACATAAATAAAAATAAAACAAAAATAATAACCAAAAATCTGACACAAGATCAAAACAAAGAATTAGAGAGGTTATTAGAATTCCAAATAGTTAAAAAAGCAAAATACCTAGGGATAGTGGAATTATGTTTTGTTTTTTAAGTGCGAAAAACTTCAATAAAAACCATTTTTAAAATAATAATAATAATAATAATAATAATAATAATAATAATAATAATAATAATAATAATAATAATAATAATAATAATAATAATAATAATAATAATAATAATAATAATAATAATAATAATAATAATAATAATAATAATAATAATAATAATAATAATAATATAACATAATTATTACACTGGATGTCATTTCCTGCTTCCATTCTGCTTTAGTATGGAGAACATCTAGGACTTGAAATCTAGGATGGGACTTTGCTGTGATTCAAACAACTGAAGTCTATTGGAGTTCCTGAAAACATATTGCATTCAGTGGGAATTAATTATTACTTTGGGTGGATAATTTTTTTGTATAAAGAAGATCATTAATTACACTAATTGAAGAACAAGATGAGAGTCATTGTATACTTCCAACACAACAACAACAAAATACTAATAGTCACAAGGGAAGCTCCAGAATAATAAAGCATACTAATTATGTCATCCAATAAAGAACTTTTAAAGAAAATCTGCAAAATATAAGGAAAATAACTCTATACATAAATAACATTTAATATTAATGAAAGGTTCTTGCAATCTATAACCTAGGTAAAACCACAGAAAAGGGCAATGATTATTGCTGTTCTTAGGCCTTATTGTTTTCTTTATTGTTTTCACCACCAATGAATCTATTGGTTTAACAAACGACTTGCCAGAAGGATGAAGAGGAAAAAATAAAGTTTACACCTTTCAGTGGATTTAATTTTATAATAATAACTTGTGAATATAATTACCGCAGTATTATATTTTGGTAAAATTCCCCAACCTGATGCTTTCTAGAGATGGTGGACCATCTTTTTGATTTCCAAGCCATTTTATTACTGCCTGGGAATTCTAAGTGTTTGTCCAAGACTTCAGAACAGCAAGTTGGAGAAAATTGTGTTATAAAACCAGTTTCTGCTTATCTTGCCATCTAGTGGTCACACACACACACATCCTTTTTCTCTGCTTCTTTTGAATGCAACAAGCAGCTCAGGGCTTTCAACCTGCATTATATTTGTGCCTGACAAAATGGGACAAGGGTGGAGAAAGGATATTCATATTTAGTGAAGGATAAAAAGCTAGCCACATTTGATGTCTCACAATAGATATGACTCTCCTTAGTGATGATTGCGGCGTCCAGACTTCCCTCTGGTCCGCAGCTGACGCCGGCTTCTGCAGCAAGCTGATTGGTTGCCACCGTTCTGGCGCGACTATATAAAGAGTTGTCAATGGTGCTGACTTTGCTGCTCTCTGTTAGCTAGAGTGTGCCATGCTTAGCTGACAGGCTAGCGCTTTCCCTGTTAGCAATTGTTAATCGAGCTGAATAAACTTGTTAGCCTTCCAAATGTGTCTGCCTCAGTTTGTAAGTCTTCTAAGACTTATCAACTGGCGATGAAGGTGGGATAGACAGCCCCAAAGCAAACTAGGCTATAAGACACGGAGCTGAAGAATCACGAAGCTGAGCTGTCACTACAAAGAGCTGAAGTCACTATGATAAATCCCCTTCTGTGGAGAATGGCATCCTTACAATCTGCAGCTGAATCTTGGGACACTTACTTAGAGAAATTTGAATTCTTTCTAATGGCTAACGAACTCTCTGGCATTTCTAAAGATAGGAAAAAAGCCCTTTTCTTCTCTAACTGTGCAAATGAGGTATTTGAAATGACAAAAAATCTTTTGGCTCTTCAGAAAGTACATACTGTGCCCTGGGATGTTATCTCGGAGAGCTTGAGGAACCATTATTCCCCTGTTCCATCTGTGATAGCCAGAAGGCATGCCTTTTATCACAGAAACCAAAAAGAGGGGAAAACTATAAACAAATACATGTCTTCACTCAGGGCAGCTGCCCTTTACTGTGAATTTGAACACCTAGATAATGCCCTGAGAGACAGGCTTGTGTGTGGCATCATAGTCTTAAGACTACAACACCACCTACTTACAAAAACAGTACTTCCACTACAAGTAGCCTTAGAAGAGGCAAGAGCAGCAGAACTTTCAAACAGGTCTGCTTCAGAGATTCAGCAAACAGCTTTTTCAAATTTTTCCGCTAAAACAGAGGCTGTCCATTCAGAAAGAGCAGAAAAAACAGGGGACACAACTGAGGGAATCGAAGAGGACGTCCATCGCCTCAGACTTCAGGACCAGAGAAAAGGCAACAAGGAAAAACAGACAACAAGAAACACCTGCTTGAGCTGTGGGGGACCGCACCTGAGAGCTGCTTGCAAATTCAGAAATGCAGACTGCCTGAGATGTGGGCGAATGGGCCATCTGACAAGAGTATGCAGAGCCCCACAGCCAAATACAAGGCCACTAGTTAAACCTTTAAATTTTAAAAAACCATCCTTCAAATTTTAACCCTGAAAACAATGAACAATGAAAACATAATTGGAAATGCAATTAGCAATAGAAAGAAAAAAATATCACTATACTGTTAGAGGGATCTTCATGGCAGAGCTTCCAGCGCTGGCTTTACACGGTCATCTTTGATGCCAACTTGCTTCATTCTGAGGTCAGGTCTGTTTGATGGAATTAAACACTTGATTTTGCCGCACTTGAGGTCGCATTTGTTATTCTTGCCAGACCTGCCCTGACAGGCTGAGACGAGTTCCCTTTGCCCTGAGGAAAAAAGTAGATGCTGCCTTGGATAAGCTAATAAGTCAGGGCATCCTTGAGGCAGTTGACCACTCTAGATGGGAAACCCCAATAGTCACTCCTGTTAAGCCAGACGGGTCAGTCAGGATATGTGCGGACTACAAATGCACACTCAATAAAGCCCTCCAAAATTCCACTTATCCTGTACATGTGGTGCAGCATTTCCTCCATTCCCTAGGCCAGGGCAGGAATTTCGCAAAATTGGACCTTACCCAGGCCTACCAACAGATTCCTGTTGACAAGGCCACAGCAGAGGCACAAACTATCGTCATTCATAGGGGGGCATTCAAATGCCACAGGCTCCAATTTGGAGTTACAGTGTCCCCTGGTATATTTCAGTGTTTAATGGAATGAGTGCTCCAGGGTATTCCTGGAGTAGTTCCTTATTTCGACGATATTTTGCTTTCTGCTGCTGATGTCTCTCAATTAGAAGCACATTTAAGGGCAGTATTGGAGAGATTCAAGCAATCTGGGCTCACTCTTAAACTAGACAAATGCAAGCTTGGTGTAAAAGAAGTAGAGTTCTTGGGCTACAAGATAGATTCTTCAGGGTTACAGCCAACCAAAGCTAAAGTTAAGGCAATTCATGAGATCCCTATTCCAAAGAATAAAATGGAATTGCAGGCATTTCTAGGCCTCATTAACTTTTACAGTGTTTTTTTGCCCCACAGGGCTTCAGTAGCTGAACCTTTACGTAGACTTTTAGATTCCCAGAGACCTTGGCTGTGGGGCTCGGGCAATAAAATGACTGCTCATGTCTGACAGTCTCCTTTTGCAATACAGTGACAAGTTGCCATTGGTTTTAACGTGCGATGCCTCTCCATTTGGCATGGAGGCCATCCTTAGTCATAGATTGCCTACTGGAATGGAAGCACCCATTGCTTTTTTCTCTCGCACCATGTTTTTTACGGACAAATAGATAAGGAGGCTTTAGCCCTGGTCACCGGGGTGAAAAGGTTCCATGAATACGTATATGGCTGCCATTTCACTTTGATCACAGACCACAAACCATTACTAGGAATGCTCTCTGCAAACAGGCAGTCCCCCCAAATTATGTCCCCAAAGATGTCCCCAAGGACAACCAGGTGGACAGAATTTCTGGCCGCATATAACTACGCCCTTGAGTACAGGCCAGGAAAATATCTCACACACACAGATGCCCTTAGTAGATGCCCTCTACCTATTCCAGTGGAGGATCCAGCTCCTGTTAACTCTGTGCTGATGATTGAAGAACTACCAAACGTTCTATCAGCAGTGGACATGGCCAAACACATGTCCAAAGACAGAATCATCTCTCAGGTTTTGGACTGGGTCAAGAGAGGTTGGCCTTTAGACTCTGGGGGTACGCTGTTCCAACCATACCGGACAAGGCAAAATGAATTTTCCACCATGAAAGGCTGTTTGCTCTGGGGGCATAGAGTTATCATTCCTACCACTTTGCGAAACCACATCCTGGCTACTTTACATGATAGCCACCCAGGTATAGTGAGGATGAAAGCTCTGGCCAGAAGCTATATATGGTGGCCAAACGTAGATCGGAACATTATTGAATTGGTGTCTGGGTGTCAGACGTGTCAGGAAACAAGAGCAAACCTACCTAAAGCAAGCCCCTCCGAATGGGACACACCAAGAAGGCCTTGGTCTCACCTTCACATAGACCTGGCTGGCCCAGTGCAAGGTCAGATGTTCTTCGTGGGGGTGGATGCTTACTCTAAGTGGGTAGAGGTGAAGCAAATGTCCTCAACCACTTCAGACACAGTCATCAAGATATTACAGACTTTGTTTGCCACCCACGGTATTCCAGACGTTTTGGTGTCTGACAATGGGCCCCAATTTACTTCTGGCCCTTTTGAAGTATACATAGCAGGACTGGGCATAAGGCATATTCTAACTGCTCCTTTTTTTTTCCTGCTACCAATGGTAGGGCGGAGAGGGCTGTATACTCAGTTAAAGAGGCCCTGGCAAGGTTAGGGCCTAGGGACTGGAACTATAAAATCTCGAAATACCTCCTTTTACAGTATGCCACTCCATGCCCAGAAACAAATCAAAGTCCTGCTGAGCTGTTGATGAAAGCATAGACTATGCACCTTGAAGTGTAAAATAGGTAAGGCAGCTGGTTATCACCAAGGCATTGTGTAAAGCAGGATTCTTGCATCTTGCCATTCTCCTGAAGAGATATACAGTATGACCACCAGTTCTCTTATAAATAATGCTGCTTTCAGGTATATGTTTGTATGTCTACATATACACACACAGTTCTTATAAACCATATACTTCTTCTCATAAATATTTTATACGACTGCAGCTTCATCTCAATTATAAATGTTTAAATTCTTCTAATACTTTTGCTGCCCTTCTAGATAGCTATACTGAGGATTTTTTAAAAATCTTTCATGCCACTAGTTTTTTTTTACTCTACTTCATAAGTTTTTCCCCAATGGTTGTGGTTGTTATTTTTGCTATTATTTTTTGAACAATTTGGCCTCTCTTAGATCAGCAGGCTTGTCCATTAACACCTTTCATGGGCTGCAGCCTCTGTGGTTCACAATTTCAAATACTATCTCTATTTGCTTGAATACTTATTGAATACCTTGGAGGATCAAAGCAACAGCTTTTTTTCTGGCACATTTGGAATAAACCCGTGCTTTATTGTGATTTTCATAAATTAAATACTGTTCTCACTTTAAAAAAAAAACTCTTTCATTAGATAAAGAAGGAAGTGCACGGACAATGGTGAGCATTTACATTCTCATGAATCACTCTAAGCTAGGAGTGTGCAATCTTGGCAATTTTAAGTTAAAGACTTGTGGACTTTAACTCCCAGAATTCGTCAGTGAGCAAGGCGGATGTCTTAAAGTTGCCAAGGTTGGATACCCGGGTCTATGCCATGATTTGATTTGTCAGGCTTTAGCTTGAGCTCCTGTATGAACCCAGTCCGTGGCTTCTCCCATACAAGTCAACCCAAGCATAAGTATTCATGCTGCATTACAAAAAAAAAAAACCACCCATGTTCAAAACCAGCAGCTGTCCCCAACCTGGCACTATTCAGGTTTATTGCAGTCTCTACCCTAGTGTTATTATCCAACTATGCATGGTGGAAAATGTAACGGGCTCTACATGGGGCTACCCTTGAAGAGCATCCGGAGACTGCAATTGGTACAGAATGCAGCTGCGCGTGCTGTAGTGGGTGTACCGAGATACACCCACGTAACACCTATCCTCCTCCAGCTGCATTGGTTGCCAATTAGTCTCTGGTTGCAATTCAAGGTGTTGGTTTGACCTTTAAAGCCCTACATGGCTCAGGGCCAGGTTACCTACGGGACCGCATCCTACCACATACCTCCCTAAGACCGGTTAGGTCCCACAGAGAGGGCCTCCTCCGGGTCCCATCGGCCAAACAATGTCGGTTGGCGGGGCCGCAGGGGAGGGCCTTCTCTGTGGGAGCCCCGTCCCTCTGGAACCAACTTCCACCAGAGATCCGGACCATCCCCACCCTGCTGGCCTTCCGTAAAGCCTTAAAAACATGGCAGATGGGGTGAATAGGATAATCAGATTCCCCCTGAATGTTGCATTTATTATATTCTTTTTCTTTAATTATATTTTTAATTACATTTTTAACTTAAATTATGATTATTGTTTTTAAAATGCACGTTTCTTATTCATGTTGTACGCCGCCCTGAGTCCCACGGGATTGGGCGGCCTATAAGAGCGTCTAAATAAATAAATAAATAAATAAAATGAAGGTCACATATGTGAAAGATACATATTGGCAAAAGACAATTTAGTTTCACATATATAGATCTATCCATTGTAAACAAATGTACACTATTTCTTCCAACCAGAAAACATTTATTTTCTTTTTTCTGTGGATAAGGGGATAAGCTTGGAATGTGCTGGTTGTTGATTAAAATCTGTAAGTCCTTCAGGAACACCTATAGCAGGGCTGTCAAACTCACAGTCCATGAGCCGGATGTGTCACACACTGGCCACGCCCACGCCTGGTCTAGCGAAGGGGAAAAAGTCACGGTACATCACGTGATGCCGCCAGGACGACGCGAGTTTGACACCCCTGATCTATAGGAAAGATCCAACATGTGAAGATGGTGGTCATAACCATGCAATTGAAGTCTTGTCCTTTTTATACAGTTGTAAAATCCATTTTGACTTTAATTTAACTCTCCCTCCCCAGCAGATATCCCTAAAATCCCTGGTATAAATTTGGCCACAGAAGGTTGTTTTGGGACCTTAATGAGATTCACTGTCATTTTTTGATCAACATTAGTTTAATAGTAGCAAAACTGTATAATCTTTTCTTAGAGTTTCATTTGATTCTATAGAAAGAAAGTAGAAATTAGATTTCATTTTTGGAAGTGGGTAATCTAAGCACATTTTTTTAAAAAAAACTAATTACTCTAGGTTGAAGAAAGATGTAAGGATCAAGGTATATGTTTGTATAAGAGTAGGTAGAGAGTGCAAGGTGATCTCTGGTAATTCGTCTCCTTACACAGGCACGTGTATCATGGCAGGATTTCAAAGAGCATGTGAAAGACCTGAGGATCAATGGATTCCTGACTCATTCATGTTCATATAAGCATTCAGTTGTGTATGAAACAATAATATGAGAACAGGTAAAGATGTCCTTAAATAAACATTTAACACTATTGGTTTTGTAAAAAAAATTCTTTAAAAAACCCCACCTTGTTATTTCTGGGAATCATCATAGCCATTATACAAGGTTGGGATTAAGGCCAATGTAATCCCTGGGAGGAGAATCAGTGGTGGGTTCCTACCGGTGCTGTGCGGGACACCGCACCGGTAGGAGCCCGGCGATGATGTCATTTTTAGGCACTTTTTTCCGGCTTCTCCGCATCCTGAGCTGTCAGAAAAAAGCCCTCCCACCTGCCCTTGTTTCAATACCAACCTTCATTCTTCCACAGAAGCTCCTCAGCTGTGTTTCGGCTTGTAATTGTCGTCCTAAGCATGCGCGGAAGTGAAATCGCCCGATGGAATGTGAGTTCACTTCTGCGCATGCTCGCGATGCGCACTGGTAGCAAACATAACTGGAACCCTCCTCTGAGGAGAATGGTCCATAGGGAGGGATCACAAAAGAAAAGGCTCGTCTCCTGGATGACATCCATAACAGATGGGGCAAATGCAGCATGCTTCTCCTGCTGACCTTTTGGATGTAATCTGGGAAGGTCGTCTCTAAAATAACCTGGTCCCATGAAGGGCTTTATAGGTCATTATCAGCACTTTGAATTGAGTCTGGAACAATAGTTGCAACCAATAATATTGAAAATAAGTTAAATAAAAAAGAAGGTAGGAGTATGTGGTTTCTAAGAAGTATTTTTTTGTTTGTTTGTTTGTTTATCTTGTTTGCCACCCATCTCACTGCAAGGTGACTCTGAGCAGCTTTTTTACAATCAATCCAAAAGTAGCATTTCTGGTTTGGAATGCATACCTGGCCCATGTTTATATTAGATATGGTTTTCAATAATGCATTCTGGCAAGGATTGCAGAGTTTGAAACCCTAGTTAGAAATGAGCCACTAAAATCAGTAGAACAGTTAATCAAGGCTGGTAAAACCTTGTGGGAAGTGGGGAAAGAAGCATTTGGTTTATCTTAGAAAAGGCAGCTTAATGTAATGGCAATGATATGGGAGGAAAATGTTTCGAAGAGGCTCCACCTTAAATTAAATCACAATAACCCAAGCTGCAATTTTAACTCTCTATTTACTCTATTGGTGGCCCTTCTCCAGTGATTTGGCTACATGGCACTGTGGAAGTAGAAATGGAAAAGTTTACATTTAAAAGAGGTATTATTATTATTTTTTCATTTTCATTCTAAACTGAATGGGATACTTTCTGCAACGACTCGGCATAAATTAGATTTTTGCTAAGCATCACTGCCTTGTAGGAGGTGCTTGGGAAATATTTTAAAAATGTCATGCAATGAAACTCTTGATGGTTTCCAGCTGAAACTTGGCAAGGTTAATCTACTTTAAAAGGTTTACTATCCCAATTTCATCATGGTCTACCCAAAAATGAAGCAGTTGGAATAAGATGTTATCCAGGTAGACCTCACTTACACAACTTTCCTGCTTCAGAATAACTATTCCCACCTAAGAGACTTCAAACTAATATGAATTCCTCCTAAATATCAGGACAGTTGCCCAAGCTGACAAGATATTTCAGATGTTTTAGCCAGAACTTGGACTGCAACTGCACTGACGGGGATTTGTGAGGGATAAGTTATATAAACTTTTCCTAAGTCAAAAGGCCATGAAGAAATTAGGCAGGCTTCCCTTGGTATTTCAGTCTGAAGCAGCCAGCATATAGTGTCCAGACAATCTTATGAAACCTATTACACTCAAAAAAATGGTATTTTAAACTCATTGACCTAGAACAGTGATGGCGAACCTATGGCACGGGTGCCACAGGTGGCACGCGGAGCCATATCTGCCGGCACACAAGCCATTGCCTAGCTCAGCTCCAGCGCGCATGTGCGCGCCGGCCAGCTGATTTTTGGCTCGCACGGAGGCTCTGGGAGGGCATTTTTGGCTTCCGGAGGGCCTCCGGGGGGACTGGGGAGGGTGTTTTTGCCCTCTCCAGGCTCCAGGGAAGCCTCTGGAGCCTGGGGAGGATGAAAAATGGGCCTACCAGGCCCACCAGAAGTTGGGAAATGGGCCATTTCTGGCCTCCAGAGGGCCTCCAGGGGAGCGGGGGAGGCCATTTGCGCCCTCCCAGGCATTGAATTATGGGTGTGGGCACTCGTGCATGCCTGATAGCACGCGCGCATGCACTTTCGGCACCCGAGGGAAAAAAGGTTCGCCATCAGTGACCTAGAATATGATTTTGCATTTTACAGATGTACCATATACGTACCATTTCCTAAGTAGACAATACCAGATCCTTGAATCATTTATTCCACCCAGATCACAGTGAACCTAACATATGACATTTAGCCCCGTGTCTTATCTTGTCTAACGTTTTCAATAAAATATCTTTGGCTTCGAAAGCCAAAGCAAGCAATTCAACACACACAAACACATGTCTGAACTCAAGTAATTAGACCAAAATATATCCTAATCAGAGAGCCTCTTATTATTTTTAGGAACATCTACAAGCACCTCAGTGATAGAAACACTCCTTACATTGGTTCCAACTAGTATTCAGGGTCCAGCTGCTTTTCAGCCTGAGTCAGTATATAGCCCTTGTAATTAGCATTTATAAAAAAAATAAAGTTGCCGAGCTTCAAATATTAGGCAGAAGGAACAGTGAAAAAAAGGATTCCTCTTATCTCCAGGACCCTAAGAAAGTTTCTCACCAAGTCAGCCCCTGATGACTAAATGAACTTTATACATTATATTTGTGGAAATGCCTCTGCCATCTTCCAGATGCTTTCCCCCCATATCCCAGATTAATTTACAGACCCTAGGATTACTTGCTAATCCATGCTACAGTTTAGTTTAGTTTAGTTTAGTTTAGTTTAGTTTAGTTTAGTTTAGTTTAGTTTAGTTTAGTTTAGTTTAGTTTAGTTTAGTTTAGTTTAGTTTAGTTTAGTTTAGTTTAGTGTCACTCTCCTAAGCCACTAAGAACTAAACTGTTCTTAAGTAATATTCTAGATCAGGGGACCCCAAACTTGGCAACTTTAAGACTTGTGGACTTCAACTCCCAGAATTCTCCAGCCAGCTATCCTGGCTGGAGAATTCTGGGAGTTGAAGTCCACAAGTCTTAAAGTTGCCAAGTTTGAAGACCTCTGTTCTAGATATTACAATCTCTATCTCTTTCTAGGAGATGATTGAACTATGCTACGTTATCTACAATATTTCCTAGCAGCTTGGTTTTTGATTTTGACTACTGCAACGCGCTCTACATGGGGCTACCCTTGAAGAGTATTCGGAGACTACAACTGGTGCAAAATGCGGCTGCGCATGCTGTGGTGGGTGTGCCAAGGTACACCCACGTGACACCTATACTCCGCCAGCTGCATTGGTTGCCCATTAGTCTCCGGGTCCAATTCAAGGTGTTGATCATCATCTTTAAAGCCCTTCATGGCTTAGGACCAGGTTATCTCTGGGACCGCATTCTGCCTCATACTTCCCTCCGACCGGTTAGGGCCCACAGAGTTGGCCTCCTCCAGCTCCCGTCAGCCAAGCAATGCCGGCTGGCGGGTCCTAGGGGGAGAGCCTTCTCTGTGGCCGGCCCCGCGCTCTGGAACCAACTCCCTCCAGAGACCCGAACCATCCCCACCCTGCTGGCCTTCCGAAAAGCCGTTAAGACATGGCTCTTCCTGCAGGCAGGGGGTAGAGCTTAATTCCATCTGCACTCTCCCCCGGGTATGTTTGGCGGTTGAATGGTGCTTTTATATTGTAATTTTTAATTTTTATATTTTGATTTTAATTGAATTTATTGGTTTTCTTGTATTTTTTCCTGTGTTGTAAGCCGCCCTGAGTCCCTCGGGAGTGGGGCGGCATATAAGAAAGCAAAAATAAATAAATAAATAAAATAAATAAATAAATAAATAAATAAATTTTGCTCTTTGGTCCAGAATGAGGAAGCACCAATAGTTATTGGCAGATTTTGATATTTATTTATTTATTTATTTATTTATTTATTTATTTATTTATTTATTTATTTATTTATTTATTTATTTATTTATTCATTCATTCATTCATTCATTCATTCATTCATTCATTTATTTATTTATTTATTTATTTATTTATTTATTTATTTATTTATTTGTCAAACATGTACAGGCTAGTAGTTGTTTGTATAAACATAACATAAGTAAAAAGTTCCGATAAAAGAGGACAATAGGACAATAGGTCAGGGACGGTAGGCAAAGTGGTGCGCTTATGTAATATTGTTTCTCCACAGGCTACCTGGTTAGCTGCATGTAATTTATGATGCAAGTTCCGAGTTATAAAACCCTTCATGGCATAAGGCTCGGATGTTTACTGGACTGCCTCTCTCCCTTTACTTCTGATAACATCAGACAGGGTGGGCATATTACAGGTCCTGTCAGTTACGCAGTGTCATTTAGTGGGACCCAGGCAGTGGTCGGTTCCTACCGGTGCGATCCAGTGCGCCATTCCGGTAGGGACCCGCCAATTGTGCAATTTACGTGCAA
Organism: Diadophis punctatus similis; assembly: GCA_023053685.1. NCBI lineage: Eukaryota > Metazoa > Chordata > Lepidosauria > Squamata > Dipsadidae > Diadophis > Diadophis punctatus. Next base: position 71,881,304 of record JALIGW010000001.1, on the reverse strand, counting down.
CGGCTCTGGTGCCGTCTTCGCCGGTCTGTCATGCGGCGCCATCTTTTTTCCTGAACTTTTGGCCTTTTTTTGCTTCCTGCACATGCGCAGAAGCAAAATCTCATGAGGGGATGCTCGCGCATGTGAGATTTCGGTAATTTTTTGCTTCTGTGCATGCGCGGAAGCAAAAAATCGCCAAAATTGCACACACACACATCCCCTTGCGAGATTTCGGTGATTTTTGCTTCCTGCACATGCACGGAAGCAAAATCGCACGAGGGGATGCGCACCGGTAGCCAGGTAAGAGGAACCCGCCCCTGGACCCAGGAGATGCATCCTTTTGGGATGGCAATCTTTTCCTCTCTTTTTTCTTTTGTCCCCCCCACTTTCTATTTCTAACTTCTTCCGCACATCTTCATACCACTTGTCAGGTGGGAAATAGATAATCTTCTTCAGTGGTGGCTCCTGTCAACTTGTGCTGTCTTTGGGGAAATTTTGTCAACTTGTGCTGTCTTTGGGGAAATTTTTAAGACATTCCTGATGAAGTCAAACCCAATGCTGCCATCTGCTGGAGTGATACACTTCTGGCAAAGGGTAGAGAAGTATACACTTAGAAGCTGGCTTAGAAAAAGAACCCTGGTTTATGATTATTTGTTGTTTCTCCAGGCCTCATGTGAGTGCACCAAATCCCCTCCATGTGTGAAAACAGCTTTTTTTTTCAAGACTTCCCTATGTGTTTGCTTTAAGAGTTTACTTCAGTGCCTTTTCTTTTACATGTGGAAGTTTGTATAGAATTGGGCTGCTTTAATGAAGAGTAGACTTATTAACTTGGGAGTCATTTCTGAATGATCACCAAAATTTTAAAAAATCATGCTGAAGTGCACAGATGGAAAGGAAGTTATCCAAGCAAACTCCATTTTCTCTCCTCAGAATCTGTGTCGAACTTTACTTTTTACCCTTTTCCTACCGTAGTTGTGAAAGGGAAAGGATATCTGAATTCCCTATTTAATGAATAAACATTCAATGTGATAAGCTGAATGTGGGAACTAATTTCCACTACAGCTTCAATAGGTAATTTCAAGGCTTAAAATGAGCCACAGTTACCATAGGATGAGTCCTCAATGTGTTTTGTCTACTAGGGTTCAATCCTGAAACATGCTACCAAGCATATGCAGAGCGCCTGTCCTTAAGCAGTGATTGAATCCCATACCATTTTATTTTGTATAGAATTTATAGCTACTTCAGCAACTCCACTTGGGTGAAAATCAGTGTGCGACTTCTAACCCTTTCCACCTACAGAAGAGAGTGGGAGGCAGGAAAATAACATATTATGTATTTTTATTTACTGTATTTTCCACTTTTATAAGTGGAAAAATATAAATATAAATATAAATATAAATATAAATATAAATATAAATATAAATATAAATATAAATATAAATATAAATATAAATATAAATATAAATATAAATATAAATATTATATATATATATATATATATATATATATATATATATATATATATATATATATATATAATTTTTATTTATATTTATATTTTTCCACTTATAAAAGTAGAATATATATATATATATATATATATATATATATATATATATATATATATATATATATATATATATATATATATATATATATATATATATATATATATATATATAAAGAGCTGAGGTGGCGCAGTGGTTAGAGTGCAGCACTGCAGGCTACTTCAGCTGACTGCTAGCTGCAGTTCAGCTGTTCAAATCTCACTGGCTCAAAGTTGACTCAGCCTTCCATCCTTCTGAGGTCGGTAAAATGAGGACCCAGATTGTTGGGAGCAATATGCTGAACTCTGTAAACCGCTTAGAGAGGGCTGTAGAGCACTATGAAGCGGTATATAAGTCTAAGTGCTATTGCTATTGCTATTATAATTTTTACAAACAACTTGAGGTAGTGAAAATGTCTAATACTCCTTCTTTCCCATATTTCCCCCAAAGCAACAACCTGTGAGGTGAATTGGGCTGAGAGGGAGTGACCAGCATAAAGACACCCAGCTGGCTTTCATATCTAAGGAAGGATTAGAACTGACAGTCTCCTAGTTTATAGCCTGATGCCTTAACCACTAGAGCAAACATACACACACTCACACACTCCCTCCATCCCTCCCTCTCCCCAACTCTCTCTCTCTCCCCCCTTGCATCATCCCTTAACAACTTCAAGGGGGTAGTCCAACTCCCAGAATTTCAGGAGTTGAAGTCCACCCTTCTGAAAGTTGTCAAGTTTGAAAAACATTGATTTACACCATAGAATTGGCTTACATAATATGCTGAGCCATACCCCCTCTCCTCCGTAAAGCCCAAACAATGATTTCCAACTGCAGAGGCTGAGTTCATTCCACATGCTAAAGCCAAACCCATGTTATGCCTTAATAATGTGGGAATCATGCCATAATGTGGTTGCCTTGATTTAGCGCTGAATAGGTTATGTGATCTCAGCCTCTTGGATTTCTACATTAGAGGCTATGGCAGAGTACAAAGAGTGGATCCAAGCCCAGGGCAGACTTCCCTTATGTCTTTGGTAGCAAGACATGCAGGAGGCTGCAGCATTTAATATATTGGGAGAGTGACTGTTTACCAGCATCAGTTTATCTCCTGCAACCATTGGGTTCTGTCTCTGAATGTTTCCATCTTGTCACTTGAATCTCCATGGGTTCCCTCACATGTATATGTAGTATGTACACTCTGCTTGCAGGAGGTTACAAAAAGCTGCAGTATTTCTGAGATGGCTTTCACAATTTCACAGTGGGAGTCATTACAGGAACTTTGCTATGAGTTGTGAACACAGAGATTGATCCCAGTAGGACAGTGTTATTAATCAGCAGAACAGCTTGTTGATGATTGAGAAGGTGCAACATTAGTCCAAGAGAGTCACATGCGGAAAGGATGGTTTTGCTCCTTCCTTAGATGATAGGGAGAAGAATCCATGAGGAGAGAAAAGCAATACCTGCTTTGAGTTAACCCTTACTGGATATTGATTCAAAATGGTTTTAAAGTGGGAGGCCAGTAATAGCAATTTACTGGTCAGAGGTCCTCAAAAATTTTGTTCACCATTGTGTGTGGATTGTGTAAATTTGTGTACCAGTGAGTATATTCTATCCCTGAAAAAACCTCCTGAAGCTGTGATTTTGCAACCAAAGGCTGAATGCATTTGAAGTAATCTAAACTTCAAACTGATGACTGAAAGTTGTACTGCAACTTTTTTTTGGGGGGGGGATGTTTTCTATTAAAACTACAATAATTTATCCAGGACATAACGTAACTAAATCACAAGAGTCAATGTGCTAGGAATAAAATATTGACCTGTCCTGATAGAACCCCACCCAATTGTGTGGGTTGGTGCCATGAGAGCTCTCCCTTTGATTTTTTTTCACCTAATTTTAAGAGGGTGTAATTATTCTTGCCTCCTTAAACATATTTACAATTCTATAATTTTTTAAAAAAAAATTATTCTAAATTTTCAACATTTTAATTTATATGTACTGTTTTTATTTACACCACCCAGAGATGGATGGTTCAGAAATGTGAAAAATAAATAAATAAATAAATAAATAAATAAATAAATAAATAAATAAATAAATAAATAAATAAATAAATAAGTAAATAAATAAGAAAAAGAGAAGAGAAACCATTTATTTTTAAAGGCTGTGATACACTCCTTATTTATCTTTGATTAAGAATGGTTTAGTTACATTTGTTTCTGAACATACATATATGATTGCACTGCAATTTGGGCAAATCTAACTTCGTTTTAAAGAACCCCTTTCTTTCCCCCATATCAGGCAAATAAAAATGTAAAAAAATGTGAATGGAATGTACTGTGTGTTGTAGAGGAAACAAATTAAATATTAAAGAATGGATTAATAATGTGAGCAAATTCAGAATGGATCAGAGGATGGTAGAAATGGCAGCGTTTGCATTTTCACAAGTCACTGTCTCTGACAGGAGGGTAAAAAAATAATAATAGCCAAACTGTTATGGAGAAAGCTTTGACTGCAAACTGGTCTGATATTAAAATCTGGTCTCTATAGAAATAAAAGCTTACTGAGTCTCCAAAACTGCTTTTCTGCCATCAGGCAAGGGAAAAAGAGAGGTTGATCAACAGCAGGAAAGCCCAAAAGAGGGAGAGAAACTTGTGAGGCTAGATATACTATCAGTGGATTTCCTATAAAACCAAGAATGCCACAATGTTTGAGAAATAGGAGCCCATTTTGGTGGACATTGTCCTTGGCCATGTTGTGGCACCAACCAGGTCAAGTGAACATTGTCTTTTCTTTGTGACTGCCACACCAGAGGTGGGTTTCAGCAGGTTCTGACTAGTTCTGGAGAACCGGTAGCGAAAATTTTCAGTAGTTCGGAGAACCGGTAGCAGAAATTTTGAGTAGTTCAGAGAACCGGTAAATACCACTTCTGACTGGCCTGCCCCCATCTATTCTCTGCCTCCCGAGTCCCAGCTGATCCGGAGGAAATGGGGATTTTGCAGTAATCTGAAGCAAAATCGCGCGAGGGTGTGTGCGCGCGCAGCGAGCGCGCACATGCACGAAACATGGAGATGCGCACGCAGCGCACCAGTATCAATAAGTGAGCAACCCGCCCCTGATTCAGAGCCTGCTGTTTCTTTTCATTACACACAGATCAGAGAGAAAATTGGAAGGTGTAGGCCAAGACGAATAGGCAAACCAGATTGTTTCACATTCTTCGGCTGTTAGATTTTGACATGTGATTGGAAAAGTCAAAATCTATGACTACAAAAATATTTACAAACTGGGGAAGAAGAGGTGGAGGAGACCCCCATTGGACTGCAATACGTTTTTTTGACTCTAATTCTAACAGGTGAAGGTGTAACCAATAACGGAGAATATTTGTAGTTCAGGATTGAAATGAGGGGTCCTTGGTGCTCTCTGAGCTTGGTTATTTTGTTGCCAATGTTTCATTAGCCAAAGTAGATTAACATCATTAGTGTTAGTCCTTTCACACCCAAATGAAGGTGTAATATGTTAGCAAATATAGATATGTGTGATAAGTCAGAGTAATCCCCACTCTACTGGCCTTCCGCAAAGCCGTAAAAACATGGCTTTTCCGGCAGGTGGGGTGAAGAAGAAGATCGGATTCCCCCTGACTGTAGGTTTTAAAATGATGTTATGTTTTAATTGTCATTTTATTGTACTGTTCTTATTCCTATTGTACACCGCCCTGAGTCCTACGGGATTGGGCGGCCTATAAGAACTTTTAATTAAATTAAATTTTTAATTAATTAATTGTGGGGGGCACAGAAATCCTGTTGAAAACATTCCTTTGGTATGTTGTTTAAATTCATTCTCTACCTGCTGATAATTACCTGTAACTTTCTCCTAGATGGCTTTTAAGTTGGTTAATGTAATTGTTGGCTTCTGACCTTAACTGGGAGAAGAAAAATCTAGCAAAAAAAGAAGAATCGGCTGATGGGAAGAGGCAGGTTAAGCATTTTGTCTATGTTGAAAATGCTGGGCTGCATAATACTTTATTTATTTATATCCCGCTTGTATTATTTTTGCAAATAATTCAATTTGCACCATCAACAGAGTTTTGAAATCCCACGTTTCTTGAGTAATCTGTAGCTCTGCCCTTATGCTCAGGATCCTAATGTTACTTCGGATGTATTCAATATATTTGGAAATTGTACAGCACATTCACAATAAAAGACTTCTCCTTTTATGCATTATATATCAACTAATTGAAGACTGTTACTTTGGGTATATGGATGACCCCAAAATGTATGCATTATTGCTCTCTACTGAATGTCCATATCCTGAACATTGTCCCAAATATGATTGTCACATTTATCCATTATTTGAATATGAAATAATAATTGGAAGCAGCAACCTTGAATTTTCTTAGCAAACACTTTGAGGGTGGGGTGAAATCAGTTTAAGAGTTTTGTCATGGATTGTTTTCTTCAAGCTTTTCCTAGTAATTTGTTGTTGTTTTCTAACAATGTGTCCCTCCACAATCTCCTAAGTGACCACTCATATAATTTGTTTGCTAGCATTCTGAGAACTTCAGAGTACTGATTGTATGAACATCTGGAAATTATCACATACCATTGTTGGCAGAGAACCTCTGTAGTTCATCCAGCAGGCTTTAAGAGACACAGTCTTCGGTAAGAAAAACATCTCTTTTTCAAGACCATTTGGGAGAGATTAACGTAAAGACACCAGAAGGGGACATTATAAGGACAGAAATCGATTCAAATGTACACTAACAAGAGATTCCTGTTCTTTTCAGGACTGCAGTGGTCCAATTATAAGATTATCCTTTATACTGCTGTAGATGGTGTTGAAGCATAACTTTTGCATTGCCTAATTAACCACTTAAATTGCTTGTGCAATTGAATTGGCTTTCCTTTTAGCAGTTGCTGAATCAATTCCTATCGCTATCATATTTATAATAAAATTCTAGAGCAGCAGCTTTCCAAAGCAAATGAAATCAAGGAAGCAAAATTGATGGCCTAATTCTGTGAATTGGTAGACCAAGATACAAGGAGTTGAATCCAGACAAACACATCTGCTCCTAACCATAGCAATGCCAAAAGGATGAAACAGGCATTGTGACATTATGAGACATGTTCCACCCTTCATATTTGCATGGATGTTGTATGCAAGTACATAATGGATGGAGTTTGTGTTTCCATGTTGCAACACACGTTTTGTTACTTGTCTCTCCTCCCACCATGCTGGCAGTTGCTTACAGTTCTAGAACCCCATAACTGTCACTATTTGTGTTTTTATCATATTGTTGACATCTGCCTTCCTTACTGTGATCCATTTCAGGAATGAGGTTTAGTGTGACCATTATTGAAGAAAATGAATTTATGGCCAAAAGTTATTGGGGTTAAATACCCCCTTCCCAGGGGTGGGTTCCATTTACCTTTGCTACCGGTGAGCATTGTGATGTTTTGCACACGTACCCTCGCTCCGCTCGTGCGCGCGTCCCCTTGTGCGATTTTACTTCCGCGCATGCTCAGAAGGACGTTTCAGCCTGAAACACAGCTGAGGAGCTGCTCAGCTGTGCTTCGGATGAAGAAATAAAGGTCAGTATTAACCTGGGGGTGGGCAGGAGGGCTTTTTTTTCAAAGCAGAGGATGAGGAGAAGCCACCCAAACCCGAAAAAATCACCAAAAATTCTGAAAAAAAGATGGCGGCACGCACGGACCAGCATAGACAGTACCGGAACCGTGACGCCAAAATTATGTCACCAGCAGGCCACTACCAGTGCGCACGTACTGGTCCGCACCCGTAGGAACCCACCCCTGCCCATACTGTGCCTTCAAGTTAGCTTATATATTTTTTCAGGCAATGTTGCTAAAACTATAACTGAGAATGCCAACATTACTGATGAAAAGAACATTGACTAGGATTTTTCTGGTAACAATCATACTGTATAAAAAAAGAAAGCAGAAGTGGGAAAAGACAATAGGCTTACAGCACAGACACCATGATGTCAGGCTCCTTGTAAAATTCCATGGAAAGCCACAAACTAAGATGTCATCTAAATTGTGACAGAAAGCCTAATGTGCAATTAACCTATTTTGTCTTTTAATAAATTTGCTCAGACTTTGAAGAACACTAATTGGATAACTTTGAGGGTCCTTAAATAAAACATTTGGATCTCAGACTTCCAAGACTTGAGAAATGTTTTACATCAAGGTGAACCTACAGCATCTATATCTAAATCCTGAATCTAAGCATTTTTCTGTTCATTACAATAGTTAATCTCACTGGCATGGATGAAAAAATCCTTACAATGAACATTACACAGGAGTTCCAATGAAAATAGAGGTCTGATAATATGTGAATAAATGGGGAAGGGGAAGGCTTTTTAATATAATTTATTAATCTCACTCTTCTCTTTCCCTGTTTATAATCAAATTATGTTCTTCGCAGTCCTCTTGTAATTCATGCTTTTTAAACGTCACTGAAATAAATGAAATATTTTGAATTATTTCATTTGTGTTTCTACCAAGTCAAAAAGCTTAAGTCTACAAAACAGAAGAGATTCTGCATATTTTAATGAAAGATAAAACAACAATATAAACATACACAAATTTACAGAGAAAGGATCAGTTTTAATACATTTGGAATAAAAGAATTTCTTTTTTTTCCCCTTAAAATACGGTATAAAAATAAATGCAAGAAACATTAACAGAATTTACAGACAACGGACAAAGACACAGACTTTCTTTCTTGATGTGAATACATCTGTGAGACAGAACCTTCTGTGCTAATTTATTGTGCAATAGCTGTGATGCCATATTAGGTATATTTATTAATATATTCTTTTTTTTTTACATGTCTTCCAGTTTGTGAATGACAGCACTGTAAATAAACTGTGCCTAACAGAAGCTTTTTTTAAAAAAAACTGTACTGGAAATTGCAGAAAATAAATGGACACAGATCCAGCTTGATATGAAGGCGAAAGTGAGGAGAGAGTTTTCAAAATGGAGGCATCAAAAGATTACAGTAGTGAGTTCCTTGGAGTCTGTAATGCCTTGATATACACAAAAGAAAATAAGTCAGGTCCTTGCTCATGCAACATCTTGTTCTATTGTCCTCTGATTTCAGGCAATTAGTGAGCTACGAAGTATGTATAATGACTGAGTCTGCTTCCATGCTACAAGATGATCCTCTTAGTAGGACTGCACTAGACTGGTTAATCTCTTTGATGTGAGCGATTTCCCCTGAGGAAAAGATAGAAACAAACAAACAAAAGAAAACAGAAGACAGAGGCATGTTCACTGAAAACCCAGTTCATTACCAAGCACCTACTTGTCCAGCTAACATTTTTCACACGGCGACCTTAAATATGGGATGCCTGTCCTTGGGTTCTTTCAGATATGAGCAGCTTATCACTTGGTGGCTGCAGTATCAAGCAAGACATTCATGTTATTTCAGGCAAAACTGCACAGGTGGAACTTTGGACCATCTAAAATGATTGGATCCACTGGAATTGGTTCACCAAACCAGCTTCCAATCATCATCAAGGGAATCAGAACCAAATACAAATAACTCAGGGGAGATAAGCCTCTTTTGATCAACATTGGCTTGATTGAAAAACCACCACTTTTTCTTGGAACTCTCACATTTTATCCGGTGGAAGCCATTAAAATTACATTCTAAAAAACATCCAATTTCACCTGCACATTTTCAGATTTCTCATTATCTGATGTTAATGTCCAAATGTCAGGTTCAATGTTCTGAAGACAGCAATGGAGATCTAAGCTTCATTATGAAACCGTGAGTTTTAACGCAATGAGTTGAAACAATCAAATGGCTAATTCAATATGCACTATTGCTGAGATGGCTTACATTTTAAATGTAATCCATCATTTATATTGCTGGTGATAATTACATGCATATAATCCCCCCAACATCAATTCTGCATTGTTATAAAATCATCAGATCTGATCTTTCCTTTCTTTTGATGATTATCACTTGTACATATTAGCAATAATGCCAAGAGGCCATATAGTAATGACATCTCAATGATATAGCAAATGGTTGTTATGATGAGAAAAACAAAGTCATTTGGATTTCTCATATGATGTAGAATGTAGAGCTGAGAGCAACGGGCAGCACCAATTTATATATTTCTACAAAACCACAGAGGTTTTGCAGTTCTAAAAATCAAAAGTTTCAGAGTCATTAATGGAAATTATCCAGGTAATTTCTATAGCTCTCCTTTTTCTAATTTCTACTCTAGGTTCATATATAATTACACTAAACTATACTTTCTTGACACTGAGATCAACAAGACAAATGAAATATTTGAAGCTATCACACTCATTTCATAAATTCTGAAACATACCATGTCCACACTCAAATTATCTTGTGATGCCAAAAAGTAACTCTAGGGAGATTCCTTTGCTGTTAGCATGCCATGTCAGCTGGTAATGCTATCTACCAAATTGCCTCACCAGATAAAGTTGCATCTGGTTGTTATAATAGTTGCCAATTGGTACAGAAGCCCAGTAATCAGAGAATGGGCATCAGTATATATATACAATGCAAGTATATCTGCAAAGGAAAGTAAACAATAGGACAATTGGATTAAAATGGCATTAGTTTCATTGAGCTGGAGTGTTTTTATAAACCTAGTTAGTTATTTGACGTCCTCGTGTTTCTTAGAACTTCATGATCAATAGATTGATTAAAGGAAGAAAACACTGTGTTAATTAAAAAGGACACTGTTCCTACTGACATACATAGTATTAGGAGGGTCATTACCAACATCTTTTATACACTTCAATACTTTCTCTCTCAGTGAAGTTCTGCTGTTGATCCATTGCTGGAAACATTCTGTAAGGAAAACCTGCTGGAGCTTATGCATTTGATACAGTAATTTTAATAAGTGGATGGAGTTACCATCTTAGAATTTCTCATTGTGTTAGTTCTTCCACTAGCACAAAGATACATAATTTACATTTGGTTCTCACATTCTGACAAGCAAAGCAACTGGCTAATATAAAACTCCCAGCAACCTACCCCTACTTCTATCCTTACTGTCACATCTCATCAAATCCCAATTATACTTCTGGTGAGGAAACTGGACATCCAAACCCTGTTCTTAGTAGTTCCAGTAAGTCTCATCTGAATTAATAGCTATTTTTCAGATTTCAGATGGACTCAAGCCATGCCTGGAGTCTGTTGAAACTTGATTATCTATGCTAGCAAGAAAGGAAAAATAGAGGAAGTTTTGTTGCAATGGCGCAGCGGGATGTGTGGTTATGGCTTTGAAAACTCTCATAGCCATTGCCAAAGAGGATATTTTTAAGAGTTCAGAGATGGCAATCTTCTATTTGAGACTTGGGTTTACTGATTGCACGAGTTAGAAATTCTCAGCAGATGATAGCATCTGAACTTGTCGGGATTCAGAAGCTAAACAGAATTGTACCTGGTTAGTATTTAGAGATCTTCAGACAACCAAAGTTCCAGTACAGGCTGCCTTCTCTAGGTTACATTGGGGATTGAAACAAAATAATAATAATAATCCCTAAAATAGCCCAAGTTACTTCTGCACTGCTGCCAATAAGCAAGCCACCAGGGCTTGAATTTGACCCTAAGGAGATCATTTTATAGTTATAATAGAGAGAGCAGTTACACATCTACAAATGTGCTGCTTTTCTAGGTCCTTTTTGCTCCCAAACAATAACAGAATTCACAAAGTAACAAGCTGTACTGAAACCACCATGCAAAAATAGGGGTTTTTGTTTCAAACTCTCCACTATTTTTTGTTGTTGTTTATTTGGCCGACAAGCAGGGGTACAATTCTCAAACAATTCTTAATGTCCAAGGTTATTTAAAAGTAACAGGATCTGGACGAAAGGATTATGAACCCCCAAATGCAGTAAATTTTAAATTTATATTTCATTCTATTACTATTAGGTTCGACTCTTTCCCCCTAAATATCCAATTTCTAAGTCCCATTCTCCAAATACCTAATTTTTCTTGCAAAGCATTCAAAGTACTCCAAATCATACTGTTCGTAATAGAGATATAATATGTCTGCTATGGGGTTCTTATCATTATATTAAAAACATTTTAAACCTTGCTTATTTAGAAATTTTTAAGGGAATTGGTTTTATGAAGACACAGAAAACAAAAACCATGATCTTTGCTGATGGTCTTCATAAATTATCACTTCAGTATACACAGCTTTGTTAACTGACTGCAACAGCAAAAGCCACAATACAGCACACTTATGCACACTCACATACACCACACGTGCGCACAGGAAACGCACACCACTCGGCGGACAAGGTCAACAAACTGGAGTAGAAGCCAAGATCTTTCTACCTCTTTTCATAACAGGTTAGTGCTCGCCCTCAGTGTTGGTGTACAGTTTTTATGGCAGGGGAAAATTGGGATGTTTCTGCCCTACAAAAATAAATGTGTTGAATGCTTTAGTTTGAACCAGTGCAAAGGTTGAAAACTGCGAATCCAAAGGCATTGGCACATACATTGTTAAACAAACCCAAAGACCCGAGTCTAATTTTTTTTAAAAAGGTGGCTTTGATAAGAAAATGTAGGGTGAAATGGATTCAGTCTAATAACATTCTATTTGCCATACTCTCTCTCTCTTCTTAAAGGGAAAGGTTTCTGGGACAGCACCAAGGTGGCATTGTTAAACAGCTTCTTTGCTCCTGCTGTTTAAATTATTCCCAGCAGGGCCTGACTTGTAACATCACCTGGTAGCTTGAGGTCAGCGTCAACAAAACCCACATAATATCAGAGGACCATCTGTCAATCATAAGGCTCACGAGGTTATAAACTTACCACACTCCGTGTGAATTTCTCAAAAGATGTTCGGCGATCCAGTGTATTTCCCAACTTGTGAAAAAAAAAAAACATAAAGGGGAAACAAAAGCAAAAGAAGCAAAAAAAAAAAAAAAACCAACAACATGAAAATAAAAGCACAATGAAGCAATGGGTTGCTAAAACACAAAAGTCATAAAAAGAAACCCACAACGCAAAAGCAAGTGCAGAAGATGAAATGCTCGTAGAAATAGAAGGGGAAATATATTTCCCCCTACAATTTTCTCCTGAGGCAGAGAAGTCAAAGTGCACAGAGGGGTATAGGTTGCCCACCTGAATGTAGTTTTAGGCATGGAGAGGAGCACAGAGGAGCTGGAAGGGGCGGGGCAGAGAGAATTGGCAACTTGGCAACCAGAGCAGTTGTCCCATGCTTCATCCATCCCCTACCCCCACCCCCTTACATGGATGTCTGCCTGGGTCAGCTCTGACAGTGCTGATTCACTGGGTGAAGAACAGCGCTGACGTACAAGATCTGAGCTTTGCTTATAATTAACTGCCAAGCCGATCAAACTGGGATAATACAAAACAAAACATGAAATTAAAACAGGACAAGGAGCCCTGCACATTCTGCCAATTACGTGACCACTTACACAATCTAAGAACATAAACTATTTTTTTTAATGACTAGCCCTCTTCTCTTTAAGAAAAATCTCCATTTATTTAGTATCTCAACCGCAGGGAGGAGTGTTGATTTTAAATAGTTTTCAAGGCACACATGCCATTAAATGTTAGGGCAATGCATTGCTTTAAGTTCCTTGTATCTTTTAAAATGCTAAATAGCACAGGTGGAGGTACAGGGAGTTGGTTAACTCTTTTCTCTGCTGCCACAGGCTCAATAAGATGCCCCCTCATATTGCTATTAGTCCTCAGAGCCAAGACAAGCTTTGGAAGGGAGATTATTTTTATTGTATTCCTAGGTGATGCCTTCTCACACTTGCTGTTTGGATGGTTTAATTTTTTTTTCTTGGTTTCCTATTGCTTTTAACCTTTCAAGGGGAGGAACATGAACTAACTACAAAACTGGATTATGAATTTGCACTATTGGATTCCTTATCTTCTGTCTTCCTAATTTTACAGACTGACACAACGTATCATTCCTATGCAGGCATTATTCATTAAATTCTACATATAGCTAGCAAACCTGCTCTCCATTGTTTCTGCACTATTTTTTCCCCTACTGGATCTTTATACATTCAGCACAAGGATCTGAAACAAGCTACATAAGTACATTATATTGAATCCAGAGATCTGATAATTATGAGCTCTAAATTATCAGAGTTAACTGATCCTCCTTTTAAGATCTCCATGTAGTGTGGACAGATGTGCAAGATCAGTGGAAGCAGGCTATCCATGCATACCCATTCTCCACAGCCCAAGTAAGTTCTCTCTGTGCATCCATGTCCTTACGGTATTTACTTCAGGGGGCTTACACAAATGAGCATCCCAGTAGATGGGTTCATCCAGTAGTAGTACAAGTAATAATTAGTAACACAGAGCCTGTTTCAGCGGTGGGTTGCTCCTGCTTCGGACCGGTTCTTAGAACCAGTAGCGGTGGTGGTGGGAAGCTCCGCCCACCAGCCTGGGATGCTTCTGCGCATGCGCAGAAGTGTCACATGTGCATGCAAGTGCGCTCGCACAAGCACGCACGCAAACCAGTAGCAAACTAATTCAGAACCCATTACTGGCCTGTATGTACTATGGTGCCCATAGCACCCAAGCTGACATCCACGGACATCCAAAATTAATAGTCATAGTAATAATAAATATTTTGAAGAAATATAAAAAGTCAAAACATTCCCAACATCAAACTTCTCAACCATGGAAGGTCTCGGTTCTCCATTAACACACATTGTGGGAAGATCTGAAAGAGGTCTCAGCTTGTTTGGCTATGTGCAGAAACTTTAAGATAAAATATCTTAAACTTTAAGATAAAATATCTAATCGCAGATTCTTCTAAACCACATAGTCTATTTTCAGTTTTCTTCTCAAAAAGGAAGATCAATGGTAGGGTGGGAATGGTGGCTCAGGTTATCCACCCTTACCATATCACTAGAATTAAGGTAGCCAGTTATCTAGAGTTATGCAGAACAATTTGGAGTTTTTGAAGTTTGCCCTCTGGAGGATTCTTTTGTGTTTGATTTTGCCTCTGTAACCTTTCTTAGTCTGAGCTGCAAAAATCCAGACAACTGCTAGATGGCAGCAAAGACTTAGGGTTTCCCTCTGACACCTAGTCTGTGTTTTTGCAGTCTAGATTTGCTAGCCCTACTCTCCAGATATCTAACAAGATGTGAGATATAGACAGTAAGAATACAAGTCTCAGGTATGAGACTGATTTGGTTGTCTCCAAGAAATCTTTGCATTGGTGAGGCAGAATAGTCCAATCAAGACGAAGGTTGGTAAGGCGAAGAAAATGGCTGAGTATTAAGGCAACTCTTTCTTCTTTCTTTTGGTGGCCAAAAGTCCCACCAAAAATGAATGGGGAGAGGAGAAGGTAGACAAAAAGCAAGTACTGAAAGTGTTAGAGACAAATGTGCATGGGTAAGAGTATGTAGAGTCTAAATGTGTTGTAAGTACACATTTAAAATTATTTGTTATTGCTATATTTTGGGAACATTAAGCTCACTGTCTGTTCTTTCATTGTGTTCTCCTTCCTTACTGTCACTATCTACCTGTTCTGACCCAGCTCCCCAAACACGACAAACCCTCTGAAGTTAAATCAATGATACCTTTATTAGGAGTGTCAGCAGCCCCAGCAAAAAGTTTCTATCTCACCGCAGGCTAACAAGTCTGTCTGGCAGGGAGATGAATAGTTGTCTGCTACATCTATTCATCTCTGCCCCCTGCCTTTTATCCCTAGAACTAGGGTGGGACTTCACTAGCAGCGGTGTCTCTTTCATCCCAAGGATTGGCCCACAGATTTCCACTGCTCTCCTCTCCTCTGCCTTCTGCGCATCAGGCACTGGACCTAGTTGTTTCTCCTTTTCCTCATCAGCCACCTCCAGACCTCGGGGCTGTTGACTCTCCATATGAGGGCTGATGAACGGCCCAGGCTCCTCTGTCTCTCTCTCTGTGACAGCTCCATTCCCTCTTCCCCCTCGGAGCTCTCACATTGCCTTGATGCTGACCCTGACTCCCACGCCTCCTCCTCATCTGATTTGGTTGCTGGAGGGGATGGAGGCCAATAGACCACAACAATACCTTTCTAAGGATGTTTTAATGGCCATCCTACTGGAACTCTTTTTTTTCCAGGCACAGATCCTGAACAAGACTAAGGAAAAAAAAAGAATTCCCAGTAACCAAGGATTTATCACTGCAAAATTTCATGATTTTATTAGGTATGGATTGAGTCCTTATTGAACTTAGTGGAACTTACCTTTGACTACAAAAAAGCTTAGATGAAACAAATTCAGTGTTTGTAGCTTTGTACAATTAAATTACATCTGCTGCAAAGTAAAAAATCATACTACATCAACTATACTTATATATCTTTCTAAAATGTTTTGACCTGCTCTTATCTGTTTTGCTAAGTTATAGTCCTACAATTCCTTTCAGAATGATACAAAATAAATTTGCTCATGCAAAGATGCAAAATAAATATAGGCATGGATCCCACCATCATTATGGAATGCTCAGATTGAACTAAACTCTTCACCTACCAGATATTCAGCTCATTTACCCAAAGAGAGAAAGTACGATAGACCAGAACCACTGCTGAAAGAATAGAAATACATAGAAAAGATGGAATAATACCTTCTTCTTGGCCTGCAGTAATTCCTGGTAGGCACTGGATCGTATAAAACGTGGATATGAATCACTTTTCATCAACTTGTAGATGTGCTCCTAAAATAAAAGAATATGGAAAAGTTTTTCACTTTTGAAATCTGATCTTTTGAAAGTATTTTTTTAAAACAAAAAAAGAGGATACGAGAAAAATAATGCAGATTATTGTGTACATGTGAAAAAGAGCAGCAGAGAAATCTGGTTCTGTTAATACAGTGCTTACTAAATGATTTCTAATAAAGTTGCAAACTTTGGGGTTTTCAGTTAAAGAAATTAGCAAGAATTGGCATCAATCCAAGCATCTTGAGAGTCTTCTGCAAGCTAGTTTACAAGGATTTTGTTTCATAGCAATAGCACTTAGACTTATATACCGCTTCATAGTGCTTTACAGCCCTCTCTAAGCGGTTTACAGAGTTCAGCATTATGCCCCCAACAATCTGGGTCCTCATTTTACCCACCTCGGAAGGATGGAAGGCTGAGTCAACCTTGAGCCGGTGAGATTTGAACAGCTGAACTGCTGAACTGCAGTGCTGCATTTTAACCACTGCGCCACCTCGGCTCTTACAAAGGGCTTTGAATGGCCATTTATCTAATTTGCATGAATTAGTCAATTTTACACCAGGGTAAAATTTAGTGCATTTTACAGTGTAAAATGTAGTGCATCTACAGGATACCCAAGAACTTTGGCTCTGTGATATTCTCAAACTAATGATTGTTTAGAGGAAAATCTACAAGCAAAAGAGATTCTTGCCAGATCACTGAGTTTGGGATCATCACAATCAGTTTGGTCTGATGCCATATTGCATTGTGAATGAAAGGTTGATAATGCTGAATATCTTGTTGAAATCTTTGTCACGTCTACAGGAACAACTATATGGGAGGAGCAAATGAATCCTTCGCAAACAAAGAAAAGAAGGGAAGTGTGTGCTTTCTGAAAGCAGACTGAGAGACAACACAATGTGACACAGAAGATCAAGTCAGAGCAGAAGCTTGATTGGAAGTTGGCTAATCAGAAACCTCTCTTGGGCAACCCTATTGCAGGACATTGAGCTGTTACAGGCTTTCAGGGTTCTTTGTTTCACTTATCAATAAACCAAATATTACAAACAAATTTCTTCTAACGGAGGTGAAGAGTTTTTGTTCCTAGAACTTTTCACTGCTCAGGGAGGTGGGGACGTGGCTAGCAACAGTTAGTGTTTTGGACTTTGTATTAGCTTATTTGTGTTTTTAATTTATTGTAAGCCACCTAGAATTACCGTGAGGTAAGATGGGCGGCCTATAAATTTTATAAATAAAGCAAAACAAACACTGTTCCTTTGGCTTATAGAAACATTTGTTTATTTCTAGGATTACTTACTTGTCCTACAGCTAATGTTATCCTGAGTGATACATATCATAAAAATATAAATAAAATTCCATATAAATCAAAAAGTAATAAATCTGTGACGGCAGGGCATTTTTCTCAATCACATGTTCCAGGTGGTTCTCCCCACAGGGAGACGCCAAAGGTCCCCAACTCATGAGGGCTGAAGGAAACACAGTTATCCTCCTCTGTGGCTGACCCCAAAGTACTTGCTTCACACACACACACACACACACACCCAAAAAACCCTTAGCCTTTTTCAAGTGGATGAAAACAATTTTATTTTGTAGAGGTTTTGGATGCTGGTACATTTGGGTTTCTAGTTCCATGGGTCTCTTTTTAATGTCATTATAGTGTAAGTTTCTTGGAGTCTTCGAAATGAGTAATTATACAGAGCATTGTATAATTATAAAATAAATAAAATAATCCAGTAACAGAAACAGAGGCTAAAAGAGACATCATATGGAATAAATAAAATGGAAGGAAAGACTCAGCAGCAGGATAAAGATACAAAGCATTAAAAGGCTAAGATATTTTTTTAAAGTATTTCCCTGGTGCTGAAAAGATAACAAATGATAGTATAATTTGGAAATGGCTATTGAAAAGTCTTGCTTCCAAGTAGTCACCCACTAAGTCAACATTTGAGGATTTCTATAATCTTTAAAGGTGCAAGAGGATAAAAAGTACATAAAACACCTCTTCATTTTTAAACAGTAGCACTTCTGTTTAGACAGCTGCCAGCTGATATTTTTTCATATAACACAGCTACTAAAACAAGTAGTGCTCAAGCACACAGCTCACATCAGCCCACAGTCTTAAACACAAAGCTGTATCTCAGAAAAACAAAGATAGAACAGTGTTTCTCAAACTTGACAAGTTGACAACTTGACATGCTGGCTGAGGAATTCCAAGAGTTGAAGTTCACACATCTTAAACTTGTCAGGTTTGAGAAACACTGCTCTATCCAATCACTTCCACTAATGCAAACCTACCGGAGACCAACAAGGCAGCTGCTACAGAAAAGACGTATATAGACAGCCATCTAGTGGCGTGAAAAATTATTAGCATTTTCTGTATAGATTTTAGCAAGTAGAAAAATTCAGATGCATTTTTAAATACGGTTAATCTGTATCACCCTACATTTCTGGGCCTTGTCAGTAAGATGCATGCAGTGCAGCCAATGTCTCTGGCCAATTTACTGTGAGTTGAAGATAAAATTCAAGACATTGGACAGCTGCCTAAAGTTCAACTACTAAAGTTAGGAAATGCACTACTAAGTTGATTTAGCTTATACACATGAAGGAGACTGAATTTGGGTATGATTCTCCAATTCATTTGAGGAAATAAATAATTGTTAGTGAAAGTGATTTAGGGTGATTTGGATTAATTAAGTAGCTTGCTTTCTATAAAACAATTATTCAGTTTGTATCTGAAAACTATGTGAGTAAACATAGGTTTTATATTTTGAAGTCAGGTCCTACCTTTTCCTTGTACTCAGGTTCTTGTGCATGTAACACACTGGGGTAGAACAGCCTAAATTTTTTATAGGTAATCTCAGTGCCATATTAACATACCGAATCTGAAGCAATATAACACAATTCCAGAACAATTTGCTATTCCAAAGCTCAATAATATGTAATCTTTTGGCTGAAAGAACATCTATGAAAATTGACTTTTTGTAGAAAATTTGTTTCTTTGCAGATTAATATGTTGTCAGGTCTGCCAGGATCAGCTTGGCACCTCACAGGCATCCTACCATCAAAGACTAGACTGGTGGGGGAGGATAGATGGGCAATAAAGCTGTGTATGTACGATGGGAAACAGAGAGATGGAGGAATGGCATGTGATAAAGCCCAGAACCAGTTTGCACCAAAATCCAAGGCCAGGCACCCTGAGAAAGAATGTCAATTACCCCAAAACATCTCAGCCTTCTCAAACCACTTCGGCGAGTTCCAATTGGCTGAAGACAGAATGGTCACGGGGGAGGGCTTGGGATGAAGGAAACCTTTCTGAATCCTTTGAGCGTGGGAAACCCAGAGCTAGCCTGATTTTACCGTAGCCAACATCTTTTTAGTAAAAGAACCTTTCACTTCAACCAAATGAAATCGAGCATCTTTCAGATTAGGGCAGGTCTGACCTATGTAATGTTGAGCCAAAGAGAGCATTTGTCAAGATAAAAAGAAAGTGTTGTTTCGTTTTAAATTAAATTGAATTATTTCAGTTTAATCAAATTCTTCCCTAGTCAGAAGGATTCTCAGAGGGGATGAGGCAAGCAAGGGACAAAAACAGCACTGTGGCATCTTGACACAAGCTCCATCATCTGTACAAAAGAGGCAGGGCTTCCATTACTACAACACTACTCTGCCTTCATCGTACTTTATTTATTTATTTATTTATTTATTTGGTAGTTTTTCTATGCCACCCTACTCCCTCGGGACTCAGGGCGGCGTACAACATTTTATAAAACTCCAAACAAATCGTTAAAAAAGCAATTTAAAACAGTTAAAAAAAACATATAAACATCATACATACATGGGGGAGACATCAGATATAGAGTCGTCTCAACCCACCCCGCCTGCAGGAAGAGCCACGTCTTGATGGCTTTTCGGAAGGCCAGCAAGGTGGGGATGATTCGGATCTCTGGGGGAAGTTGGTTCCAGAGAGCAGGGGCCCCTACAGAGAAGGCCCTCCCCCTAGACCCTGCCAGTCGGCACTGTTTGGCTGACAGGACCCAGAGGAGGCCCACTCTGTGGGACCTGACCGGTCGAAGGGAAGAATGAGGCAGAATGCGGTCCCGGAGATAGCCTGGTCCTAAGCCATGTAGGGCTTTAAAGATGATGATCAGCACCTTGAATTGTACCCGGAGACCAATGGGCAGCCAATGCAGCTGGCGGAGTATAGGTGTTATGTGGGTGTACCTTGAAACACCCACCACAGCACGCGCAGCTGCATTTTGCACCAGTTGAAGTCTCCGAATACTCTTCAAGGGCAGCCCCATGTAGAGCGCATTGCAGTAGTCCAATCGAGAGGTGATTGTACTACTTCTGTTGCATTAAAAGTTCGTTTGGAATAGTTCTGTGGCCATTCCCAAAACTTTAGGAGCTGACTTGTTGGTTAGGATCAATGTGCACCTAGCTGCAGGGTGGGGTGGGGAGAGTTATAGTATATTTCCATTACTTACATAGTTATTTTTAGAATGTAAATAAACTTGGCTAGCCTATTAACCACATTATATGCTTATTAAGAAACTTTATTATTAGACAAAAAAATTTGTTGATTCAGGGAAATTATATCTAGGCTTTATTGGCACAAGCCTATTTTAAATTAGTGGACAAGTTATTAAAACAGAATTTAAGCTTAATTTCTAGCATATTGCATACATATAGTGCTCTTTGTGAAATACAGATCTGGAATATATTAGAAAAGGAATGGTAAAGTCGGAAACAGTTTTTCACAGCTTCATTTCTCCATCAAGACATCACTGGTACATATCTGTAGAAATAGTTATACCAACCTGAGCATCCCCAAATGTATATCGCCCTGGTTCCTTCACATTCTGTGTGGTTTTGTCATAACTTTTTGAGTCTACATTAATGGCACTTGGTGCTCCAGGGGCAAGGAATTCTTGCCAGATTTCCTGTACTCTAACAGGAACCTCACGGATGGGTCTCTTCTTCAGATCTTCTACTGCTAACCAGAACCTGTGTAATAAATTGGGCAAACAGCAGTAATGGACTGGATACTGAATCATCTTGAAAGGTTGGTTTGATTTTTAAAATATCCCTTTAAAAATACATGTAGA
Source organism: Diadophis punctatus similis (assembly GCA_023053685.1). Lineage (NCBI taxonomy): Eukaryota > Metazoa > Chordata > Lepidosauria > Squamata > Dipsadidae > Diadophis > Diadophis punctatus. The sequence goes on along the minus strand of JALIGW010000001.1, from coordinate 71,859,974 downwards.
AGCCCGAAAGCATTGCATCATCTCTCTGGGGTCTCGTTTCACTTTAATGTGAGGTAGATGAATCCATTTCTCATCCATCTTTGTGGTGTGTGTGTGTTTTTCATTCATAGTTCTTGTCCATGTTCACATTACTTTTGAGATGTTTCAAAAATAACTCCAAATATTAACTTAAATATATGTTTAAAGTATTTTTTCCTCAAAAATCCGATAGATAAATAACTTCAGAATAGGGAGCTAGTAAATTTTGTATAGACGTGTCAGAATTTGCAGCGACTGATGTCTGCAACTATCTTACTGTAGTTGGAGTTCAAAGCTGATGAACATGCATCTCCAATGTCAGGGCAACTGTATTTAAGGCACTGTTATTTTATTTATTAGGCATATCTTGTGGACAGAGACAATTCAGGAGAACTGGACAAATGATTAAAAAAACCTGCATTGTTGTGATTAAAGCTCTGCCCCTTTTATATGTGCATCTTGATGGTACATGTTGGTTTCACCATTTTGACCAAAACACCAGAACCTATCAGTACTATGGTTATAGATATGGGAACTAAAGGCAATATTGACTCATTTTGCATTCAGTGACTCCTTTCAGCAATCTATAATCATACTTTAAAACTAAGAGACATGACAATATGCACTATAAAAATGGAGGAATTGCAGTATTATAATCATTGTAGCATTGTAAATAGCCATGATTTTAATTAAATCCATAATTAATCAACACTAAATATAGAATGTATCCGTATAAGAGAGGCACTGTGTTTGATTTGAAAAAAAAACCTCTCTATAGAGTTTTCTTTAGGATTCTAATTTGATAGGCCAAGAAAAGACATATGAAACATCAGAGTCAGATGGGAACAAGTGGGTTCTATCTAGTGATGGGTTTGCCTTCTTTCCTCATTGAATTCATGGAAGGCAGTATGCTCCATTTTCATCATCCCTTTGGTCTTTTGCAGCCTTCTGAGATAGATGTCATTTTAATCCCTAGATCAGTACATCAGTACATCCTACATTCTACTTGTAAGTGTGCAAGATGAGATCCAAGTGTAAGTGTGCAAGATGAGATCCAAGATGAGATGTAGTGGTTAAAGCACCAGGCTAGAAACCAGAAAACTATGCATTTGTCCTGCCTTATGCACAAAAGCCATTGGGATAATGCCAGTCACACTCTCTCAGCCATTGATATCAGGCTTAGTCGACAAGCCAGTTGGCTAATTCCTGTTGCAACCTTTGGGTTGATCTGAAAAAAGCAGACCCTGCACTTGTGGGAAGAAGATCGAGAAGGAGGAGGAGGGGGAAGGGGGGGAAGAGGAGGAAGAGGAGGAAGAAGTAAATCCTTGACTATCTGTGGTTAGTGGAACAACAGGTGCTAAGAATCAATGTGCCTGGATTTATACCTTTAACACTCTAACATAGGAGTGGGTTAATACAACGTAATTAATATTAATATTAATAATTAATATTATTAATATTATTAATAGTTAATACAGAAAATACAACTTCAGCAACAGAGTGGTCAATGCCTGGAATGCACTACCTGACTCTGTAGTTACTTTCCCAAATCCCCATAACTTTAACCTTAGACTGTCTACTGTGGACCTCACCCCATTCCTAAGAGGTTTGTAAGGGGCATGCATAAGCGCACCAATGTGCCTACCATCCCTGTCCTTCTGTCCCCATTTATTTGTATCCTTATCCTGTATTCATAATCATGTTTATTCCTATATCTGTTATCTTATATGTGTTTGACAAACAAACAAACAAACAAACAAACAAACTATGGCAACTTTATGACCTGTGGACCTCATGACTGGCTCAGGAATTCTAGGAGTTGAAGTCCACAGGTCATGGTTGCCCACCCTGCCCAATTAATCTTCAACGCTTCAGAGAGTAGGAGAAGCAATGAAAAATAAAGCTTGCCCTCTTGCTTATTCCACTAAGCCAATGCACTGACTGTAAGGAGTATGTCACTGGATTAAATTCTTTGGATTAAGTAACTGATAGCTTGGTTTAGAAGAATATAATTACTCTTGTGCAGAAAACTGTGCAGAAAATCACAGTATAAACAAGTCAATATTTAAATATCTATTTAAATTACATAACAGGACAGTTCACACCAAAGAACAATTTCTTTCACGTAACCAACCTTAAATAACCTCCTCAGCTCACAAGGATAGGTCAGTAACAATATTCATTCGAGGCCTCTGATCTCTCTTTGACTCTCCAGTTAGTCATTCTAACGTGGAGTATTCATCAAGCGAAAGATTCATCCTGCATCTTCATCCAGCTGGCCTTTCAATAAGATCACAATTTATGGTACTCCCAGTCGGGAAGGCAAGAAGGCTACAAACACCATCTGTGTTTCAGCAATGCTGTGCTAAGAGTAGTTATCAGGTGTGTGGGACAGGTTTTGCCTTTTTTGATTTTACATTTTAAGAAATAGATACCCACCTATAAACAAAATTCATGCCTAACAAAAATTGATACCAAGAAAAACTCCGCAGTAGTGATCATTCATGCAATGGAATTGGGACCTAACATTTATGGTTAAAGACTTTGTAAGATAACAGTGAAGATATGGGAGCTGCATTTCATCATATATGAACCTGTACCCAGCATCCATCAAAATTATAAGAAAGAAGGAAGACAGGTAACAGATACTTAAGGGTACCAATTCTAAGCTTCCTATGGTTTTTGCCATGCCTACCTGATTTCAGAGCATTTTGTGGCAAGAGAATCAATGTTTATTTATTTTTCTGCAGAGAAGAACAAACTAGAATGATTAGGGGCTGGAGGCTAAAACATACAAAGAACAGTTACAGGAATTGGGTATGTCTAGTCCAGGAGTGGGCAAACTACAGCTCTTTGAGGACCTGTGGACTTCAAATCCCAGAATTCCTGAGCCAGCCATGCATGCATGGCTGGCTCAGGAATCCTGGGAGTTGAAGTCCACAGGTCCTCAAAGAGCTATAGTTTGCCTACCCCTGGTCTAGTCTAATGAAAACAAGGACTAGTGGAGACATGATAGCAGAGTTCCAATATTTGAAAGGCTCCTTCAAAGATGAGGGAGTCAAACTATTTCCAAAGCACCAAAAGGCAAGGCAAAGTAACAATCGATGGAAACTAACAAGGAGAGAAGAAACCTAGAATTAAGAAGAAATGTCCTAACAGTGAGAGCAATCAACCAATGGAACAACTGGCCTTCAGAAGTTGTGGATGCTCCATCACTGGAGGCTTTCAACAAGAGATTGGACAATCATTTATCTGAAATGGTATAGGGTCTCCTGCTTGAGCATAGGGTGTGGACTAGAAGCCCTCCAAGGTCCCTCCCAATTTTATTATTCTATGTTCTATGTTCTTTCTCCTATGAGTTGCATAGGAGGTAATCACATATTTGAATGAAAATGGACAATGCAAATAATAATGAAAAATAACAACAAAGCTGAGGCCAAGTATAAGAACAAGTCAAAGAAGCATCGGAAGAAGATGAACAACAGATGCTGCAAACAACTCAAAATAGAGGAATTTGTTGCTGCACAAAGAAATGGCAGGTGAGTCATGCATCTTCTTATTTTTCAATAAATATGCTGCTTTGGATTTGGATAAAGAGCTGTCATGCCTAGAGGACAAGGAACAATTAGAAAATAGCGAATAACCTAAGGACAAAAGGGCAGAGGAAGATAAATTTATCTTGAGAAATGCATGACATTGCAAGAAGCATTATCAAAAGATAAAGAAGAACCCAAGCCATAAGAAATATTATAGGAATGAAAGTAAAACAGAAAAGAACTAATCTTTGATTTTTGGCTAAATTTTATTGGGCTTTAACTTTATTCTGTGTGAATGAATATGTGGCATTGATGCCAAGTGCGGAGAAGACTGACAAATATAGTGAGGTTTGAGGCTCAATCCTACAAACATCATCAGTTAAAGGAACTTGGTATGTTTACCCTAAAGAAGAGAAGGTTATGGAGAGACATATAGCCATTGTCCAATATTTGAAGGGCTGCAACAAGGAAAAGAGTGTGGATTTATTTTCCATGGCACCTGAGAATAAGATGAGAAGCAACAAGTGGAAGCTTTTCAGTGAAAATTCAGACTTGAAATAAGGAAGAATTTCCTGACTGGGAGAGCCATTAAACAAAAGAACAGTCTGGCTCCTGAGGTGAGTGGAAGTAGTCAAGAAAAGATTGGACAGCCATTTGTCCGGCTTGAAGATTCCTGCACTGGGCAGGGATTGAACTAGAAGACCTCCAGGAACTCTTCAATCCTATGAGTCTATAATAATATGTTGCAATCTATGTGTATTTGGTGCTGTATCCAGACAAATATCGATGTGGATCAGCAAATTTCAAATCTTTTATGACTCCATTCTACAAACAAAACATCTGCATTTCTACAAATTTCTCTTTCTTTAAGCTCAACAGTCATCTCATTATTTTTCTTACCCTTAGGAATAAAACTCAAAGTAGATTTTTTTAAACATTATATTAAAATAATGTGCCTGTATTGTTTGTTTGTTGGTGCAATAAAACTCTATCGATATCCTTGAAAAATTGCCCTTCTATCGCTAACATCTTTAGAAAAAAACCACAAGGAGGCACCCAAAGGTTCATAGCCACATGGTTGATATCTTAATTCAGCTACAACTCCTTCTGCTACATTAAATGTTACTCTACTGTCCAGGATTCATCAGTGGGATACATTGAACAGCTTCACCCTAGGGAAATGTCCCAGAGGTGCTATTCAAAAGGCAACTGGACTTTCTTAATTTTTTTTCCCTTGAAAACATTTTGCTTCTCATCCAAGAAGCTTCTCATTCATGAAGCTTTGTAATGGATGAGAAGAGAAATGTTTTCAAGGAAAAAGAAAGGAAGAAAGTCCAGTTGCCTTTTGAACAGCACCTTTGGGACAACAGTGACCTGGATGACTTGAGAATCTCCATAGATAGGAGATTCTAGGGAAATGCTATTTCAACCAAATCACCCTCCCTATACTTAACTTTTCTCTAGAATGAGTAAATTCCTTTTAAACAGGGAGTAGAAAGAAAATTGGCTCCACAAAGCAGATAGAAACATTGATCTCAAATACATCTTCTTTTATTTCTCCTGTTCTAAGCTTCAGAAAGAAATAATAAGAATGCAGCAGAGGTTATTAACATGATGATAATGATCACTGGCAAAATAATACATATTCTCAGGAAGGCTCAACAATTCCCCTCTGACAGATTACTTACTGGTTATACCCTCCTAACCGGGAAAAGAGAAGTGGAAACATCACTCAGGTATTCCCAGAAAGGTTGTATAAGCTAGGCCAGATGTGAAATTGGACTCCTGCTGTTGCCTCATTTAAAAACTCCCATGGGTGGGGAAAGTGGGCTCTGCTGAGCACGTTGAGGAGAAATAACAGATTCATCCCAGTTATACTATTTCCTTAGACAGCCCTGATATCAATGAGTGGAGGGAAAGCCTAACCTTAAATTCTCTGAACTAAATTCAGACTCCAGGAATTTGAGGAACTGTTCTCTTCCCACCGGGTCTTTCAGAGCTTCATCCATGCGAAAACCCCATCGCTTTACTCTTTGCTGATGTGGCTCTTTGCTGAAAAGAAACAAACAAACCAACAATCCCTCAGACTTGTTGAAATAGCCCGATTGGTTATGTATCTGCCTTGCTATTGGGAGAAGATGGTGCGGGCCATGCAAAGTAACCTAATCACATATAGGGCTACTTCAACTGCATATTACTTTAACTGCAGTAAATATGTGCAGCACTACAGCTATGGTACAGGCAGATAACTAAAGCTTTTTTTTTTCATGGTAAAGTTCAAAGAACGTTAATCTCCTAAATAGCATCAGTTCAGTTCAGCATTTTGGCCAAGAAAAATAATCCTATTAGTGTATTTGGTTCCAATATTATTGGGACTCTGTTGTTGGCACGTTCACACGGGTGGTTATATGGAAACTGTACTATTTTCGGCATAGTGCAATTCCTCCAGCATATCTGTGTGTTTTTTCTCCTTGCTTTACACTAGCAACTAATCCTAGAGAGAGAACACTGCTTGATAACACAGACAAAAGAGAATTTAGAAACATAAAAACTGGGTCCCTGCTGTAATCCTTGATTGTCCTTTACTAAAGAAAACCTTTAACAGAAGAACATTGTGAAAAATATTATTTCTCCTTCTTTCGTGCAATCTGATTTTTTTAAACTAATGCTGCTGAATATCTTTACTGGTCTTTATTTGGAAAAAAAAAGACCAAATTTATCCCCAACATACCTTATTTCTGTTTCCCAGAAAGTAGCATCATCTGACAGCCAAGGATTAGAGGGATCAGGTGGGTGCAGGAAAGGATCGTATTCCACATACTGTTCGGTATAAGTTACTAGACTAGAAAAACACAATCAGCTAACATTTTTACAATGCATTTATTACAAAGAGAGTTAAGAATTTTACAAAGGAAGGTCCTAACTAAATACATTTTTCTCAATTATGTTGGAATCATTCATTTAATAATTGCTCCCCTTCCTCTCCCATTTTCCCCCCAGAAAATGGCAGCTTTTTGACTTTAATCAAATTCATGGTAATATACATACCTTTCAGCAACTTTTGACATTTTTAACCGATGTCTGTCTAGCTGTATTTGCCAATATTTTATCTACAAAAGGCAAAAAACAAACAACTGATAAAAGCAGTCCAAGGTTTGAGTAAACAGAGATAAATTTGGCCTAAGGAAAATGGAGCATTTTATATGAACTCATGCTAAGCCATGAGACCTTATACATTGATCTGTTTATAAATTAAGTCAAGAGAAGGCACAATCCAGCTCAAGTAAAGATCTCATAACAGTGCAGTCATGGTCAGTAATATTGAAAGGACTTTTGCCATTAAATCTAAAAGAATGTGGATTTTTGCAGATCCACATCCATTAAAACAAAAAGGATACAAAATGCATGTAGTTTTGGGTAATTATTCTGTATTTATGATACAAATATATTTAGTTTTGAATAATTAGATTATCATCAATCTAAGAGGATAACCCCTCTTTCACTACCCCTATAGTCATACATACACATGTGTTCCATAATATTTATTAAAATCAGGATTCAAAGCAAGGCTGAGCATAAAAATCACTCAGAAGTTCATGTATCTAAGTACAGTTGGATCACACCCTAAAATAAGATTAACAGTCCACATTACTTTGTAGCTCATGGAAAACTGTGGAAATATTTGGTTTGCAATAAAACATGTATGGTTCATTGACCTAAAGATTGTTCCATGAGAATGCAGGATTGTTAGATCCTGACATGGCTCAAGGTTGACTCAGTCTTCCATCTTATTGAGGTTGGTAAAATGAGGACCCAGAATGTTGGGGGAAATATGCTGACATTATAAACCACCCAGAGAGTGTTGTAAAGCACAATGGAGCAGTATTTAAGTACTGTTGCTATCTGTTAGAGAATAGCATTATTTCCCAGGGATTGATTCTTGAAATGCAATAGCTAGCTAGATGATAGCTAGCTAGATGATAGCTAGCTAGCTAGCTAGCTAGCTAGCTAATGATGATGATGGAGATAGATGATAGATAGATAGATGATAGATAGATAGATAGATAGATAGATAGATAGATAGATAGATAGATAGATAGATAGATAGATAGATAGATAGATAGATAGATAGATAGATAGATAGATAGATAGATAGATAGATAGATGAGAGAGAGAGAGATAGATAGAGAGAGAGAGAGAGAGAGAGAGAGAGAGAGAGAGAGAGAGAGAGAGAGAGAGAGAGAGAGAGAGAGAGAGAGAGAGAGAGAGAGAGAGCTCGGTGTGTGTTTGTGTGTGTGTAAAACACACAAAGAAGCACGCACACACACACACGCGCACACACACACACACACACAAACAGAGCTACCTCTATTATCCACTGAAATCTAGAGAATATAATAGATCAAAATTATAACCATTAATGTTTTTAGGAAAATGCATGAAATGGAAGCAACTGGTGATGGTGGTAAAAATATGGCCCCTTGTATTATATTTAAGTGTGTTGTGAATCAAACCCTGAAAACAATGCTATTCCCAGATGGACATTCCCTTTCTCTCCCATCTATGTTTTCCCCACTTGCTTCCAACACTCTCAGCCAAGACTCCTCCCTTATCTTCATAGAGCAACATCAGACTAAGAGCCTGGGAGCCCTCTGAGGTTAGCCATTATGGATCTGGACTGCCATGTATTCTGACAGAATGGAGAATTTCATTCAGTTCTGACATTTTCAAAATATTCCAGGCATTCATTTAAAGTAATACATAATGTGTTTTATATTTTGAGTTTTCAGAATGCAATAAGTTCAGCGTTTTGTTTTGTTACATGGGTGAGTAAATCAAATAAATATAGTCTCACAAACCTCTTGACACAATTGCTCTTCTGTGGGAGGTTTTGTTTCTGGCACTGGTGTGTGTGTTGGACTATGACTTCGAACATCATTCTGTAATCCATAAACAGACTGCATATAAAAGTAGAAGAAAGATGTTAATGCAACAACAGTTTTGCTATCCCTATGCAGTTCCGTCAGTGGGCTTGAGGAGAAGCATTTAAGTCCATGGGTACCAGCGGAGGGTTCCGGTTATTTTTGCTACCAGTGCACATCACGAGCATGCGCAGAAGTGAACTCGCATTCCATCGGGCGATTTCACTTCCGCACATGCTTAGGACGACATTACAAGCCAAAACACAGCTGAGGAGCTTCTCAGCTGTGCTTCTGTGGAAGAATAAAGGTCGGTATTGAAACAAGGGCAGGTGGGAGGGCTTTTTCCCAACAGCTCATGACGCGGAGAAGCCGGAAAAAAGTGCCTAAAAATGACATCATCGCCGGACTCCTACCGGTGCGGTGTCCCGCACAGCACCAGTAGGAACCCACCACTGCTGGCTACTGCCATGAGGAGTTCCAGAAGGCTCAGTGCTCTTCTCTATATTGCTCAACATCTACATGAAATCACTGAAAGAAGTCAAATGTCAGACTGGGGTGAGGTCTTATCAATATGTGAATGAAATTCAGGTGTACATTGCTACCTTAGACCTAGGGGCGGGTTCTTCTTACCTGCCTAACCATGCACTGCGCGCACATCATCACGTTTCACACGTGCGTGTCCCCTCACGCGATTTTGCTTCCGCGCATGCGCAGGAAGCAAAAAAGCCCAAAAATTCAAAAAAAAAGATGGCGCCACTTAACGGATCAGCGAAGATGGTACCGGAGCCATCGCGCGCAAATTGCCCAATCGGCGGGCCGCTACAGGAACGAGAGAGTGGACCGCACCGATAGAAACCCACCCCTGCTTGGACCAAATCAGAAATAGTGTAGAAGTCCTGAACGTCCACATCAGATGAGGCAAAACAAACTCTGGACAGAGTTGCTCTTTATCAGTAAAGAACTAGATAATTCAAAAACATTGGCCCTGCATTACTCTGAATAGGATTGTGCTTCCCCTGAAGAAGGGGGTTGGTGACTTGAGGCCTTCTTGTATTCTCATCTCCGCTGAAGCAATTGGTGGAAGTATGGCCAAGGGCACTTTCACTCATGATGTTACCTAGTTTGGGTAATGAAACATCTGCAAGTAAACAACTAAGCTCAGAGAGCACCAAGGACCCCTCATTTCAACCCTGAGCTACAAACATTCTCCTTTATTGGAAAAAAGAAGTATATTACAAGGACCTATGTGAAAATTATATTAGCATTAGTTATTGGTAGAATGATGAAGTGAAAAAGTGAACACTCTAGTGTTTTATTTGCTGGTCTATGAATAAAGATTTGATTGATTGATAAAAGTAAGTTATCTTACTTACTGGGGGTGTGTGGGGAAACAACAAAAGATGGGTTGATGAATTAATGAGAGTTAAATGAATTCCAATTGAACAAAAACGTAAATGATCAGAAATCAAGAAGTATGTTGAGGTGGTTTAATCATATAGAGAATGAATGTGGATAGAAACATAAACAAATGTTTAAAGATAGGGTGAATGGACTGAATAAAGTAGAAGACTGAGAAAGTCAGAGTTGGATGAAGTCTTGAGACAGAAAGAGAAAGAGAGTAGAAGTTCAAAGAACAAAAGCAATGTATAAATTTCCTTTGTATAAAGTAACAGATGAATGTAAGGGAAAGAAGTATAGTTTGCAGGATTAGAAAGGTTTAGTGGATGGTATTGGTATTAATAGATTTAAGGGAACCCCGTTTCCCTATCTCACATTTTAAAGTTGTGCTGTGGTGGGTGTCTCAAGATACACCCCACGTAACACCCATACTCCGCCAGCTGCATTGGTTGCCCATTGGTCTCCGGGTGCAATTCAAGGTGTTGATCATCATCTTTAAAGCCCTACATGGCTTAGGACCAGGTTACCTCCGGGACCGCATCCTACCGCATACTTCGCTTCGACCGGTCAGGTCCCAAAGAGTGGGTCTCCTCTGGGTCCCGTCAGCCAAACAATGCCGACTGGTGGGGCCTAGAGGGAGGGCCTTCTCTGTAGGGCCCCCTGTTCTCTGGAACCAACTTCCCCCAGAGATCCGAATCATCCCCACCTTGCTGGCCTACCGAAAAGCCATTAAGACATGGCTCTTCCTGCAGGCGGGGTGATTTTGAGACAGCCTTACATCTGAGGTCTCTCCCATGTATGTACATAGTGGGTGGCGCTAGCCTCCAAGATTGGATGACCTCATCCATCAGCCAATCAGGACTGAGTCTGACCTCATATAAAAGCTGTCACCGTGCCATAATCCCCCTCTTTTCGACTCAGTCCTAGGCCTAGGATTGTTTCTTCCCAACTTCGCACTCTATCTTCACCTTCCTCGATCGATCATCAGATCAACTACCAACAATTTTTTATTACATGTGAGTGTCTTCCCCACCTTCCCTTTCCATCGGGGGTGTTGGAAACTTGGGGTCAGGCTTCGGCCTAGCCCACGGCCTGCAATCCGCCTTAGGTGGCTGGCTGTTACTCTCACATTGCGGCCTGGCACTGCTCATTGACCATCTGTCACAGAAGCCTAGCACTTGCGTGACCTGCAGCCAGGGTGGTTTGTTTTTGGCCACTTCCGCGGAAGAGAGGCCTTCATCTGTGACAGCTAACCGCAGAAGCCTAGCGCTTGAGCGGCCTGGCCTCTCTTCCTCTTCCCTCCCTTCTCTGGGGCCTCTACACTGCCATCTGCCCCCTGGGAGCCCACCGCCATGAGGGAGAGTGTCGGTGGTCCGTTCGGCAGGCAAACCGGCCTGCGCGACCGCCCCCCCTCGTTAGGGACTGCCTGGACCCAGCGCGCCCTTTGGTTCTCCCCTCGGGAGTCGTATTGCCCCTGGGTCGGCTTCCCGGCCTCGATTAGGCCTCAGCGACGTCGGGCGGCCTCTTCGACAGTACATCGGCTGTGAGACCGCCCCCTTTTTCGTTGGTGGCTTTCCCGCACGGAGGAGCATTCCCCCCGCCCGTCGGCTACCTCCTCAGCCTCGTCGCGCAGCCGCAGTCTTCCTCTGTTGGCCTGCCGCTCTCCAGCTGGGACGTGGCCCGGCGAGCTTCCGCGCAGCCGCAGATCGTCGCTGACGTCACCGGGGGTTCCCCAGTGACGCGTCTTCCTCCCCAGCTGCTCCGCGGCCTTCGGGAGGCTCGGAGCGCCGCCGCAGCCGCCCACCTTCTCGGTGAGACGCCGGCTGCATCGACGGTGCCCTCGAGGGACGCTGACTGCCCTGCTGGTCGAGGCTCATCTGCCCGGGAGAGGACTTCCCCAGCTACAGCAGCCCCTGCATTGGTGCCGTAAAAGCGCACCTTGCAGCCAGGACCAGAGGACTCTATTCGCTTCCTTGCTTCTGTGGGATCGGAAAGCATGGCTGATAAGGCCACCTCGGGCAGGAATAAGCCCAGGCAGGCCAGAGATCTGGAGGGTGGGTCCAGCAAATCACCCCCCCCCCGATCTAGCCACCGGGACCGCTCCCCCCTAAGGGCCTCTTCTGATAAGGCCAAAGCCCCTTCAGAGAAGGCCAAGACTCCCACTGACAAGTCAAAGTCCTCCTCAGACAAGGCCAAGGCCTCCACCAAGGGAGCTCAGCCTGAAAGGAGCAGGACCAAGACTCCAGATCGCCCCACACTGCCCCCTGCAGCCTCCAGCTTGCCTGCGCAACATGAGCCCTCTGGTATCACATCCCAGAGGGACAGGCGCTCCTCTGGCACTCTTTCCCTGGACAACCCAGACCTGTGCCTAGAGGAAGGGGACATTTGGGAGGACCCCAGACCCGGTACCAGCGAGCCACAGCCTCCACTGCCCTCTGCTGCTCATTCCCAGCTCTACACCCCAGAGGTACAGGCTTTGATCCAGGCTGCTATTGCACAAGGTATCGAAGCAGGCATGAGGCATGTCGCCACTGTAACGCCAGCTGCCCCGCTGACCGCTCAACCGCCCAGCCTCCGCCCATGAGCCACCCCGCCCGTCGACCAGACTGTTTTGACAGCTGACGAGGATCCAGGGTCTCCTTTGTCCCTGCACGGGCAGGAGCCACAGACACAGGACTTGGAACTCTCGGAAGACGAGGACCTCGCACCTGAAGCTCCTGTTGTCTCAGGACTATTTAACCCCTCGTTATTCAAGTCCCTCCTCCACAAGGCGCAGGCCACGGCCAAATTCTCCTCAAAGGAGCAAACACCGGCTGGGGACGAACCAGAGGACCCCCTCTTTGAGGAAACCGTCTCGCAGGTGGAGGTGGTGCCAGCGCCTAAGTTGTTTGTGGACTCGGTCCTCAAACAATGGACCTCCCCTTCAGCGGCCATCGCACCTTCCGCAATGGACAAGCGATTTTTCAATGTCTCCACCGCACTGGCACAACATCTCCCAGTGCCCCCAGTGGAACCCGCCATCAAGGCCTTGTACACCACTGCACAAATGCCAGGCGACTCGGAGGAGCTGCTTCGGCCGGAGGACAGGCGCACCGAACAGGCACTTCAGAAGGCGCACCAGTCGGCCGCATGGGCCGTTAAGGCTTCTGCTACCACGTCCTTTTTTTGCCGGACTTCCATCCGCTGGCTGAAGGCGTTGCAGGAGCACCTGCCCCCGTCAGACGTCCGTGCAAGACAGGACATTAACAAACTAATTGCGGCATCGCAGTTTACCTCGGACGCCATGCTCCAGGCCACCCGGTTTGCGGCCAGGGCAATGGGGGCATCCGTGGTGGCACGCCACATGCACTGGCTGTGAAGCTGGCCCGCTGACTGCCGTCACAAATGGCGTCTCGCTGGCGCACCGGTGCAGCATCAGTCACTATTCGGTGAGGCCCTTGACCCTTATCTGATAGAGACCAAGGACAAACGCAAGGTCCTACCTAACTCCACCAGGAAGGCACAGGCCAAGCCTCAGGCACCCGCCCCAGCGCCTCCTAGGCGCCAGTACAGGGCGCCCACGTTTAGTCAGAACCGGTCAAGGGCCCAGCCCCGGCAAAACCAGGGGCAGGACAGAAATAGTTCCAATCAATCCTCCAAGCGCCCTTTTCGGAAGGCAGGTGGTCACCCCTTCCGCCGCTACAAGTAGAGGACCCTGCTTCTCCCATTGGGGGTCGCCTGCGTTTTTTCGCTAGGCGGTGGGAGGAGATTACCACGGACGCTTGGGTCCGCAAGACCCTTACACTCGGACTCGCTTTAGATCTCCTCTCCACCCCCCCCCGACTCCTTCATGAGGTGCTCCCAGTCTTCCAACCCGCAGAAGCAGGCCCAGATGCTTGAAGCCATCCAGCATCTGCTGGAGATTGAGGCCATCCAGCGGGTCCCGGAGGACCAGCGGGGGCTGGGATTCTATTCCAATTTGTTCCTCGTGGAGAAGTCATCGGGTGGGTGGAGAGCGGTCTTGGACCTCAAGCGCCTTAATAAGTTCTTGGTGTACAAGAAATTTAAGATGCATACTCTACAGTCCATATTGGACGGCATTCGTAAGGGTGACTTTATGTGCTCTATCGACCTCACTGAGGCATATTTGCATGTCCCAATTCGGCCTTCCCACCAAAAGTTCCTGCGGTTCTCATATGACAACGAACACTATCAGTATTCGGCCCTGCCATTCGGCCTCTCCTCGGCACCCAGGGTCTTCACAAAGATTCTGGCCGCCCTTGCAGCCCACTTGCGGGCAGTGCCGATTCGAATACAGTGTTACCTCGACGACATTTTAATCCAGTCGTCTTCCCTGGCCCGGGCGGAGCTGGACCTGCAGACCACCATGGACGTTCTGCAATACCATGGCTTCTCCCTCAACCTGGAGAAGAGCCACTTGACTCCCTCCACTCGCATTACTCACTTGGGGGCCATTGTGGACTCTCTGGAGTGCAGGGTGTATCTATCGGAGGAAAGACAACTCAGTCTTTCTTCTCTGACCCAACAGGTTCTTGGATAGGGACGGGTTCCTCTGAACCTCCTGTCCTCCCTATTGGGAAAGATGATATCTGCTATACATATAACACCTTGGGCACAACTGCACTCCAGAGACTTACAATGGTTTCTTTTGCCGTTTCAGCGGGCAAACAAGTCCAACTCATCGGCCAAAGTCCAGCTGTCCGGCGGTCTCTGCATTGGTGGCGGTCCCCAGCGGTCCCCAGCGATCAGCAACGGTTCCAGCTTCCTCGAGCCTCGCCGGGTCACGGTGACATCAGATGCCAGCCTCTACGGGTGGGGCGCTCACACATCATCTCACGTGGCACAGGGCACCTGGACCGCTGCGGAGTCGACGGCCAGCATCAATCTCCTGGAGCTGCGAGCGGCGTCCCTGGGCCTCCGGCAATTCCAGCATCTCCTGTCTGGGCAACACGTCCTCCTGTTGACAGACAACGTGACCACCAAAGCCCATGTCAACAGGCAAGGTGGGACTGTCTCGCGCCGCCTGCTCTCCGAGGCCAAGGACTTGGGCCTCTGGGCGGAACGGCACCTCCTCTCGCTCCGGGCGGAGCACATCTCGGGGGTGTCGAACCGCACAGCGGACTGGCTCAGCCGCCACGACGTCGACACGGCAGAGTGGGCCCTGCACCCCGACATTTTCCGGGAACTGACTGCCCGGTTTGGCAACCCGGTGGCCGACCTTTTTGCGACCCCGCTGAATGCCAAGCTCCCGCGCTTCATCACGCGGTATCGGACTCCCGGCGCGATGGACACGGACGCCCTCCATTGCCCGTGGCCGAGGGGCCTACTCTACGCATTTCCGCCCCTTCCACTCATTCCACGAGTTATCAGGAAGATGCTAGACGAGCAGGCGGAACTGATCCTTTTGGCCCCCCATTGGCCACGTCGGGCATGGTTCGCGGACCTCAAGTCGCTCTCGACCAGCCCATCTTGGAGGATCCCGCAGACCGCATCGTCGCTCTCCCAGGGGTCAGTTCAGCACCCGGATCCGCAGTGGCTCCAACTGACCGCCTGGCGCTTGAGCGGCGCACCCTAACCCTTCGCGGGGTCCCCGAGTACATTGTCCGTAAGCTGCTCTCCTCCCGCCGGGCCTCTACCATCCGCATCTACAACTCCACCTGGAGGACGTTTCACGATTGGTGTGTCGACACCGGCTGTAATCCGATCGACCTTTCGGTCATACAGGTCCTCCAATTTCTGCAAGCGGGCCTCAACAAGGGTCTCTCGCCCAGCACCTTGCGGCGACAGGTGGCAGCGCTCTCAACGGTCCTTTCCTGCCGCTCTTCTGCGCCTTTGTCAACGCACCCATTAGTCGTTTGCTTCTTGAGGGCAGCGGTCATTATCTCGCCTCCGGTGGTACATAGGTACCCCACCTGGGACCTGCAGAAGGTTCTTTTGGCACTGACCGAGGCCCCCTACGGGCCTCTCCGGACAATTTCGCTGCAGCACCTTACACATAAGGTTGCCTTTTTGGTAGCGATCACTTCAGCCCGGAGAATATCCGAACTGGCAGCCCTCTCCGTCCGGGACGATCTCTGTATCTTTCACCCGGACCGGGTGGTGCTTCGACTTGACCCCACGTTCCTGCCCAAGGTCAATGCATACTTCCACAGGGCACAGGAAGTGGTTCTTCCTTCTTTCTGCTCTCCACCTACAACGCCGACCGAACGTAAATGGCACACTGTCGATGTCCGGCGGGCGATTAAGATCTATAATGCCCGCACGGCCCCTTTCTGCCTTTCGGAGTCCTTGTTCGTGGGCTTCCACGCCTCGTCCATGGGTCGCAAGGCTTCAGCGGCGACGGTAGGTCGCTGGATACGCGCAGTCATCGCGGACGTTTACCGACAGCAGGACTTGCCTCGTCCGCCACGTCTGACGGTGCACTCGACGCGCAGTGCCGCCACGACGGCAGCTTGGACTACGAATGCCTCCTTGGAGGAACTGTGCCGGGCGGCGACGTGGTCTTCTCCGTTGCCCTTTATCAGACATTATAAAGTAGACTCCTTTGCCTCGGCTGAGGCGGATTTTGGGCGCAGGGTCTTGCAGACCATGGTGGCTCCTGACGGGGTCTCCGACTCTGGTGACAACCCTCCCTAGGGGACGATACGGCTTTGGTATGTCCCAATCTTGGAGGCTAGCGCCACCCACTATGGAGAAAGGGCGTTGTTCTTACCTGAACGCCCATTCTCGTAGGGTGGCGCTAGCCTCCAAGTCCCTCCCTTTGGGTGTTGTGCTTACTGAAGGTGTGCGTGGGAAAAAACTATGGGTCTGACCTACTCCTTCGTCTCAAGAGGGGGATTATGGCACGGTGACAGCTTTTATATGAGTTCAGACTCAGTCCTGATTGGCTGATGGATGAGGTCATCCAATCTTGGAGGCTAGCGCCACCCTACGAGAATGGGCGTTCAGGTAAGAACAACGCCCTTTCTCCTTTATTGGAAAAAAGAAGTATATTACAAGGACCTATGTGAAAATTATATTAGCATTAGTTATTGGTAGAATGATGAAGTGAAAAAGTGAACACTCTAGTGTTTTATTTGCTGGTCTATGAATAAAGATTTGATTGATTGATAAAAGTAAGTTATCTTACTTACTGGGGGTGTGTGGGGAAACAACAAAAGATGGGTTGATGAATTAATGAGAGTTAAATGAATTCCAATTGAACAAAAACGTAAATGATCAGAAATCAAGAAGTATGTTGAGGTGGTTTAATCATATAAAGAATGAATGTGGATAGAAACATAAACAAATGTTTAAAGATAGGGTGAATGGATTGAATAAAGTGGAAGATTGAGAAAGTCAGAGTTGGATGAAGTCTTGAGACAGAAAGAGAAAGAGAGTAGAAGTTCAAAGAACAAAAGCAATGTATAAATTTCCTTTGTATAAAGTAACAGATGAATGTAAGGGAAAGAAGTATAGTTTGCAGGATTAGAAAGGTATAGTGGATGGTATTGGTATTAATAGATTTAAGGGAACCCCGTTTCCCTATCTCACATTTTAAAGTTGTGCTGTGGTGGGTGTCTCAAGATACACCCCACGTAACACCCATACTCCGCCAGCTGCATTGGTTGCCCATTGGTCTCCGGGTGCAATTCAAGGTGTTGATCATCATCTTTAAAGCCCTACATGGCTTAGGACCAGGTTACCTCCGGGACCGCATCCTACCGCATACTTCGCTTCGACCGGTTAGGTCCCAAAGAGTGGGTCTCCTCTGCCGACTGGTGGGGCCTAGAGGGAGGGCCTTCTCTGTAGGGCCCCCTGTTCTCTGGAACCAACTTCCCCCAGAGATCTGAATCATCCCCACCTTGCTGGCCTACCGAAAAGCCATTAAGACATGGCTCTTCCTGCAGGCGGGGTGATTTTGAGACAGCCTTACATCTGAGGTCTCTCCCATGTATGTACGGTGTTGTATGTTTCTTTTAACTTTTTAAAATTGTTTTTAATGATTTTATTGTTTGGTGTTCTTTAAAATGCTGTACGCCGCCCTGAGTCCTTAGGGAGTAGGGCGGCATAGAAGAATTCCCAAATAAATAAATTAAATAAATAAATAAAGTTGTCTGGCTTACTGTTTCTTATTCCTTTTTTGTGCCTTGTATAACATTACTTACATCAATAAGGAAGAGGTTGATGGTTAGTGTGGGGGTGTTTCTATCTATCTAAAGATCCAGAAACAGCTGTTATGCTTGTGGGCTAATTTTTTTTTAAGTTACAAATGCTGTGATGGCCTATTATTTGTACACATCTTCAGGATATGCCAAACATTTGAGATGTGACTAATTCTTGGCACAACTCTTTTACATATACAGCAGCCAAAATGTCATTATAACCTACTGTAACAAAGCTGATTATTGGCTTAAACACTAATATTTTAACTGAACCACATTGCATTTTGGATTGCCATCTTATTTCATTCAAAAATGTACAATGCAGTGAAATCCTAATTCAGTATAACCAATATGTGGTTTTAATTCTAATATCTGAAAATGTCACCACTTTTTCATCCTCACTTTGAATAGTTCTGTAGTCAGGACTGGGAACCTTTCTATCTCATTCCTTTTTCAATTTTGTTTAAACAAGGATGGTTACTTTTCCTTCAGAGACTAAATCAAGGGCCAGTTCCTCTGTTGCAGTTATGTAGTCATATTGCTGGAACTCACACCTGGTATAATTGTTTCAGATGTATAATTACTATTGCCAGAAAAATTTCACGAACACGATGACTAGAAATATCCATGCGGCAACATCTGACCAAGCAGTTACTAGCCATATCAGGACTTGCAATTCCCGATTTTACAGCAGATGTTCACAATGGTGACATCCATAATTAAATGCCGTATTTTTTGGAGTATAAGACGCACCGGAGTATAAGACGCACCTTAGCTTTTGGGGAGGAAAATAGGGGGGGGAAATCTACCTAGCAGGTATTCATCTGGCTAGCGTCATAGGGCTGAAAAAAACCTTTTTTGGAGGGAGTAGCAATGAAAACAAGCCTGCAAAGACTAAGGGCTGGAAAAAAAACTTCTTCGGAGGGAGTAGGAATGAAAAAATCCTGCAAGCCGGGAAGATCGTTAGCACCTTGTTAGGGCAGGGGAAAAAAAGCTTCGAAAAAGCTACATTCGGAGTATAAGACGCACCCACATTTTCAGCCTCTTTTAGGGGGGGAAAGGGTGCGTCTTATACTCCAAAAAATATGGTAGATCTATTCGTGATGAACAGGGTAGAGTTGAGAGTTGAGTCACAAGTGCAGAAACCATTTATTGAAAAGTCATGTACCAATGTTGCATTTGCTGTCACAGAAGAAGTACACAGGATGGCTCCTATTGAGACGATCCAGAGCAGTTTATATTATTTGCAAAGGGTTGATTTTGCTAAATCAGAATAAAGAAGTGGCAAAGGGCTGGAGAATTTTTTTTTCTAAACATAAAAAAAAATTCTAAGCATTCATTCCATTGGGGAAAAAATACTCGCTTCTAGAATAAATCCAAACCTGTTTTCATTTTTTAAAGAATTTTCTATCAATGTATATACCCAGAACTATTATAATGGATTTCTTCACTATAAGGGAAAGCAAGAATGCTCCAACACTGGACGTTTTTAAGAAGATGTTGGATAACCATTTGTCTGAAGTAGTGTAGGGTTTCCTGCCTAAGCAGGGGGTTGGACTAGAAGACCTCCAAGGTCCCTTCCAACTCTGTTATTATTATTATATGCAAAATATGTAAATAATTACTAAAGATAAGAACATACCTTTCTTGTTTTGTGAGGATTTCTCATTCTTGAAGACTTTTTAATATCAACTTCAGTCGTATTTACACATCCAGGCTAAAAACATAATGTAGATAAATGTGATTGCTTTACGTTAGCATTCGAATTTTTAAAAATTCAAATTCAACATTTTTCCTCTGTGTTATTGTAAAAAATGTATACACATTACAATTGACTCTATTGAACAAAGGGTTTTAATAACTCTATAACTATCACATTAAAATTGGTCCTTGAGTTACAACTATTCATTTAGTGACCATTCAAAATGGCACTGGCAAAAGTGACTTACAACCAGTATTTGCACTTACAACCATCACGGTATGTCCACGTTCATGAGATTAAAATTTGGGTGCTTCACAATTGGCATGGATTTATAACAATTTCATTGTCCGAGAGCCATTTGACTGCCCTTTGTGGCATTCCCAGCTGGCTTCTGACAAGCAAAGTCAATGGCAGAACCCAGGTTTGCTTAACAAAACATGTTATTTAACTTAACATCTGTAAGCGATTCACTTAACAACCAGGGCAAAAAAGGTAGTAAAATTGAGTGTGATTCACTTAACAACTGCCATGCTTAACAACAGAAATTCTGGTCACAGTTGTGGTCATAACTTGAGAACTACCCATATACACAACGATCATGAACAGTTCTTAATCCACAACCAAATTAAGATATTTGGTTTGCTTCTGTAATTTGTTGGAATGGTTTCAGCTAGTGAATAGTCTCATAAACTCAAGCTGTCTTCACATAAATATTCTAGATGTTGTTAGACTTCGTTTCCCATGAGCCCCATACATGTAGCCTAGCAAGCAGGCAATATTACATAATACCATCTTATATAATTATCTGTATAAAATTACCTTTCATGATGGCACCCAAATGTAAATAAAATTCCTATATCAACTACTGCTTATATCATAGAAACGCAATGTTTTTCCATGCTTGCTTTAACAGTAGCTATCTCATCTATTGTAAAACAAGAAATACATTTTATTTACTGGATGAATGAATTGAGAACAGAGGTCCAACAGCAAAAGAGTTTAAGGGGGAATCCCTTTCAAACTTCCCCTCACTGGAAAACTTGAGAAGGGAACAAAAAGAAGGGAAGAAGAAGATGAACAAAAAAAACTCAGACAAAGTATGAAACCTCCTACTGGTGGTTTTTACAACATAAAACTGAAGTTGTGGAGTCCTTGGTGCTCTCTGAGCTTGATTGTTTATTTATTTATTATTATTTGTCAAGCATATAATAAGATTATAGTAAAAGTATAAACATGTATACATGAGACGATTTTGAGTACATGGGAACATTAGGACAGGGACGGTAGGCACATTGGTGCACTTATGCATGCCCCTTACAGACCTCTTAGGAATGGGGTGAGGTCAATAGTAGAAAGTTTTAGGTTAAAGTTTTGGGGATTTGGGGAAGAAACCACAGAGTCTGATAGTGTATTCCAGGCATTGACCATTCTGTTGCTGAAGTCATATTTTCTGCAATCAAGTTTGGAGCTGTTTACCTTAAGTTTGTATCTATTGTGTGCTCGTGTATTGTTGTGGTTGAAGCTGAAGTAGTCATTGACGGGTAGGACATTGTAGCAGATAATTTTATGTACTACACTTAGGTCAGACCTAAGGCGGCGAAGTTCTATATTGTCTAAGCCCAAAATTTCAAGTCTGGTGGCATAAAGTATTCTGTTGCAAACAGAGGAGTGGAGGACTCTTCTCGTGAAATATCTCTGGACATTTTCAATTGTATTAATGTCTGATATGTAGTGCAAGTTCCAGACAGATGAGCTATATTCGAGAATTGGTCTAGCAAATGTTTTGTATGATCTAGTTAAAAGTACAATATTACCAGAGAAGAAGCTGCACAAGATTAGGTTAACAACTCAATGCTTTTTTGGCAATGTTGTTACAGTGGGCTCTGGCACTTAGATCATTAGAGATGAGTACTCCAAGGTCCTTAACAGAGTGAGGGTCATCTACAAGGTCGTGTCCATCCAGTTTGTATTTTGTGTTCTGATTTTTTTTTGCCAATGTATAAGACAGAGCATTTGTTGGTTGAGATTTGAAGTTGCCACTTGTTTGACCATTCTGACACATAGTCAAGGTCTTTTTGAAGGGTAGCAGCATTGTCGATAGTGTTGAATAGTTTTACATCATACGGCATATAAGAATCGCTAAATAAATAAATAAATAAATAAATCATTTGCTTGCAGATGTTTCATTGCCAAATAGGTAGTTCAACCCTGAACCACATATATTCTCTTCTACCGACAAAACTGAAGTCATATGGAAAGGAATCTGTAGCTATGACTTCAGGTAAGAACAAAAACATACCACAAAGCTATGCATGCCATGTGGTATGTTCATGTTCTTGCGTGGAAACAATCTGGCAAATGTTTGCAGAAAATATAAAGGGTCAGTTGTACTTGAATAAATAGTAAGAACTAGAGCAACAAATGGGCATGTTTCAGCTCATGAAGATAAAGATTTATCAAACAGACAAAGGAAGTAGTACAACATGAGTTGACCAAAGAAACAACTCTCCATAGGGAAAAACAAGCGATGAAATTGTCCCTGTGGGTAAACATGATAACAAAAAGCAAGAAATCGCGAACAACCCAGAAGACAGAAATATAGTTTAAAATGATCTTCATAGGGTAGGGAAATAGGTGAAAAATAAAGAATGAAATTCAAGAAACTTCCAAAGCTCTTCACACAGAAATGAGATGCATGGGTGTAGCATCTGGGATACCTAGTTTGGTAATAAAGTGCCTATAACAATTTTGGAATAATATTGACTGCAAACCAAATAAGTGTCAGCATCATGATTTAACTGCAAAAAAGGCACGTGGAATTTTAGGACATATGAAAACATATAATAGCTTCCAAAGGACAAGAAATAATGGTTCCATTTTATTTTGCATTGATCAGATGTCAACTTGAGTTTTGTGCCTGGTTTTTGGCACCCTACTTTAAGAAGCATTCAGACCAATAGTGGGTTCTAAAATCTGTTGCTACTGGTTCGCACACGGGGGCACAGCAACACTTCTGCACATGCACAGAAGCTTCTGTGCATATGCAGAAGCGTTCCGGGCATGAGGGCGGAGCCTCCCGCCACCGCCGCTACCGGTTCACAGAACAGGGCTGAACCGGGAGCAACCCACCACTGATTCAGACTAATCGGAAGAGGTTCAGAGAAGATCAATTAAGTTAATCAGGGAGCTAGAAATTAAGTTATTTGAGGAGAGTGAAAAAACTGGAATTTTTAGCCTTGAGAACAGAAGACTAATGAGGGACACAATAGCATTCTTTGTATATCTCAAGCGACATTACAGAGAAGAAGGTAAAGATGAGTCATTGTTCTACATCCAAAACATGGAAACGTGGATTTTAGCTACTTGTAAATTCAAAATAGATTCTGACTGAATAAGAGGTTTAAAAAATCCTGACAGTAAGAACAGTCTGATAATGGAACCAATTGCCCAGAAACTTATCTTCACTGGGTGTGTTCAAGTAGGGGCTTTCTATTAAGAATCTTTCATTTAACTTTTGGCATTGAGGAAGATGTTAGACCTGAAGGTCTATAAGGCCCCTTCTAACTTCATGATTGCATGATTAAATGTTATAATCAAATGGCAAATAAATATAGGGCTATTGATCCACTGCTCCCATCAGTAACCATAAAGCATCTGTTTTTCATTTTACAAGCATGGATTTGCAATTACTTTATTGAATTTAATTAAATCATTTTGTTGCAATTGCTGATTTATATGTCAGAGGCTCAGGGGAAGGTTTGGCAAACAAATTTAGACACTGTGTGAGAATGTCATAATCTGGATATGATACGATATGATTTTAAGTTAGTATTTCCTTTAGCATCATTGTAAGTTTTATAGTAAAATAATAAATATACATGCAACCAAGTTGCTGGTCCCAATTGTGGAGGACTACCTGTACAATGCAACAAGCACAATCTACCCCACCTCCACTTCCAATTTGGCTATACACACAGAGAGACACAATTTCCATACTTATTCACATAGATCTTCCTCTCTTAGTCTTACATTCACATGGAAACATATAACCTCCCACCCATACGAAAAATTATATGCGGATAGATAGATAGATACACATCATTGAATACAACCATCATTGCTCATTCTCATACATACTTGTTATTTTTATAAAAATGGAAGACTTGAAAAGAGAGGTAACATATATAGGCCATTACTTTTTAATCTTTTACTTATACTATTCCATTTCATTAGGACTGGCATATCTTCCTTTACTAATTCTGTCTCACTCAGTCAAATAAGCTTGTTAGTTTTATGTATGAATACAGAACAGGATGCCTGCCATCAACCAGAGGGACTCTTTTAGATCCAGCTGATATTGGAAATAGTATCTAATAAAACAGACATGTTTGTAAACATGGAGGTCATGCAATATAGTTCATTCAAGACAATCCCATCTCCCCAAAACATGATTCAGGATACAACTTGAATAACTAAGAGCATTTCCTCAAAATCACAAACAGTTCTGGTATTTCTCAGGCCAGCTATTTTTAAAAGCCCAGGAACCTGTCACAGTCCAGATAATGTCGCTAGGAGAATAAAGAATCCTGTCCCTGCAGTTTACGTTTTCTTCAAACCCTTTACTCACTCCTAATTTTCTAATGCTGTAGTGCACAATAGCCACAGCATGAAGCATTTTCCTTCGTTTTCTCTAGCTGTTGTAACAATAGTTATAGAGAGAAAGGCAAAAGACAGCTTTTCCTCTCCTCTTCCTGCTATTTCTTCAGCAACAGAGACCCTATAAAAATATAAGTCTATTCCCGAACCAATTAAACCACAAACCAACCAAATCTCTTCAGAACATCTTAAGTCAAAAGACCCATCATCCCAAGAAGAAAAACAGGAATGAACATAAGGTGTAAGGATTATAACAGCCACTATGTAGGCCAGGCAGGCAGAAGACTAGCATAACATATCCATGAGCATCAACTAGCAGTCAGAACATGGGATGAAAACTTCTTAATCTTACAACACATGGACAGAGTCAACCACAGTTTCAACTGGGAATGTGTGAGCATCCTAGACCATGAGTCTGCAACCCACGGCTCTGGAGCCGCATGTGGCTCTTTCATCCCTTTGCTGTGGCTCCCTGTCACTCAAAATATGTGTCACAACCGCCAATGTGCGACACCCGCTGGCACGCAATTTATTGAGCTTTTCGACCCATCTTTCTTTTCGGTGTTAAAAATGTTTTTGTTGCATGCAGAAATAAAAATGTGTTTTCTCTGTAGCAGGTCATTAATTTCATAAATGCAACACACTATACTTTTTTTATACATAGCATAAAGGTTAAAAAAAAAGATATATGCAGTGTTAATCTTCATTTTAGATGTCAAAAGGGTTTTGTGGCTCCCGGTGTTTTCTTTTCTGTGGGAAACGGTCCAAATGGCTCTTTGAGTGTTTAAGGTTTGTCGACCCCTGTCCTAGACCAAGCCAAGTCAAAAATGCTAAGGAATTCCTGGAAGCTTGGCATTCAGATAAATCAGCCATCAATAGAAACACAAAAATAAACCATATTTACACACTATTCAAAAGAGATAACAAAAAAAGCTAGGGAGGAAATAAAAAGACCAGAACATATCCCCTCCAGCAGCCAACACCCAAATAAAGTGAATGAATGCCAGGTAAACAATCAAGTGGAAAACAATACCCTAATCAAAGAACAAGCAAGGAGAAAACTACACTCCCGCTAAAACTGACAAGTCAAGCTACTGTGTATAAACAGAGGGCAAATGTCACACTCACTGGCAGTGATAATGTTACTTAAACTAAGCTATAAAACAAGAGGTTCAAAATTAAGCATACCACTTAGTCTTTAACTCAGTATTGTGCAAACATTGCCAGGAACAGTTGGAAGAATGAGTTCTTCTTCGTTTCAGATTACAGTTGAACTGAAGAAGAATTCAAGTGGGCAATATGCTTGTTTTGGATTAGGTGTGAACACTGCAAGTTCCAAGCCAAGAAATTGGAAACAGTGATGCAATAATTATAAATAAGCTTATAGATCATGAGTTCACTCCCTGTTGGGAATGCAGATGGTATTTACTTAGAGAATTTGGTGTTAAATTAATCCTATGACACCCACATTAATCCATATATTTCCCATCTTCCTAGGCATCTACAGTGAAGTGTGGGGTTAGAACTACGAAAACATAAGCACAAACTATAAAAGCACAAACTTCACCCCAAAGTATTTACTATGATATCATGTGATATCATGAGGCACCTTTTGGGGTCAGCAAGTGATTTGTGAGTGTTTGTGTGCTTCCATCATTTTTTTTAAAAAAAAATTAATTTTATTTCATTGATTTTATATCTCAACTTTTTTGTCCAGTGGTAACTTAAATTAGTTATTTCCTATTTTAATCCAGATAATCCAGTTATTTCCTATTTGAACCATCCAGAGATAAGATTCTTCCATCCCTAGTTTTGGATGGAGAGGCACTGCTCTAGAGAGACCTGGGGTGCAATTTGGAAGTCTTCCTAAACTCACGGCTCAGGGACGGGTTGCTCTCGAAGTTGCTACCGGTGCGCTGCATGCGCATCTCCATGTTTCGTGGAGCGTGCATCCCCTCATGAGATTTTGCTTCCACGCATGCGCAGGAAGCAAAAAATGCCCAAAAATTCTGAAAAAAAGATGGCGACGCACGACGGACCAGTGAAGACGATGTACCGGTGTCGCGCACAAATTATGTAATCCACCTGCCACTACCGGTGCGGTAGAGTGGACTGCACTGGTAGGAACCCACCACTGTCACGGCTCCTGCTCAAAGAGTAGGTGGCAGCCATGGCTAGGAGAGAGTTCAGCCATTTTTAACTTTTGGGGGCCAGCATCTCTGCATTTGTGAATTGAACCTAAGTCATATAATCAGTCAATAGGAAGGAAGGGAGGAGGGAGGGAAGGAGGGAAGAATATATCTCCAAAACTATACACTAACTACACCACCATTTCTGAATGTAAGGGCTGACAGTTTTAATTTACATACCACTGGCCGGTGTACATCCCAGAATGCTCTCTCCTGGCTATCAAGGATTTTTCTTTCTATCTTGTCCCTTTTCTTGTCCACTCTGTAGATGATGAGGTGGATAAATAACATAAAAAAGATAAATTGAAATGCCTCAAGAGACAGCAGATGACAAATCAAGCAATAAAATGTCTGTGGCTACTCACTTGGCTTGTGCTTCTGCTTGCATAAAAATAAATTCCCACTTCCGTGCAAATGCTCGTTGCAACCTGGCCAAGCTTTCCTGTAAACACAGTACATATTAGCAAGTTTCTTGAGTAGGAAGAACTTTGGAGAATTTGAAATCTTCATTGCATAAATGTCATTTAGATCCAAGTCGTTGCAATTTTCTTCTGACATTTCAAGATTCCAAATAAGTAGGTGACAAGATTCTGGAATCCTAAGCAGGGTCTGACATAGTTAGTATTTCGATGGGAGACCACCAGAAAACCTCACAATTGTAGACTACACTGGAAAGCTGAAGATACCTCCTGAGAGAAGACAACTGTCATCGATTTCAGTGCCAATGAAAAGAAAACTAAGTGGAAAAACCCAGTGGTGGGATTCAATTTTTTTACTACCAGTTCTGTGGGCGTGGCTTGGTAGGCGTGGCTTGGTGGGCATTGCAGGGGGAGGATACTGCAAAATCTCCATTCCCTCCCCACTCCAGGGGAAGATTACTGCAAAATCCCCATTTCCTCCCGATCAGCTGGGATTCGGGAGGCAGAGAATAGATGGGGGCGGGGCCAGTCAGAGGTGGAATTTACCGGTTCTCTGAACTACTCAAAATTTCTGCTACCGGTTCTCTGAACTACTCAAAATTTCTGCTACCGGTTCTCTGAAGTACTCAAAATTTTCGGCACCGGTTCTCCAGGGCTGGTCAGAACCTGCTGAATCCCACCTCTGGATATACCCATCATTTTAAAAATAAGAAGCTACGTCTTTGTTCACTGAGATGTTTCAGTTCACAGACCCTATATTCCCCAGGCATTCCTTTGTGCCTGTCAAATTTTGACTTCTCTCCCCAGTCCTAAATGAGATGGGAACTTTTTTTTCTTTTGTTATTGGAAACAATTGGTTTATACATCCTGCACATCCATGCTCTCAAGCAAAAAATGAATCAAGACAAATCTTTATAAGTTAATAGTGGTTTTTCTCCCACAGATCAGATCTGGTTCTAAAAATTGCTATGTAAAAAAAGTAGATATTGTGTTCACATAGTGGTCTACTTGCAAGAAAGATGCAACAATTCTGTTTCTTCAGTTCCATAGCAAATCAATGCACTTTCCCCCTCCTACATTAGCATGATATACATGTACATGTGTATATATATATATATATATATATATATATATATATATATATATATATATATATATATATATATGTACATACATACATACATGTATGTACATACATACTACATACATGTATGTATGTATGTATGTATGTATGTATGTATGTAACATTTTTTTGCTGATAAATGAAAATAAAGGGAGACTATTATAGATCTATTTCGAGCTATTTTTGCTCTCCTCAGATAGCCATACCCATAGTGGGATTTGAACCTGGGCAGTCTGCTTGTAAGGCAGAAGTGTTAACCTCTAGGCCAGGTTACTATATGTCGATGGGACCTCCTCCAGGTCCCATCGACCAAACAATGTCGGTTGGCGGGGGCCGAGGGGGAGGGCCTTCTCTGTGGGAGCTCCCTCCCTGTGGAACCAGCTTTCCCCGGAGATCAGGACCATCCCCACCCTACTGGCCTTCCGGAAAGCAATAAAAACTTGGCTCTTCCGGCAGGCGGGGTGAAAGTGAGACCAATTAGATTAGATATGGGTCTCCCCCCTTGTTTATGAATATATGATACTTTTTTAACTTTTGTATTTTTTTAACCACTGTATTTTATACTTGAAATGGTTTTCTAATATGTTGTGAGCCGCCCAGAGTCCCCTGGGAGTTGAGCGGCATAGAAATCCATCCAAATAAATAAAATAAATAAATAAGTATATATAGGCTCTGAGAACTAAATGCATTCTTTTGGGATAGAAAAAACACACTGTCCCCTATTTGAAGTGTGGGTACAACCAGTAAACAGATTGGCAGTAAAATAAAATTGCACTGACTTCCCAATCTACATTCTACATAGAGAGCCGAGGTGGCGCAGCAGTTAAGAATGCAGTACTGCAGGCCACTTTAGCTGACTGTGATCAGCAGTTCAGCTGTTCAAATCTCACCGGCTCAAGGTTGACTCAGCCTTCCATCCTTCCGAGGTAGGTAAAATAAGGACCCAGATTGTTGGGGGCAATATAAAATATACATTGCTTACTGGTGTAAACCGCTTAGAGAGTGCTTGCACTGTGAGGCGGTATATAAGTCTCACTAATAAATAAATAATAAATAAATACATTCTTGCAATGGAAAGGAAAGAAAACACCCTCCATTTTAGACAGTGTAAATAGAGCGTTCAGAGTGAGCTTTTCTCTGATGAAGCTTTCTGAGTTAGAGTCAACATAGACCAAAGCGGGTTTCTGTAACACATACACATGGAACCCTTGGTTGTTACCAATGTTTCTGAACATTTTAGAGCTCTTCACGATAAGTCTTTTGCCATTTAAGTGAAATGATCTCTATGTTTGCCATGATGCTCTTCAATCTTTTTAAAGACAATGTTATCCCATAGACTCTGCCATTCTTTTTAATGTGCTTGTGAAGCGCCAATATCAAATGCCTGCCAGCAAGTTTAAGCTCCCAAATATCTATTTTTTTTCTCTCAAGACCAGGATTGTTTCAAGGGCTTTGCTTTTGTTTCTGGCAGAGTTTCCAAGTCTCATGACCCAATTTTCAAGTCTCGCTTTGAGGAAAAGGGTCCAGGTACTTACTGCTTCATAGTCTGCTAGCTCAAGCCGTGCTTTGTTTTGCATTGTTCGCTTGCAGAGGTAAACCGCTGGAACACAAAAAAAGAATCAATCATTTCTTGCTATCTCAGATACTATCTCAAAGCCCAGACATCAAGACCTAAAGCTTTAATATACGTTTCATTGAGTAAAAAGGTTCTGACCGTCACAGCTTTGCCTGTGTTTCTTTTCAAAGCATGATTATCTGCCCAAAGGCATTAAAATGCAGTAGGTGTCAAAAGCAACTAGCCCTTGTCTGGCAGTCTGTCTATAAATGAGTGATCAACTAAATTTTGTTTGTTTGCTTTTGTGTTTGCCATTTACTTAAGAAAGAATGCGCTGCTACTAAGCAAAAAAGAATTACAAAGTCTGGTGAGTTTTACAGCCTATGCACAGAGGTGACTTTGAAACCCAAGGACTGCAAGGGTGGGAATATTTATTTATTTGTTTATTTGTTTATTTATTTGTTTGTTTATTTATTTATTTATTTATTTAAGCATGTATAAGGTAACAGATATAAGTATAAACATGATTATGAGTACAGGAAATGAATACGAATAAATGGGGGACAGAAGGACAGGGACGGTAGGCACGTTGGTGCGCTTATGCACGCCCCTTACAGACCTCTTAGGAATGGGGTGAGGTCAACAGTAGATAGTCTAAGGTTAAAGTTTTGGGGGTTTGGGGATGAAACCACAGAGTCAGGTAGTGTATTCCAGGCATTGACAACTCTGTTGCTGAAGTCGTATTTTCTGCAATCGAGTTTGGAGCGGTTTACCTTAAGTTTGTATCTATTGTGTGCTCGTGTATTGTTGCAGTTGAAGCTGAAGTAGTCATTGACAGGTAGGTACATTGACAGGTAGCTTTTGCCACTTGGAGTGTAGGGTTTCAAATTGCTTAAGAAATAAGTGTATGCTATTGTTTATGGTATTCTTGTAAAAGAGTTAATGTTTGGTGCTCCTTCAGCCTATTTTCTTTCAGTGTATACTGTTTTGTGTTGCAAAGCTCCCCGAAGACCAGTAAACCTCAGAGTGGGGAGGAATATGCTTACATTTTGAAACAGGACATTAGTAAGTACTTCACACAGACAACCTTGTCCACAAAAATAATTCTGGACCCTTTGACAACGTATTTCCTACATAAAGGCTCCAAATCAATGTTTTTCAAACTTGGCAACTTTAAGATGTGAGGACTTTAGCTGCCAGAATTCCCATGCAGGCTGGGGAATTCTGGCAGTTGAAGTCCACACATTTCAAGGTTGCCAGGTTTGAAAAACACTGCTCTAAATGCTTATCTAAAAAATTTGGTCAGGATAATTTAACAACCCGATTCAGCCAAGAACAGATTTTTTTAAAAAAAGCAGGTACATCAGGAGAAAACCCCCCTCAAATTTCTCTGTAAGTAAATACAAACTTCTGCTAGTTTTCTTATCTGGTAACTCAAGCTTAAAGGCAGACAAAAATCAGCCTGCTGAAACAGCCCTATGATGTTTTCTATATCCTTGGCAAATATTCAAAATGTACTAAGTTTAGTTATATTTCCTGTGTTGGGCTGAGTCTTATTTTTTCTACCTTTTATACAAGTTTTGATACGGAGTGAGTTCTACCTTCATCTATATCTCAGCCTGTGTTCATGAACTTACATTTCTTTCTTCATAAGCTTCTTGGGATCTGTAATATTTTGAATTGTCTTTTTATAATCTGTACTATTTTTAGGCAGAGGGCTATTCCCTTTTAGCTCAAACTGTCCAGAGTATTGTTTTTTCATCTGGATTTGTTAAACATTAATTTTCAAGCTGCTGTGTTCTAGGCAGCTTTGTAACTATCTCCTTTCACATGGAAGGTCCGCATGTTAATACTTATAGTTAAAAAAGCAGGATTACATTTTTTTGTTGCTTAATAATAAAGTTTTGTTTTGTTTATCTCTTATGAGGGAAGAGATGAGGGAAGAAAGGACTGTCCTCTAATTACCACATCTATTTGTTACATGTCTAGGAAGTCGCACTGTCTCTATTTTCTGTATTTTAACTTAATCCTTATAATGAAATAGGAACCCTACCTCTTACTGATACTAGAATTAGGGTTTGGGTACCAGTTAAAAGGCCCCTCTGGAACAGTGGTCACCAACTGATGGTCTGCTGACCACTGATGCTCCGCGAGAAAATTTTGGTGGTTCGCATTTGCATTTCTCTCAAGGAGCCCGGCTGAAGTTCCCACGCCGCTCACGCTTCAGCGCTTTGACTCCCAGGGACAGGATGGGGTCCTTCAGGCAGTTAGTTTGGCCGCCTGTTAGCGGAGAGAAGCGCCCGGGGTCAACCCTAGCTTTGCTGTCCATTGCAGCTAGAAAACTCAAATGTAACTGAGAATGAATGTTTCTCTTGTAGCCAGCCCAGATGCTAGATCGGCCCCCTGCAAACTCTCATCTCTCGAGGAGCGCTCGCTGAAGTGGCATGGAAAACTTCAGCCAGGCTCCTCGAGATGAGAGTTTGCAGGGGGCTGATCTAGCATCCACAATGGAAAGCAAAGCTAGGGTTGCTTCCAACAAACAGAGTCAATGGAGAAGCCAGCAGTAAAATTGCAATTGTAGCCATGTGATGTCTCATTTAACGATAATGGGGAAAAGTGACATCTTATGTCTGGTGTGATCACATGATGTCACACTTATTGTGTCACTTAGGCATTGTGGTCATATATTTCCCAATCAGTTCTGTCAAGTGATATCCATTAATTTAGAAGTATTTTAATATTGTCAGGCAAACTAATCACCAATAAATTTATCTACTGGGTTTTAGAAACATTAAAAAAATATCATATTGCAGGTTGAACATCCTTGCTGAAGCTCAGAAAATCAGCATGTCTAAAGCAAGTGTTGATTCCGATAGGTATGTAGGCATACCTATTGTAGGTATGCCTACATACCAAGGTATGCCTACATACCAATAGGCATACCTATTGTAGGTATGCCTACATACCAAAAACTTAATAGGTATGTAGGCATACCTATTAAGTATTTGGTTTTTTTAATCATAGGATCGGAATGCACCACTTTAACCCCATGTGATGCAAGAATGCGAGCATCAGTTTCGGATACCCGAACATACATACAGGGGATATCCGAAACTGCTGCACACATTCTTGCATCACAAAGTGGCGCACAAACCAGACCAAACGCTGAGGAAGAGAGTGATGCACCTGAAAGAAGCACTACCGAAGGAGGAGACATCCTCAATAATCTACCGTATTAACTGCAGCAATTGTGCAGGTCATTATGTAGGAGAAACAGCTAAACGACTAAGAACTAGGGTGCATGAACACAAGCTAGCAGTCCGATGCAAGGAACAGCGCTTCCAGATTTGGATGCACATGGAGGAGCATGGTCATGAGTTCAACTTCCAGGAGACCGAAGTTGTTGCCTATGATGAAACAAAAGGAGGACGCCTCTTGAAAGAAGCCTGGTTCTCTAACAACAACATATTGACATACCACCTGCATACCAGGCATTAAGACACCAGGAAGGACTTAAGGGGGACCGATCACTATGGTTGAATGGAGATCGGGGGCAAATTCCCCACTTTAGGCATAGAGATTGGCCCAATGAAGGTGTGACAAACCTTAACCGAGTGGAAGAGAGCACGGTAGAGCAGCATCAGAACGAGAGAGACCGGGGGTGGGGAGAACAACGCAGACCTATTACAAGATCATGGGCAAAACAGATGAATTTAGAGGAGGCAACGTGTGTGCCTGAAAGGGAGAGGAGTAGTAATGAGGGGGAGGGAGCTGGGAGAAATACCTTCAAAGCAATGCCTGATAGCCCTGCTTTACCCCCCAGGGAGAGAAAGAGGCAATACACAATGGGGAAAGAGGCAACAGAAATCGCATCTGTCAGCATGACTAAGGCAAAAACAACAAAGCCAATTACAGGAGGGAGACAAAGTTGTGGGCCTATTACGTGTGCAATGACTAAATCGATCGGCATTACATAAAAGCAAGCATCTATTCAGTGGGGATTTTACACTCCTACGATGTCAGCAGGGGCTAACAAAAGCTTAGTACAATATTTTTTTTAAAACGTTCCGGAGATCGTGATGTCTATCATTTCTTTATCTATCTAGAGAGAGAGAGAGAGAGAGAGAGAGAGAGAGAGAGAGAGAGAGAGAGAGAGAGAGAGAGAGAGAGAGAGAGAGAGAGAGAGAGAGAGAGAGAGAGAGAGAGAGAGATATGCGATAGATAGATGAAAGAAAGAAAGAAAGAAAGAAAGAAAGAAAGAAAGAAAGAAAGAAAGAAAGAAAGAAAGAAAGAAAAGGGATGGTAAAAAGTAACTGAATTGAATAAAGTAATAAGATAAGTATAAGATATCTGTATAAAATGTGTAATGATTGTATACAAAATGAAATGAGAAACGAGATGATAAATATGTGAATTGTCTATATGGAAATAAAAACAAAAAACTTGAAAAAAGATGATAGATAGATAGATAGATAGATAGATAGATAGATAGATAGATAGATAGATAGATAGATAGATAGATAGATATAGATATAGATATAGATATAGATATAGATATAGATATAGATATAGATATAGATATAGATATAGATATAGATATAGATAACAACTCGTAATAAGGTGGAAGGAGGAAAAAGATGTCTTAATTTCTGAACTGCAAAACATTCCCTATGGATAGGCAGCCCTGAAATGTTAATAAAACAAAAAAAATGAAGTGTGATTTGGTGCCTTCTTTCTATTCATGGGATGTTAATACTTACAGTAAAAGACCAAATGTAAAGCAGCTTTAAAAAGAGACACAAATGTTTATTTCTTACGCAAACCTTTTTAAGGCATCCTGCAGAAATAGAGGGTTGTGTCTGAAATATACACTAATGTACTCTGTTTTTCATTAAATAAAAAAAAAAGTATTTTCCCCTATTGCCAGCACAGGGGAACAACCACAAATGCATCCCTTCCTTTGTTTTATAATAAATTTATTCAACATTATAGTAAAATGGATGAAAACAAACTACATAAAATAAAATAATAAAAATTAGAAAGTGCATAAAATATTATAGACAGAAAAACAGAAAAGAGAAGAAAAAAGAAAAAAGAGGAATATATAAATTATTTCCCCCTTCATCACAAGTATAAACATTTTTATCAACTTATCCACCTCCTAAAATATAAGAAATAATCTCTGCATCCCATATCTCCTTTCTTATCTATAAGCATATCCTTATAATCTTATCGTTAGTCCTGATCAGCAGAAATGGATTACCAGAAATAACAACATTTCTGTTTCAACCTTTATTAAATAAACTCACCTTTATTTCTTCCTTTTACTCTTAACAATTTTGATCCTTAATCCCTTCAAATAAAGCCCTTGAATTTGTTTTCTTTTTCATTTTTTGTCTGTTCTCACAAAATCCTTCAGAACTCTAACAGATCTCTTTTGTAAATCCAACATGAAAAATTATTTGAGTTATCTTTTGTTTT
This sequence comes from Diadophis punctatus similis, assembly GCA_023053685.1. Lineage (NCBI taxonomy): Eukaryota > Metazoa > Chordata > Lepidosauria > Squamata > Dipsadidae > Diadophis > Diadophis punctatus. Next base: position 71,824,831 of record JALIGW010000001.1, on the reverse strand, counting down.
GCTATTTGTTCACACCTTTTAATTATTGAAACATCAGCTGATTTCCTTTGTATATCCAGTATAACATCATTTTCCATATCATTCTTGTAGCTTGTCATTTTTAAATCTAATTTCAGATCAACCTTGTCTGCTAACAATTGTATCTCTTTCATGACAGCTTTTAAAAGCAGTCCATCTATAATGGCAGACACATTTAAAATTAAATTCTGGATCCCAGGGGTGGGTTCCAGTTTTCTTTGCTGCCAGTTCGCTCAGGGATGCGCCATGGGGGCGCGCACATTTTGCATGCACGTGCGTACTTTAAAAAAGCTTCTGCGCATGCGCAGAAGCTAAAAACAAGATGGCAGCACCTATGATGCCGCCGGGCGAACTGGCTTGGGGACATGGCAGACTGGGGTCGCTGCCGGTTCTAGCGATTAAGGCTGCAATGTTACTACTGGTTCTATAGAACCAGTCCGAACAGGGAGGAACCCACCTCTGCTGGATCCATTCCTTACAAATATTCTCCAGTATGTCCAGGATTAAAATATTTTGCTCCATTCTGTATTAGTAAATCAAATTTAAATTTTCCTTTAATTGTAATCTTTAGTTCCTTCTGGTTTCCTCTAGTATCCAATCTTCAGAGTCCTATGCTATCATGCTTTATTTTAGGAATTCAAAACAACTTTTTTTGACAGGAAGGATTCTTATGATTAATTTCAAAATCTTATCAAATCTATCTGGATCCTTAGCCTATTTATAACTTTCCAAAATCAACATTCTAATCACTCTTTTTCTGTTTATTCCAAAAAAGAGGGTTTCTTATGTCCTTAAACTGATCTTTAAAACTTCTTTTGTTAAAGATTAAAGGAAACTCACACATTATCAAATGTGTTGACTGAAGGGTTCTTAATAGTTGAAAAGCTACGAATAAGCATTTTCCAAAATTGATTAAAATATGAGGCTCGGCAGAACGTTGTGTCCATAAGGTTAGATTGCAGGTATGAGCTTGATGGAAATCCCTCAACTCAGACTCACACAACTCACAGTGAGTATTCATAGTAAAACTAGGTGCCTCCAAGGGAGCAGAGATGGAATTGCAGTGAGGTTGGTGGGTAGGATGTAATTCTGGCCAGTCGAACCTCTCTATATAAAGGAGAGATCATGAGATTACCCGCCTGCATTCGGGCTAGCTGCTGAATAAACTGCAGGAACTAAGGTTTCCCCTTCTTATAGACACATACACCTATTTAATGTCAGCTGAACTAGATTCAGTGAAGTCTTCCTGAACCTGCCACAGTAGACTACAACTCCTGTAACTCACGCCTGCATGACTACTGGATTATATTTTAAGAGAAAGGATCACTTTATTCAAATGAGACAATTATGCTAGGGCAGGGGTTGGCAACTTAAACACTCAAAGAGCCACAAAGGTCCTAACTGGAAGCCCCCTGTTCAATTCTGGAGTTGACCGGAAGTCCGGTTCCCCCACCATAGAGTCTCCTCCCAGCGCGGCGTCCTTTTTCCTCTACCAGTCCTAACCAAAAGCCCTATCAATTGTGGAGCTGACCGGAAAACCCATCCCTTGCCATAGAGTCTCCTCCTGGCACGCCCTGCTTCCTCCCCCACAACCGGAAGCTCCTCTCAAAATTCTGATGCCGACCGGTGACAGGGAGCCACAGAAGAGGGATGAAAGAGCCACATGTTGCTCCAGAGCTGCAGGTTGCTGACCCCTGTGCTAGGGAAAGTGCTAAACTCTCTGATAAAGCTTCAGCTACCATTGTTACTGCAGATATAGTTGTTGTTGAGATATAGTCTTTCTATCCATACCACAATTGTCAATGGAGAAAAGAACATTATGAGGTAATAATGGAAGGGAAGGGAAGTTTTTACTTGGCAAAAGCATGATTAGATACCCAAGGAATTTGTATTTCCCAACTAAAAGTTCTGGGAATAAACATTCATACTTTTGGAGGGTATCAAGTTGGATATGTATGAACACGAGCAATGAAACCGATAAAGGTGGAGATCTTGTAATGGTATATGGGAATGATAGTTGGAGACAGAATGAAGAAACTCAGACTGGCCTATAGTCAGATAAGAGGCAGCTGAGCCTGGAGAAGGAATGAGTACATGGCAGAAAGGATACACTTAATTTCTAAGATTCCAAATTTTTGGAAGGATAGGTGTACTTTTCAGATTGTAAGATTCTGTTAATGTAACATTACAATAAAGATAGAGCTACTATCCATGAGTGTGCTTCTTGTCTCAACTACCTCGCATTAAGTTTGCCTGGTGCACCAATTGTGAACATACCATATTTTTCGGAGTATAAGACGCACCGGAGTATAAGACGCACCTAGATTTTAGAGGAGGAAAACAAGGAAAAAAGTATTCTGAACCAAATGGTGTAGTAATATATTATTTAATAAAATACCAGTGCAGCAGAATACTTTTTACAACCATGTACACTTTTTACAAACTTCAAACTTGACAGCTTTTAGACTTGTGGACTTCAACTCCCATAATTCCTCCTCCAGTCATGCTAGCTCAGGAATGGGAGTTGAAGTCCACAAGTCTTAAAGCTGTCAAGTTTGAAGTTTGTAAAAAGTGTACATGGTTGTAAAAAGTCTTGCCAAGTTTGGAGACCCTTGCATCCCTAACCCCTAACCCAGGGGTCTTCAAACTTGACAGCTTTAAGACTTGTGGACTTCAATTCCAATTCCTGAGCTAGCATGACTGGAGGAGGAATTCTGGGAGTTGAAGTCCACAAGTTTGAAGACCCTTGCACCCCCTTGGCAAGTTTAAGACTTGTGGACTTCAACTCCCAGAATTCCTCCTCCAGTCACCCTAGCTCAGGAATGGGAGTTAAAGTCCACAAGTAAAGTTGCCAAGTTTGAAGAGCCCTGGGTTAGGGGTGGCAAGGGTCTTCAAACTTGTCAAGTTTAAGACTTGTGGACTTCAACTCCCAGAATTCCTCCTCCAGTCATTCCTGAGCTAGCATGACTGGAGGAGGAATTCTGGGAGTTGAAGTCCACTAGTCTTAAACTTGACAAGTTTAAAGACCCTTGCACCGCTAACCCAGGGCTCTTCAAACTTGGAAGTTTTTCTTCATACCTGTCAGGCTGCTCGCTTCAGGCAGCAGCAGCGGTGGCTCCGGTGGCGGCGAGCATCGGCGGTGGTGAGTATCCTACAGCGGGGGCGGGGGCTGCAATGGGGGCGGCGGCGTGTCCTGCGGCAGGGGCTGCAACGGGGGCAGCTGCGGGTCCTGCGCTGGGGGCGGGGGCTGCAAAGGGGGCGGCTGCGGCGGTGTGTCCTCCGCCAGGGGTGGGGGCTGCAACGGGGGCGGCGGCGGTGTGTCCTATGGTGGGGGCTGCAACGGGGGCAGTGGTGGGTCCTGCGCTGGGGGCGGGGGCTGAAACGGGGGCGGCGGTGGGTCCTGCACTGGGGGCGGGGGCTGCAAAGGGGGCAGCTGTGGCGGTGTGTCCTCCGCCGGGGGCGGGGGCTGCAATGGGGGGGGCGGCGGTTCCTGCACTGGGGGCGGGGGCTGCAACGGGGCGGTGGCGGCAGGTCCTCCAGCGGGGGCGGAGGCTGCAACGGCGGCTGGGGCGGCAGCGGCTCCCAGCAACAGCGGCTGCAGCTCCGGCCAGCAACGGCGGCAGCGGCAGTGGCCAAACACTTCTTCCCCATTCCAAAAACAGGGCGTGCAACCGGCCTGAAACGCAATGCTTTTTTTTGGTCCACGCTCTGTTTTTGGAATCGGGGAGGGGATCGCAGCGCTGCCGCCTGAAAACGCTTTCCTCCCCAGGCTAAGTGGCGGCTGGCAGGTGGATGGGGGCTACATTTGGAGTATAGGACGCACCCATTTTTTGACCCCTTTTTTGGGAGTAAAAAGGTGCATCTTATACTCCGAAAAATACTGTACTTGGAGAAGGAGGCTCTACTCACGGTCACTCATGCCCTTGTCACCTCTCGATTGGACTACTGTAATGCGCTCTACATGGGGCTACCCTTGAAGAGTATCCGGAGACTTCAACTGGTGCAAAATGCGGCTGCGCGTGCTATGGTGGGTGTATCAAGATACACCCATGTAACACCCATACTCCGCCAGCTGCACTGGTTGCCCATTGGTCTCCGGGTGCAATTCAAGGTGTTGATTATCATCTTTAAAGCCCTACATGGCTTAGGACCAGGTTACCTCCAGGACCGCATTCTGCCTCATACTTCCCTTCGACCAGTTAGGTCCCACAGAGTGGGTCTCCTCCAGGTCGGCTGGCGGGGCCTAGGGGGAGTGCCTTCTCTGTGGGGGGTCCTGTTCTCTGGAACCAACTACCCCCAGAGATCCGAATTATCCCCACCTTGCTGGCCTTCCTAAAAGCCATTAAGACATGGCTCTTCCTGCAGGCAGGGTTTTGAGACAATTTTTCATCTTAGGTCTCTTCCACATATGTATGGTTTTGCATGTTTTTTTATATTCTTTTAAATTGTTAATAAATTTTTGTATTGTTTAGTTGTTCTTAAAACATTGTACGCCGCCCTGAGTCCCCAAGGAGTAGGGTGGTATATAAGAACACTAAAATGAATAAATATATAAGTACATCCTTAATGAAATAAGGTTGTTGCCTACCAGGGTTTAACCTAAATGAAAGATAAATACTGAAGGAAGAGCCAATAACTTTTTTGTTTTCCTAAAAGACCCAATATAAAGTTAACTTTTGCTAAAATGTAGTATGGGTCTTGAAATAGCAACTGAGATCTGCATGCCAATATACAGTGCTTAAGGGTGCACTGAACTTGGCCAGATATATTTTTATTTAAATACAGATTGAGTTGCACATGGAGTGCCACAGGCTATTCATCATTACATGGAATTCAGTCACTGGTCTGAAGCCAGAAAACGTCAAATTCTGAACAATTCCTTATAATATTAGCTACCCAGAGCCTAATTTGCTGTTGTATTTTTCTAATCAGTATATTTGCCTTCTGGTAAAAGGCAAAGTATATAGCTTGGGTTATAAATAAGTACAGCTGATCAGAGCCATAAAAAAACAAAGATTGATCTTACTTGGAAGGTTATATAAGCCAATGCCGATGTGTATATATATATCCAAAGTAGGGGGAGACAGTCCCATAGCTATGCAAAAGTCACAGTGAATTGTAACTTTAATGTGATATAATGGAAAAATATTGATTATATAGAGAGTTAAATGGAATAACTATACTGGATTTAGTCTGAATTACCTTTAATTTAGAACAAATGTAGTTGTCCTCACTCCATGTCTTTGTCCTGATCGTATTAGCTTTTTGAAGTATGGCTCCTGACCCATCCCTTTATTTATTTGTTTGTTTGTTTGTTTGTTTGTTTGTTTGTTTGTTTGTTTATAATTTCATTTATTTATTGGTGCCTGACACATTCCTCAAAAGTTAGGTGTCTCTCTCAAACCCTGAAAAATTATTCATTCCTAATATGAATGAAAAGAGAGCCCAGCTTGGGATCCTCTGGCTATGCACGGTCTACCCTGAGCTCTTATAATAGAAGCCCATGGAGAAAGGAGCACCTCCTGTTTCTTTGGCAAGCCTTGATAGCAATCTGCAGAATTATACTGGCCTCAATGTTTCATTATTTTCAGAGGAAGAATGCAAGAATGCTTTTCTTTAACAGATTTTACACATTAGTTATAACAATGCAAAGGGGGAGGAGGGTTGGGAATTCCGTTTTGCTCTTTCTACTGAAGTTACTACATCGTTGCCATAACTTTGCAGCCCTTTGAGGAGGAAAACAATACCTTTGAAAAATAAAAAAAATCAATACCCACAAAAAGGTTATTTGCCCTGTCCTAGAAATATAAGCAAATTATATCAATAATTAAACAAATAAATAGGTTGTGCTGGATGTTGTTACAGTATGTACAGCTAAGAATGGCTGCTTCTAAAGAAACAGGTGATGTATAGATCAATTGATGCCAAAGACGCACTCTGTGCATTGCCCAATGATATCCGGTCATCCCAAATCGTGATATGCCAATATATATTTTCAACTTGCACTAAGGAAGAGATTAAATGGGTTTCTCACTGTATACTACGCATGAGATAGGAGACATGAATTAAGTTCTGCCATTTTTTTATCACTATGCACGACTTTATGAGCTTTCTGGCTTACAGCATCCAATTTTGTAAATAGTGTGCAGGATTTGTTGGATTTTCTAGTAAAGTTACATGGATACACGTACACACATTATTCTTGCTGCATACCGAACATGTATACTAGACTAGGAGAACAAATTTATATGAAAAAACAAGATTACACTGTAGTGTGTTAGAGATTACTCTAATATTAAGAAGTTCTACAAAGAAACATATTTTAGATTCTACACTTTTTCTTTCCTAGCAACAGATTATAAATACATTCCAACACAACAATCGCTTTTTAAATTTACTTGGAGATGTTTTGCTTTTCCCCTCTGCTCTGCTGTCAGCGACTTAATTGTACCTTCAAGCTCATCAAAGCCATATGTTTGTTTTTATTTTAGCATGTCTTTTTGGCCAGGAGAGACCAGATAATTATGAGATTCCAAACTATGAGCAAACAAGTGGACTAATTATACTTTATCTGCATTTACTTTGCAGGAAACCCACAGCTTTCTATATATAGTGGAAGCTGAGTCAGTGATTGAAGTAGAATACTAGACATTACTTCCATTAAAACAATTATACCCTACTAAATTTTAATATCTGTTTGACCAGATTGCTACTCCATCTAGTCACCATTATCTTCAAATGTCCATCAAAGAACAACAGGGTATATTGTTTTGAAGAATAAAAGATCAACCAATCCAAGGAAGTCGAAGTTTTCTAATAATCCCCAGGAACTGTAATAATAATAATAATAATAATAATAATAATAATAATAATAATAATAATAATAATAATAATAATAATAATAATAATAATAATAATAATAACAACAACAACAACAACAACAACAACAACAACAACAACAACAACAACAACAACAACAACAACAACAGAGTTGGAAGGGACCTTGGAGGTCTTCTAGTCCAACCCCCTGCATAGGCAGGAAACCCTATACTACTTCAGACAAATAGTTGTCCAACATCTTCTTAAAAACTTCCAGTGTTGGAGCATTCACAACTTCTGGAGGCAAGCTGTTCCATTGATTAATTGTACTAACTGTCAGGAAATTTCTCCTTAGTTCTAAGTTGCTTCTCTCCTTGTTTAGTTTCCACCCATTGCTTCTTCTTCTGCCCTCAGGTGCTTTGGAGAATAGTTTGACTCCCTCTTCTTTGTGGCAACCCCTGAGATATTGGAACACTGCTGTCATGTCTCCCCTGGTCCTTCTTTTCATTAAACTAGACATACCCAGTTCATATGTTTTAGCCCCCAGTCCCCTAATCATCTTTGTTGCTCTTCTCTGCACTCTTTCCAGAGTCTCAACATCCTTCTACATCGTGGTGACCAAAACTGAATGCAGTATTCCAAGTGTGGCCTTACCAAGGCATTATAAAGTGGTATTAATACTTCATGTGATCTTGATTCTATTCTATTCTATCCTATTACATAGATATTCTATCTATGTAAAAGTTAAGGAGGCTTCCCTGAGGAAATTGAAAGCTTGTTCTAATAAGAAAGACCTAAAAGAAGCATAGAAAAAGTGTCAGGGGACATTAAGGAATGCAGAGACAGACACATAAACAGAGACAGAGAAAGAAACATACATACAGAGAGAGTGAGTCTGAGGAATGTGTGGTTAAAAAACATAAAAGGGAACAGTAAGAACTTCTTTAAATACATACCAAGTAGAAAACCACTTCTTTACATGGTGCATTAATTAATTTATGGTATGGCCACTTAATATGGATGATGTTAAAAGAAACTGGATAAATTCATAGAAAACCAAGTCTATTGAGAGCTATTGATCTTGAAGACTCACTGTGTTACATTGGAATTGGGGACAGCATGTCTCCAAAAAACAGTCTCAAAGGAATGACTGTGGGAGATGAGTGATGTCTCTGTGTAATGAATAAACCCAAGTCTGGGCTATTGTAGATTGGATCCTACTATGGTGGGAGAGGCATGCATTATAGACTTTCCCAGAATGAGCACCACTGGCTTACTGAGCTTACTAAACATCTATTATATATAGCAATATCACAGACCTAGAAGACAGTCAAAGAGAACAAAGAAAAGGGAAAAAAAGAAAGGACTAATTGGAAAAGCCAGTTTAGTGTAGTGGTTAGAAACCAGGAGACTATGAGTTCTAGTCTCACCTTAGGCACAAAACCAACTGGATGACCTTGAGACAGTCACTCTTTCTCAGTCCTAGAAAACAGGCAAGGGCAAACTTAGAACTAAGGAGAAATTTCCTGACAGAACAATTAATCAATGGAACAGCCTGCCTCCAGAAGTTGTGAATGCTCCAACACTGGAAGTTTTTAAGAAGATGTTGAATAACCATTTGTCTGAAGTGGTGTAGGGTTTCCTGCCTAAGTAGGGGGTTGGACTAGAAGACCTCCAAGATCCCTTCCAACTCTGTTGTTGTTGTTGTTGTTGTTGTTGTTGTTATTATTATTATTGAAATTATTATTGAAATTATTGAAATTATTATTATTATTTATTTTTATTTATTTTTATTATTTTTATTTTTATTATTATTATTTTATTTTATTTTATTATTTTATTTTATTTATTATTTTATTATTTTATTATTTTATTATTTTATTATTTTATTATTTTATTATTTTATTATTTTATTATTTTATTATTTTATTATTTTATTTATTTATTTATTTATTTATTTATTTATTTATTTATTTATTTATTTATTTATTTATTTATTTATTTATTTATTTGGGAATTCTTCGATGCCGCCCTACTCCTTAAGGACTCAGGGTGGCGTACAGCATTTTAAAGAACACCAAACAACAAAATCATTAAAAACAATTTTTAAAAAGTTTTTAAAAAGACATACAACACCATGCATACATGGGAGAGACCTCAGATGTAAAATTGTCTCAGAACCCTGCCTGCAGGAAGAGCCATGTCTTAATGGCTTTTCGGAAGGCCAGCAAGGTGGGGATGATTTGGATCCCTGGGGGAAGTTGGTTCCAGAGAGCAGGGGCCCCTACAGAGAAGGCCGTCCCCCTAGGCCCTGCCAGTCGGCATTGTTGGGCTGACGGGACCTGGAGGAGACCCACTCTGTGGGACCTGACCGGTCGAAGGAAGTATGAGGTAGAATGCGGAACTGGAGGTAACCTGGTCCTAAGCCATGTAGGGCTTTAAAGATGATGATCAACACCTTGAATTGTACCCAGAGACCAATGGGCAACCAATGCAACTGGCGGAGTATGGGTGTTACGTGGGTGTATCTTGAAACACCAACCACAGCACGCGCAGCCGCATTTTGCACCAGTTGTAGTCTCCGTATACTCTTCAAGGGTATTAAATGACTTCTGAAATCTTGCCAAGAAAACTGCAGGGATTTGTCCAGTCAGTGAACGGGAGTCAACATTGATTCGAAGGCAACAATCTTAGTCACTACAAAGTTGAATGTTGGATGACCAGGCACAAAAACAGCCAAGGAAGTGATTGAAGCCTGGGAAACGGCCCCAGGTCAGTCAACAGCAGTGCTGATTTACCCCCAGCCTATCAAGTACTCAGAAGGCGAGGGCTGGGCAGCACAAGCAAATGACAGCTAATGACTTAAAAGCCAGCCATCAACACACCCCAATCAACATCTTAAAAAGCCACTTACAACAGGCACTATAAATACTACACACAGAACAGCACACATTCTGCCAGAGAGAAGTGCCCTGAAGAAGGGCTCCAGTATAAGTCCGAAAGCTCAGAAGACAAAACCTCTGGTCCCAGTGATCGACCCAGATTGGATCCTGCAACATTATCCTGGGACACGTATATTCGCTTTCATTTGTAAGAATAAAAGATGACCAAGTTGCAAAAAAAAATTGGACCCACACAAGTCGAAAGGGGGATTTAATCACCTTCACCAAGGGCTTAGGCCAGGGGTCAGCAACCTTAAACACTCAAAGAGCCATTTGAATCTGTTTCCCACAGAAAAGAAAACACTGGGAGCCACAAAACCTACCAGGGGTTGAAAAGCTCAATAAATCACGTGCTGGCGGGTTTCGCACATTGGCGGTTGTGACACATATTTTGAGCAATGGAGCCGCAGCAGAGGGATGAAAGAGCCACATGTGGCTCCAGAGCTGCGGGTTGCTGACCCCTGGCCTAGGCAAAGCAACCCCAATCTAGCCCACAAAATCAAACAGAATCTATTTCATAACTAGTTGCACTGACCTCACCTTTCTATCTAAATGCAAGTTGCCAGAACTACTCTCAGCTGCACTTTCCTCTTCTTTGGTTTGTAGCCAGCTTTGAAGAAGGGGATAACAAGTATTCAGGACAATGACAAAGGAAAGAGACTTCCTGCCTGTGCGTTCCTGAATTCCTCTTCACCACTTGATTTTCCCTGCCTTCAGTTTGATCCACCCATTAATCCATTAATTCCTCTATCTTCACTCTACTCTGTCTCCCGCTTGCCAGCACCCCACAGACAACTGGTTGGCTATAGTGAGAAACAAAACACTAGACTAGGATGACTTCATCTGGCTCTCCTATCGATATGTACTTAACAGGCTTATCTGGGACTGTTGTGATAATAATCAGTCCCAGAGTGCCCAGGCAGAACTATCTTGCTTTATATGCAGATATCAAATCAAAGCAGCATTAAATGATGTGATACAGAGCTTGTTCATGACTTTCAGGTGAAAATCAAAGAACGACTCACAAAAGAGATGAGGGACTATTTCCAAATCAGTTCTAAGCGGTTTGAGAGAAAGAAAGACTTCCTTGAATTACAGTTGTTTAAAAAAGGAAGATAAATGCGAAATTGACCTTCCAGTTTCTGTAAATGTGGACCCTCATGGGATTAACATTTCATTATAATGGGCTAGCTTCCAAAGAATGCAATCCTATGCTATGCTTCCTACTTTGAAATCTGAGTCCTGATGGAAACAGGCATATAGCAATGTCATTCAGACTCATTTTTACTGCTTCACCCTTTAAAGTTCTAAAATGGCTCTAAAGTATCTGTGCGGCTAGCGGTATTAATTCCTTCCCTTGTAACTTTATTCCACGTTATTCAGAATATGCTTTTCAGTGATGAATTCTTGAAGACAAGGCAACACTACCTTATGTTAAGCAGTTGGGTTCCTTTCTACATAACAAAAACAACCAGAATGTGCCATTCTTAATGTAGTCACGTCTAATAATAGTTAACATGTGAAGCTTTTCATGGTGTGGAAGTCAGTACTGTATATACAGTACTTAAAAACACAGGAACAATTGACTGAAGGATTATTCAGGCTGTGCAATCTAGAAAAATTAATGTACTAGATTGAAATATTATATCCTATGGAAAACAGTATGTACAGGTGTTTTGCATACCACTAGATGCCATACGTTTTGATGCATTATCCGCTAAAATAGTCTTTTCCTATTGGGTCCACGGAGGGTTATGGGGTCAAAATAGGCAAGTCATGGCCCAGTCATTTTGCACATATATTAATGTTGGATGCATGTACAAAAAGGATGTGGGTTAGATTGCACTTGCCCAGCTACCAGCTTACCCAAAGCAGGTTCCCTTGTTGCTGCGGGACCCCTTCAGTTATCTTAGACTACAACAATGTAGTATAATGTCCCCCTTCAGACAAGGGCAATGAGTTAGGGTAAAGCTGTCTCCAAGTGTCTTTAGATACAATGATCTGGAATAGTGAAGTACAGAATTTGGATCTGAAGTAGACAAAGGTGCTTCAGAGTTTGCAAAGTACCCTCAGTTTTGCATATGGATGGCATAGGAAACTATATTCTGAGCTAAGGAAGAAGCAATCCTATGTATTTTCCTGAGCCAAATGGTTATCAGGCAAAGCCAGGACAAAACTCTTGTCCTTTAAGAAGCACCCAATAGTTGCAATAAGATGTCCACACCATATCCAAAGTATCTGTATCCATTTTGGATCCGAATACTACACACCTCCACTCTAGAACAAAAACACTTCACGGCAGCAGTACACAGTCTGACGACCTAAGGACACATGCATGTTTTAGAAACTACCCTGCCCCAAGTTAATGCCTTATTATCTTAATGGATTGAGAAAACAAAGCAATGAAATATATGGGGAAGAGTTTAATCTTAACTTATTGCAATTTCCTAATTGTCCTATCCCTCTTAGTACACTACTGACAAGCCAAATCCTCTATCTGGATAAGATTGCATACCAATGTTTTAGGGAATGAAGTGAGGAAATGACATAAAATCTAGCCAATAAAATTGGCACTATTCGTAAATAATTAGTTTTCTGATGCTAGGACCAAATTTTGGGCAAATGACATTGGACATTTATTTATTTTGCAAGTATCTACAGAAGGTCAAGGATTTCCAAGTTAAACAGAGTATTGTTTATGTGAACTTTGCAACAAGATTTTCCAACTAAGCATAAGGTGAGCATGGGCTGAGAGGGGCATAACCTGAATATATTCTCAACCATTTTAATCATGCTGAATTTTAATGCTCTGACACTCATATTTTAAAAGTTCCTTAATACCCACTTAGATTTAATTTTTTTAGTTGATTTCTATATATAAAAACAATCTTTTGATAGTAGCCATTTGCTTTATTCATTGCAACTAAAGAGTCCGTATTGAAGCAAAGAATAACAATAATCATAGTCCAACATGAATGGACAAGAGTGCAATATAGGTCTACAATCAGTTATTTGTATGAGTATTTTAAGGCAGAATCTGCATTTTACATTGTTAGATGAATAACTTGATCACTTTGTTTAATACATTGGTAAATGTTTAGTTTAATGTATAGAACCTTTAATCTATAATTATATCATAAATATTATTACAAACAAAATTAGCAGACTATTGTTTGCAAGAATATTGTAAGTATTACTGAATGAACATTTTTATGGTTTTTCTGTAACTAAAAATTTATCTAAATACCGTATTTTTCGGAGTATAAGATGCACCTTTTTCTTCCCTAAAAGAGGCTGAAAATTTGGGTGCGTCTTATACTCCGAATGTAGCTTTTTCGAAGCTTTTTTCCCAGCCCTAATGAGGTGCTAACGATCTTCCCGGCTTCCTACTCCGTCCGAAGAAGTTTTTTTCCAACCCTAAGTCTTTGCAGGCTTGTTTTCATTCCTTCTCCCTTTGAAAAAGGTTTTTTTCAGCACTAACAAGGTGTTAACGATCTTACCAGCTTGCAGCATTTTTTTATTCCTACTCCCTCCAAAGTAGTTTTTTCCAGCCCTAAGTTTTTGTAGGCTTGTTTTCATTCCTACTCCCTTCGAAGAATATTTTTTTCAGCCCTAACCAGGGGATAAAATAATGTGCTGAAGCTGAACAGACTAAGGATGCTAGCCAGATGAATACCTGGTAGGTAGATTTCCCCCCCTATTTTCCTCCCCCAAAACTAAGGTGTGTCTTATACTCCGGTGCGTCTTATAGTCTGAAAAATACGGTAACTATTAATGCCTAAATAATATAAGTAAGATATTACCACATGAGGACTGTGCTATCCATGACTACATTCACATAACGTCTTGTTTCCAGCCCTGAATTAGTTTTCAGCTTTGGACCTTCTTAACTGTTGCCTGTCATAATATAAATGTCAGATTTGCAGTCTCTGAATCTTCTAAATAAATGTCTGTATGTAGCTTTGCAAAAGGAGATGCATTTTTTGTATTCCCAATCCATGCACAGATTTGACTCCTGCCTTAGTAAACTTTGTAAACCAAAGCCAATCTTGAGCTCAGCATTAGTAGTTCTCGCCCTAGGCTTGAAAAATACAGCTAAGAGTTGCTTAATTATAAACTGTAAATTAACAGATTAGTCCATTCACTGCAAGACTCCAGACTGAAAGAAATGAGATGCACACTGACCATAATCTGTATTTTCCGGTTCCCAACAATTAGATGGCCAAAAATAGGGTGTCTGCAAAACAAAACAAAGGAAAAAAATTGGACTAAGCAACACATGATACATATTCTGAATGTCAATTTTTGAGTCACTGTGAAACGGGCAGCTATAAAATATGATAAAATTAGCTATTCTTGGGAATTGTTGATTGAATAAATTTGCATATTTAAATAGCTGTGTTAATTAATTAATTAATTAATTCCATTCAATTTAAATACCACCTTGTTCCCAACAACTCCTTTTATGTGACAATGCTAAGGCTATGAATTTTTGATATTGTTGTTGTGTTGAGAGTGTTGTGTTGAGAATTGAGATGCTGCGGGTGGGGCATTAAATGCAAAAAAAAAAACCCACTTCTATTAGCACTCCCCAATCTGAAATTGTGTAAGTAACCCAATATTAAGCTGAAATCAGTTTCTTCTATAAATAGGAATTCTTGATATTTTCTAAATATTTTGTACTGTTCTTGAATGCAAGGACTTGCCTGACTGTAATGAATAGCTTGAAACCAGGTTTTAGTTGTACCTGTTTGTCAAAAGGTCCTAGCCTATGTCTGGAAGTTGAGGCATGCCAACTTTTGGTTTGAAACCAAAAAAGAAAAGAAATCCAGACAACTCTTGCTGGCTGACTGAGAATCTTCACTGACATACCACCCTAGTCTATGCTTTTTTCATACAATTAATCTAGCTATGGGTTAGAAGAAAGACAAAAGCTGTAAATAATCTGTACATTAAAATATAAATAGTGATGCTGGTTATGAAAGGCCAAATGTATAGACTTTCCCAATAGTACTATTTCCATAATTCATATCCACTGGTCATATTTTCCAGGAGTTCTAGTGATTGTAGATCAGATCATTTAGGAAGCATCAAATGAGGGAAGATTATTGCATCAACATAATATTAAGAGACTCTCTGTGGGGAAAAGTATCTCTACCTGACAGAATGAGATAGATATTGATTAGACCATCACTTTATGAATTGAATTGCTTATTGTTTGGGGTGAATAATTAATAATTAGTTAAAGTTTAAAAAACAATGCTGTAAAAACTTACTTGGAACCGATAAAAGGTACCATCATCCTTCAGGGTTAGAACATGATCTGAGATAGGAAAGAAATAACCATGGGCTGCCATAAGTGTTCCCAAATGAAGGGCTTCCACTATACCAGAAAGAGACAAAAACATTGTAATGTTTTATGGCATGATTTTTTTTTCTAATTGATCGATGTTCTATGGTAGAATTTTCATGAGTCAGTGACAATTTGGCTGATGAAATACCAGTTATAGGAATTATAGGGGGGAAATTCATTCTTATAATTGATAGAAATCATAATAATATTAAAATAAGAACGTTTGCCATCACTTTGTATAAGCAGTAATTATGCAATGATGTCTCATGCAAGGACATTCTCATGATGACATTATAAAGCATGTGTTGTCATATGCCCTTGCTCTCATGCCTACACCCACAATCATGATTTTTTTTTAAATTAGTATCCTTGTATTTACCCCTTATTAAGAACAGGAGGCAACAAGAGAAATCAAACATTACATTGTACTGAATTTAGATTGGAAAAACTCTATTAAAGAATGCTCCTGTTTCTTTATTTTTCTGCATAAAAAACCTTGGACATACTAACATAGATAATGGAATTATCTATGTTTATTGGTTTATTTACAGTCTGAACAATAAACAATGGTTTATTTAAAGTCAGAACAATAAACATGTTATAAAATCAAACATTGTTATTCCACAGTAACAAAGTGCTCTAAGAATATATTTATAAGCCCTTTCTGCAGTCAATTAATAGATTTGATATTCTTTGAATTTGTGTCTGTTGGGATAATGTTCATTACCACATAGTTGCTCTTCGTAGGTTATTTAAAGAAATCCCTCATGGATGACCTTCACTGTTATAACCCTGCTGCAAATCACAAGTACAAGGCGCCTTCAAACATGACCCACTTATGAAGAGGCAGAGTCATATAATAGCGAAGAGGTGGACTGAAGAGATCCATTTGCAAGTCCCTCCTCAACTACAAAGCTTACAGGGTGACATTAGGCCAGTTATTTTCTTTCGAGGTTGCTCTTGTAGGGATAACATTAGTGCATATTGCCATGTGTGCTTCCAAAGGGGGAAAAAATGAATGGTGATGACGAGGACGATACAAAAACATTAATAAGGCAGCTCCATGCAAAAAGCTTTGTGGTGATAAAAGAATAACTCAAAGGAGTTGCATGAGGCATCTGCAGCAGTCTTTTATAGTAAGAGCATATTTTTAAAAAATACTATCAGAAAATAAGTTGATTGCAAAGTACTTCGACTATTCTGGCCAGCAATCTTGGGGACACATATTGTTGTTTTTAATAGCAAGCTTGAATACTCCCACTTAACAAAGCTAATGCATATTCAAGAAACTTGTTCTTTTTAGTTACTACTCCCAAATTCAAACTGAGTCTCGAAGAATGTGGAAATATGCCACAGGGACACTCTACTCTGTGTCCATTTATGTCCCCTCCATTCTGACCTTAAGCACAGGGGAAGGAAAGCTATAAGTAACTGCTTTCTTCTAAAGATGAGATAGACAAAGCCGGCTGGCAAGCACTGCATGGAACAGGAGCTCTTCCCCCATTTCTACTGTCTCTCCCTCCCTTATTTAGAGTTCCGTCTGTTTCATCAGGGCTTATAAGAAGAAGAGATTGGGAAAAGAATTGTCATCTCCTCCTCCTCCACCTCCTCTTCTCCAAACCTGTCTGGGCATATGGAGAGAGTCCTGCAGAGTTTAGCTATCACCCCTTTCGAGAGGGCTTAGAGTGGGAAAAGAGATAAGGGGCACTGACTGGAGGCGTATTGCTGTTACCGTTAAGACGTTACTGTGAATTAAGCAAGCAAGCAAATAAAACATAGCACTGAAATTATTCAGCCAAAGTGGAGAATCTGTTGTATTTCTTCTCAAATGATGGAAAGGTTAGTTTTCCTACTGCCAATTTCAGCTACACCGCTGAATATTGGGAAATTTGTACAGAAGGAGGTTGTGATCCATCTCCATTGTTCCAGAAGGCTGGGCATGAAATTTTCAGGAAGGCAGATTCTGACTGAATGTTAGAAAAAAAAATCCTAACAATACAAGAATGGAATCAATTACTCTTATAGCAATGAGCTCCCCTTCACTGGATAGTGAAGCTAGATTTATGCCAGAGATGCTTTAAGTGAAGCCTCTGCATTAAGCAGCAGGATAGACTGAGTAGCCTAATGGCTTCTCTCCTTTAGGATTCTATGACATCATCATAATGATAACATAGATGATTCAGGTTTGACCCCAGGTATCTCAGGTAAAGAAGACAGCTCACTATTAGACTTCTTTTGATTGTGGTAAAGTAGCTTTTCTCAATTTCATGATCTTCAGCCAACATAAGTCAACAGTGAGAAATCAAAATTATTGTTAACAAACTTTAAAGGATGGATAGTGCTAAAACAATCTAATACAATTTTCAGATTCCTTTTTTTTCTTTTAATTTCTTTTCCAGATTGCAGATAGTCTTTATTTACTGGCCGCTTCATTTAAAGTCAAAGTTACAGTAATGTAAAAAAAAAAAAACTACCAAGCTTTGCAACCAATTTTACTACCATTGCAGCAGTGGTGAAATCCAATTTTTTTTTACTACTGGTTCTGTGGGCGTGGGTGTTGTGTGGCTTGGTGGGCGTGGCTTGGTGGGCATGGCAGGGGAAGGATACTGCAAAATCTCCATTCCCACCCCACTCCAGGGGAAGGATACTGCAAAATCTCCATTCCCCCCCAACTCTGGGTCCAGCCAGAGGTGGTATTTGCTGGTTCTCTAAACCAGGGGTGGGTTCCTACCGGTGCGGTCCAGTGCGCAGCTCCGGTAGGGACCGGCTGATTACGCAATTTGCCTGCAACTGCTCCGGTGCCATCTTCACCGGACACTCATGTGCATCGCCATCTTTTTAAAAGATTTTTTTCCGTTTTTTTGCTTCTGCGCATGCGTGGAAGCAAAATCTCACCAAAATCTTGCAAGAGGGCGGGCGCGCACACAAAACGTAAAGATGTGCATGCAGCGCACCGGTATTGGTAAGTAAGCAACCCGCCCCTGCTCTAAACTACTCAAAATTTCCGCTACCGGTTCTGCAGAACCTGTCAGAACCTGCTGGATTTCACCCCTGCATTGCAGCATCCCATTTGATCAATAACCAGGGGCTTTGCAACTGATGCACATTTACAATCTGTGCAGTGTCCTGCAGTCACACAATCACAATTTGTATGCTTGACAACTGGCTTGTAAGAAGCAAAGTGTCAAGGCTCCGACTAACAAACCCAAGCAAATCAGAACTCTGAGACTTGGCTCCTTCTCAAAGGTCTTCTTTAATGAGTACATCATATTGGCACAGCTTCAATGGAAAGCCAAATCTAAATCTTTCCTGCAGTTTCAGTACAATTAAACTAGGAAATAACCCCATCCCCAAGTGACACAGGTCACGTTAACCAATTTGGTTAGTCGGCGGGCTCTTCAGACACTCCTTTCCCAACTTTATCTCTTGCCAGTAGAGATGACCTTGGTTCTCATGAGAAATCTCTTTGTTGTGTCTAGTAATGTATTCCAACCTCCTTCCTTCTCTGTGTGGCAACTGAGGGTCAGAAAGATGCCTGCGGCCAGATTCGGTTCGAAGTTGACACAAAGGTAATGGAGAACACGGAAGTAAAATTGCAAGTCACTGTCATATGATGTTTCTCTTAATGAAGAAATGGGAAGTGATGTCATAACAGATTATTTTCCACTTAGCAACTGTGGCACTTAGTAACAGAGTCAGTGATCCCACTCATGGTCATTACGGGAGGACTATCTGTATTTCTTCAATTTCCTTTATAGTTATCACTCCCTCTTGTTTGGGGATTTATAATGTCTTTCCTCAACTTTCTCCAGTCTCACTAGGAAGGTTATCAAAGGATCACCCCCCCCCAGAATTACAATTTAGAAATTATTCCCATGGCTCTTGATCATTTATTAAGTCATTTGTCCATTCATTTTCATTTATTATCAGAAATCAGTTTATCTTTAGTAGTAAGTTTTTAATGTGTTTCCTAAGCACTGCACATAATGCTATAAGCCATCATATAAATTACTATAATAACTGTATGCTGCAGAGAATAGTCTGTTTTCCTCATTCAAACGTAAGTACCTCTCTCTTAGTAAGGCATCACAGAAGGAACACCTGGAACAGGAGATAGAATAGGCTCTTTTCATATTGAAATTCAGCTAATAAATACTTGAACTGAAGCCCACAATTACAGTTCCAGAATGACATTCTGAACATAATGGAACATATTTTAAATAATGATTTTTCAGAAATATAAATATAGCTTTCATTTCCAAAATACAAATATAGCTTTTGCTTCATGCTAACTGCTTCATTATAGCAGTTAAAAGTTCAATATTTTATGTGCAGTGTATTTTGTGAACAGAAAGTTTCAATCTTTCTGGGACACATTGAAGCAGATTTTTAATTAAAGTGCTCCTCCAATCAACCAAGCAATGTTACTTGGCATTTATTTACCTGGACGATGCGAATACATATTCCCATAACAGAGGCATGTTATTTTATTTTACTTTTTTAAAGATTAGATTTTTTATGTATTAATTGCCCACAAGCCTAAAATCCTCAGAGCAAGTTACAACCCTTAAATATATTAGATGAAAATAAAACTGAAGTAAAAATAATAAATTGTTAGAGTAATATCCAGCAATTTTTTAAAAAAATCAATGGGATAACAGCCAGGTTCAACTGCCAGCTAAAAAGCAATCAACCCTGGCACCAGTCTGGCTTTCAGAGAAAATATTTCAAAACCAGGGATTTTTAGATAGAGTAGCCCCAGGGGTGAAATCCAGCAGGTTCTGACAGGTTCTGGAGAACCGGTAGCGGAAATTTTGAGTAGTTCAGAGAACTGGCAAATACTACCTCTGGCTGGCCCTAGAGTGGGGTGGGAATGGAGATTTTGCAATATCCTTCCCCCAGGAGTGGGGAGGGAATGGGGATTTTGCAGTATCCTTCCCCTGCCATGCACAGCAAGCCACGCCCACCAAGCCACACCACGCCCACAGAACAGATAGTAAAAAAATGGATTTCACCACTGAGTAGCCCTCACCCTTAGCCTTACCAACTGTGGGAATTGCTCCCTCAACCAAAGTTAATATAACACACACTAAAAGATGTATTGTCTCAAGCATAAGATCCTAAATCATTACAACCTTTACTCTAATTACTAAAGCTTGAAGTCCAATTTTCAGGATAAATATTTTTGAGATTTGGCAGCTGGCAACAGAACATGTTCTTTATTTGTGGAAAACATCCTAAAAATGTCAGGAACAATTCAACTTTATTATATATGATTTGCATAGTTGTACTCATGCTCAAGGTTTATTTCTTACCCAGAGAGTGGTGCATTGTATCAGAAAGGCTGCAACACCAAAAGACCTATAAGCCTCCCAAAACAATTAAATTACTGTTACTTTATATTATTGTGTTTATAAAGCCAGGCATGCAAAATAATCAGAAAAGGCTATGTCAGGGGTTAAAGGTCCCCAAATCAAGTTTAGATAGTGGAATTTCTTCTAAGATGACTAAGCAAAAATGGTAGGAGTTATCACACATAATGAAGAGGGAAAGATAAAGAACATTTTTTTCAGGCCCTAAAACCAAAGGCCCTGCTCACTCTGCTTCGGAGCAGAGTATTATTATTGCTGAATTTGCCAAGATTGGATGTCTGGATGGGAACAAAACAGGATAGGATGAAGATGAAGCCAAGAATGAAAAAAACAAGTCCTGAATAATAAGCTTCCACTCTACTATTATTCCATGATATTTTTGAACTCTTGGAATACAATTTTCATTTGTCCTTGGAAATACCTCTGGAATTACTGCAAAGGTGGGATAGTTGAGGGATACTTGTGCTTTAATAATGGGGAGCTGTTTGCTAATTATCAAGCTGATTTCTAAAATGTAAGCATTAGTATTGTGTAGTCATCCATCATTTCAATTTTTAATCTAGTTAATCTCAAGGAACAATAGAGGCCTGAGTCTAACATGAAAACCCAGATGTCTGCTTTTATCCCACATTTACCGCAACAGCACTATCACAGACCCCAACAACTTTGCACACAGGATTAGAGGTAATTTTGTCTGCTCTTCCTTTAAGTCATCATGACTTACAAGGTCCAAGTAGTATCAGAACATGTTAACTTCCAAGGATGCTCAATTATAGATCTAAAGGTATCAACACTAGACATTTTTAAGAAGATGTTGGATAACCATCTGTCTGAAGTAGTGTAGGGTTTCCTGCATAAGCAGGGGGTTGGACTAGAAGACCTCCAAGGTCCCTTCCAACTCTGTTATTATTATTATTATTTTGGAACAGCAAAACTATAGTGTAAGAGACTGTGGAACTCACACACATCAAAAGGTTTCAGGCTGACTCCGTACACACAATTAACCAACACAATGGGAATTTAACACCTTGCAATTACTAATTAAGGGTATTTGTAATCTGCATCACTTGTAGCCTATTACTGCATAACTACCCTTTCTCCCCCTGTCCCTTGCTTCATCTGAATTTAAATCCCACACCAGTTTAATACTCCATGGATCTGATGATGTGAGCCACAGCTCACAAAAGCTTATGCTTTTTAATAAAATGAGTCATTTTGAACAGGTGTCAATCCTCCTCCTGACTTATCAGGCATCTTATCAAGTTATTTAACCTGGATTGTTTAATGTGGTCTTCTACAACTTTGAGTCATCCACCTTTTTGTGTTATTAGAACATTTATGTTTATTTTCAAGATTTTTTTCCCCCAGGAAAATCACCTGCCTCATCAATTTACCTGTACTGTTGATACAGTATAATATATAGATTTTAAAGTTGGCCCTCCATCTTTCCTGTGGCGTTTTTTGCCCCTAACTAATCAACAGGAGGCAGCATATGATTGGTTTCATTCTTACTGAATTTCATCAGAAACATATAGACTCTGTAATCAGTTTTAGACATCATATAGTCCAACTTCCTTTACTAATAAGTGCCAAAAATGCCACAAAAACATTTACAGTAAATCCACCCACATCCCTGTGAGGTGGGTGGGTGACAAGATTCACAGAATGTATAGCTTGAGTTCATGACATGTATCAACTTGTTTCTCTAGATTGACAGCTTAAAATAAAGAAGACATGCTGTTATTCCTTACCTCCATCTTTTCCCGCTTATAAAGTCAGTTATATATTTGACACATACATATTTGTAGAGTATCCTACAGAAGTGCTCTGTATTTTTAATATGCAAATGGAAGCATTTAAATTTTACCTCTTCTGATGTTTTTACAATTTCTGATACGTGGAATCTATCTTAAAATAAAAAGTCGCTATAATAGAACATAGAATAATAGAGTTGGAAGGGATCTCGGAAGTCTTCTAGTCCAACCCACTGCTTGAGCAGGAGATCCTATACCCATGATGGCGAACCTATGGCACATGTGCCACATGTGGCACGCAGAACCCTCTCTGCAGGCATGCGAGCCGTCACCCAGCTTAGCTCCATCACGCATACGCGTGCACCTCCCTCTGTCCAGCTGATTTTTGGGCATCTGCCACGCATGCGTGGAGGGTGGGGCGCATGTGGGAGGTGCGCATGCATGTATGGGGGTGGGGGTCATGCATGCATGCATGGGGGCAGGGGAGCAGCTCCCTCCTGCTGCCCAGTTTTGTTCCCAGGCAGCCGCAGGGAGGCCTGCTAGGCCCAAACTGGGTGGGGGGATGTGCACGCATGCGTGGGGGTGCAGGGGAAGCAGAGGATCACACGTGCATGTGGGGGGGTGGGGCACATGGGGGGTGTCACGCACGCATTGCATTAAGGGTGCCGGCACACGTGCGCGTGTTTTTGGCACATGACGAGAGAAAGGTTAGCCATCACTGTCCTATACCATTTCAGACAAATTATTATCCAGTCTCTTTTTGAAAACTTCCAATAATGGAGGCTTTATAACAATAATGAGAATTGAAATTTCATAGTGCCCCAAAAAACCCAGGTCATAATTGTATGCAAAAGGAAATTTGAAAACCAAAATGTTAATACAATGTGAGGAGAGCAAGGGCCTTGAGCTTGGCTATATGGATGGGTTGCAGGAAATCACAAGTGGAAATCACAAGTGGAGAGATATAGCTACCTTGCTATTATCACAGAGCATTGATTGATATCAATGTGAGGAACTAACTGCTCTTTCTGGAGAATTGGGATCCTAGCGCCTTCTACCTGTTACATAAGATGCACAGAGTCATTTTCCTGAAAGCAACTCCAGTGCAGTTGGCATTTTTAATGAAGTCACCTTAAGGTAGGAAATGATCATTCATGTGAGTCGTTTTAACAAAACACAAGTTTTAAGGATTTTCATCCTTCTTCTGCTATAGGAACCAATTGAGTAGGCTCTTTCTTTATGCTATGAACATACTAAGCCACGCAGGGGTGGGTTCTAACTTACCTTGCTGCCGGTTTGCTTCCTCCCGCGCCGCATGGCTGTGCCTTGTGGGCGCGCATGCACTTTGTGTGCGCGCACATGCGCAGTACCAAAAAATCCCCCAAAAAATTAAAAGCCGAAAACAAGATAGTGATGCATGTGCAGTGCTGGAAACCCGGCTTCTGCGCATGCTCAGAAGAAAAAATAAATAAATAAATAATTCAAAAAAAATTCAAAAAAATTCAAAAGAAAGATGACGGCGCCCATGGACTGGCACCAACCAAATCAGTTCCGTGACATCACCAGCAGGTCACTACCGGTTCGGGCGAACCGGTCCGAACCAGGAGGAACCCAGCTCTGAAGCCATGTGCAGCTTGAGAAAATGTATATGACAGCATAATCCCCTTTTTATTACCCGAGGAAAAGTTTGAGAATAGGCACTAATTCTCCTATATATCATTATTAATTTATTCACTTTAAAATATTTGAAACTAAGGCATCTGTTCTCCTGTCATATTATGACACACAGCTCAAGACAATGGAACTAAAAATCAAAGCAACCAAATTTGAAAAGTAAAGTTGAGGAACTTTTGAGGGCATAAGTAAGACAACCTACCTCTGAACTATATAAATTTTTAATACCTGCTAAATTAGAAATTCATTTCCTTTATACCCTTGACACTTAATACAGAATACTCATTGAGCTGCATAAATCAATGCTATTGCAGTAAGAAAAAGAGGGACTTACCTGATACATAATTGGCCTTTAGAGTAAACCAATATTATTTCAATCATTAAGGACACCAAGTCCGAAGTATGTATTGACTCCAATAAAAATCATCATGTTTATATACATGACATTGAATAGATGAGCTAACAGGGGCATTAATATTATCCTGGCTGCAGGATAATATTTGAAAATTGCATGTAATTTATTTTTTCATGCATTGTTTGCATTAATAATAATCAAAATTAATAATTGCATTAAGTGGTGATGGGAAATAGATCAATTAGGCCGAGGTGGCGCAGCGGTTAGAGGCAGTACTGCAGGCCACTTTAGCTGACTGTGATCCACAGGTCAGCGGTTCAAATCTCTGAGGTTGACTCAGCCTTCCATCCTTCCGAGGTAGGTAAAATGAGGACCCAGATTGTTGGGGACAATGTAAATATATACATTGCTTAATGGTGTAAACCGCTTAGAGAGTGCTTGCACTGTGAGGCGGTATATAAATCTCACAAATAAATAAATCTCACAAATAAATAAAATCTTACAAATAAATTACATGGCTGCAAGAGATTCCAATTTCAACTTAAAGGAACTAACATGATACCTAGAAGTGGAGTATGCAGTTTTAAAATAGTATCTTTTTGAAAAAGTTTCCTAGCTCTGAAATTTTCAGTCCTTGCTCCAATTCTGTCATAAGCTGACATAAGAACATTTAGCATTAGCATATAATTAGAAGTATAAGATTAATTGAATGATATTTTTAAAATGATTAATACCACAATCTGTACAGTCGATGTTCCAGATGGTGCTTCTGGTATCTAATGATAGAGGTTTTTGGGTCTTGGTTCACCTGTACCATTGATGTATTGGTACACGTGTGGAAGATAAATGCAAGATTATCAGCTAAAGTATTGAAAACTGAATATACAAGCCCAGTTACAGGAACTACTGCGTGCTTTAACAAGGGGCAAACTATCTATGCCATTTCAAGTAAACAAAGAATATCACGACAGTTAAACATTGATGCGAACATCCAATACAGACATATTCTACTATTTTTATGTAGATTTTGCTACTCCCTTGCAGTGGGTTCTTAGGGAGGTTAACACAAATGCTCCAAAACTACTTTTTTGTGTTTGCCCTGCATTTGCCACACACGATGGTCATTATTAAATAAACATTGGGATAAATATCAACATTTAGAAAGGTGGAAGGAAGCCCATATTCCCAACATTGTTCAGAAGTTTAGACTAGAGAGCCAACGGTTTATTCTTGCTCTCTGCTGTGCATTGCAACAATCCTGTCTGAGTTTGCCCACTTTCTCTCTTAATCACTTCTGCAAATGGTATGTAAGTTGCTTTTAGGATACAAAGAACCTTCAGAAGAACAAGTTTCAATATGCTGAGTGGGTCACCTTCAATACTCAGTGAAAGAAGTTTTCTGTAAGTTTAAGAACTTAAAGAAAAGCTTTTTTTGTTCGTAAATAAGCAACAAAAGGGTGATTAAAACATTGATTTTGGACAGTTAATCAATGGACGAAGGGCCCAGACTGACTGGAAATAAGATTTTGGAACTAATCATAAGAATCTTTCCTTTTGTTTGTCTAAAATCATATTAAGACATATGAAGATTATATTTAAAGGAGAAGACCCATTAATATAGAATAGCAATAGCAATAGCACTTATATACCGCTTCATGGTGCTTTACAGCCCTCTCTAAGCGGTTTACAGAGTCAGCATATTGCCCCCAACAATCTGGGTCCTCATTTTACCCACCTCAGAAGGATGGAAGGCTGAGTCAACCCTGAGCCTGGCGAGGATCGAACCCCTGGCAGTCAGCAGAATTAGCCTGCAATACTCCATTCTAACCACTGTGCCACCATGGCTCAATATAAGTGATTTAATCCTGGAAGAATTCAAGGATATTTGGCAACAATGTAGTCAAAACTTTCTTATAAGATTGTTACTTTAAAACAGATTCAAAAGAGATAGAAGATATAACTGAGAATCAGGCTGTTTTGAATAGGGATTCAAAATGACAGGTTACGGGTCTGCTTGTAAGGCAGAAGTTTTAACCTCTAGGCCAGGTTCTCTTCCCTATCAGCTCTAAGGGGCCGAAAGGCAAAAGGAAAGGCAAAAGGAAGCTGTGATGTTTCCTTCCATACACCAGGGTGACTCGACAGAAAAAACATATATAACCCTTTCCTGGTGAAGAGCTGATAGGGAAGAGAACCTGGCCTAGAGATTAAAACTGTTGCCTTACAAGCAGACTGCTCAGGTTCAAATCCCACTAAGGGTATGGCTATCTGACGAGAGCAAAATAGCTCGAAATAGATCTATAATAGTCTCCCTTTATTTTCATTTATCAGCAAAAAATGTTACACATACAGACAATATAGTTTGTCGGCTATAAAAAACTGAAGTTTGAATGGTATAAAAGCAACATAAATTATCGTAACAAACCTAACTTTCCGACTCTTAATTTCATATGAAAACTAGTAACAGTGCTAAGGAACATTATTGCACAATAACAGAAATTCATTTATACCAGGGGTGTCAAACTCAAGGCACGGGAGCAGGCCGCATGCAGCCTCCCCGAGCTCCGTTTTCTCTAGCAGAGGGCTGCAGGAGGCCATTGCAGACAAAAATGGAGCCTTGATGAGTGATGTTGACCTGGCCACGTCCACCTTGGCCACACCCCCGGCCATACACACACATCCGCCGCCCTCGAGGTCAAACACAACTCTGATGCGGCCCTCAATGAAATTGAGTTTGACACCCCTGATTTATACAATTGCCTTTAGTGCACTTAGCCCACAACAATGAAATACTTCTCATCATTCTTAAATTATCTTTTAATTTAACGATTTTTGACCAAATAATATGGGTGATGAGTAAGACACAACCTGAGTAAGACACAGCCACATACTTCTGCTGAAGATGGAGCGTAAGAGATTAAGGCCTGAGAGTTAAACATGAGGGTTTCTCACTTGGGCTACCGTACTTCTCTCCTAAAAGAATACAAAAGGGTTCTTTGAGTTCTAATGCAAAAAAGAGCAGCGTCTCTTTAAATTGAATGTAAAAAATTCAAACTATATGAATAACGAGAGCTATATGTACTGCTAACACATTCACACCATACAACGGCATTTTAACAGTGTGAAGATGAGATCTCTCAGTTCTGTGCCCTAAAAAGCAGCAAGCTGTGAGGTACTATCACCCCTGACATTAAAAGCACCCTTGCTGCTCAACTGGTAGGTGCTTCTGCAAAAGATTTGAAAACACATATAGCCAAAGGAAGCAGCAGAACTGATAGTGCCAGACACTGTGTGGAATTCACACAATATCTACATCCACATCTATATCTACATCTACATTTATATCCTGTGTGTGTGAGAGAGAGAGAAAGAGAGACAGAGAAAAAGAGTCTGTATTTTTACAAAGGAGTTTGCAATCTTTCTCTCAATAGCCAGAGCAAATTTTACAGAGGCCAAAAAGTTGTCTGTATTGATAGGGCTTAAACCTAGTTCTCTAGCCTCAAAAACAGCAAGACAGTATTGATCCTATATCCATGAGAGAGCTGGAATTATAGAAATATTACCATGCTAAATGCCTGAAAGAGTAATACTGTTTAATATTACAACTTGGATTCAAAGTCCTCTAAGTTCAAAGAGAGAGATATGAAGAAGAAATTAGATAACCATTTGTCTGGAAGGTATAACCTCCTGACTGAGTAGGAGGTTGGACTAGAAGACATCCAAGGTCCCTTCCAATCCTGTTATTCTATGTTCTACATTCTATGTTCTACCACAACATGCTGTCAGGTTGGTGGCATAGTTTAAATTCAGCTCTGTTTTCTTGCCTTTCTCCGTCTTTTTCCCCTCCTCTCTCTGTATACTGCATATTTTCCGAACTCAAAAAACCATTTTCTGCATTGGGGGGGGCAAATCCCTCAGAGCAACGTTAAACTGAAGAATGACAACACTTGTACATTCTTCAAAATCCCAATAGAACAACAATTTTTATCACTTGCTTAAAACAGTGTAAATCCATCTCACCTCCTCTGCAACAACCAGGGTGCCGTTATCAAAGATGCCCCATTTTTAATTCCCAACAATCTAGTCTAATTATAGATTTTCCAGTAAGGATTGTAAATTATGGAGCATTCATGAAGATTACCCTGTGCATCCTGCACACAATCTGGGAATATGTGGATCAAAACCAATCCTCTGATTTGTGCCAAAAACGAACCACAAGCTTGAAACTGTGGCTGCAGAAGTTTAGTTACTGCTATTTCTATGAGGTGTAGTTTCAGAATGTTTTCAAGGGCAATCCCATGTCCTACGTTATTCTAAATAAGAGGTGATTAAGTTATGAGTCATTGTAGCCAGATTCTTTTTCCCCAAATAGTGTGCAGCTGGCAAATAAAGCTATGCAAAGGCGTTTTCAACCATTCTTGCTATCTGAGTCCCTGCAGACTGACAGAATCCAAAGTCATGTGCAAATTGGAAACCCGACCTTTCAGAGATACTGCTGCCCTAACTTGAATGGGTTGGATTCCTCATACCCTGCTAGATCATCTACTGGTCAAGAGAATTTCCTCCATGCCAGGGTGAGCTTCACTTTCTTCCAGAGGTGGGTTCTACTTAACTCCCCACCAGTTCGCATCGCGACGGAAGTGCACATTTTGCGTGTGTGCATCATTTCCCGGAAATGACCCTCTGCGCATGCGCAATACTTAAAAAAAAACCTTCTGCGCATGCGCAAAAGCAAAAAACAAGATGAGAGAACCAGTTTGGAGGCATGGCAGACCTGGGTCACTGCCGGGTCCAGCGACCCGGGCTGCCATGTTACTACCGGTTCTATAGAACCAATCTGAACTGGGAGGAACCCACCTCTGCTTTCTTCCCCATGCCCAATCCCTCACTGCATTGAACGGTACAGTTCAAAGACTCTACCCTAGGCTACTTAGCATCATTTCAGACGATACAGAATTTGCTGTTATTCAGTGCATTGTTATGATTTAATCCCTGATATATGGATAACCTTCCTCAGAATATCTTCATGTACACATTTTAAAAAAGAGTACAATATACACTGTAGATCTAAGAAAACCTACAGGATAAAAGCAAGAGTTTTTACTGCATCATCTTCTCGAAAAACTGAAAAATCGTGTCCACATCTAGTATCAATAAGAATTCTCAAAAAGTTTCTAGTCACTGATTATATGAATTGCTGTTGAAAATTCCATTAAAACTGTGCCCGGTTCCCAGCACATTCAGTCTGTAAAATATCTATTGTTCTTTTTACTCTGCTGGCTGAGCTAGAATTCAAATTGAAGAGTTCTGTATGATCATATTCAAAGAGAGTCAATTTGGTCTAGTAGTTAAGGCTCCAGGCTAGAAACTAGGAGACCATGAGTTCTAGTCCCACCTTAGGCATGAAAGCCAGCTGGGTGACTTTGGGCCAATCACTTTCCCTTAACCCATCTCACTTCACAGATTTGTGGTTGTGGGGAAAATAGGACAAGGAAGAAGTGTTAGGTATATCCTCATAAAACTAATAAAGGCATGATATAAATAAATGAGAAGATTAAGATCCAGAATGATCCAATATAAGACAATTTAGTAGGAGAAATTGGAATGGAAATAAGCAATGGCAAAAAGAGGACAGAAACAATATTTTCACCTTTTTGCTAATGGATTCTGGAGAATAGATAGAGGCATATCTAAAACAATGCTTATAACTTTGTAGATTTCTTTTAAATTAAAGGCCTATAGTATATATAACAGAAATTTCTCTTTTAAAATGTTTGTTTACTCTTTCCATTAGCAGAAATCTTTGATGAATGGATTGAAACTCTTTGGATCTCAATTTTATCTTTAAGGGACTTTCCCCCCCAAAAAAACATATAAGAGTTTTTAGATTTTACAACATTATTACATTTTACAAGTTAGCTACGTGTTGCTATTTTTTTATATTGAATATTTCTCTTGTGCCTATTTTAATCATGAAATCATAAAAAATCCCAAAGTACTTTGAATGATTAATATAATATGCATTCAGTGACTGTATCTTTATCTAACCCAGCCTCACTAGGGGATGGGATGGGATGGGATGGGAAGACATGCTAGTGAGAAGTTTTTCTCTGTTCCTTCTGCTATCAACCTGAATTGACAGTGGGACAGAGTTGTAGAGAACCATTAAGAGAAAAGATTCTATATTTTGATCTTTTCATAAACGTTGTCCTTTGGTATGGAATGTCATATAAAAGAGAGGGCTAATTTAATTGACATAATTCATGAGTTGGGAGCATTTTTAAAGCCACAAGCTTTCATTATGAGCAAGCTCTAATGGACCACATTTTGGGAACTGTAAGATCTGAAAGCAAAAAACGGTATGCTTCTTAATCTGGAGTCAACACAAAATCCAGAATCCTCAAACTCTTTGAAACAAACAATATTCCATACCTTGGTTAAACAATCATAAAGACAAGTTTAAAAGGTTTGCAGGGACAAAGTAGAAGGTGGTTGATAAATAAAAATGATGCATTTACCTGGATCTTCTATCGACAAATTCTTTGTTAACCACTGAACAATGTCTGCACCTAGGAAGAAAATTATAATATAATTAAAATGCACTTGCTGTAAAATTAGCCACATTTTACTGTCGTTTTAAAAGCAAAGCAAAAGTTGGCTTTCCCAATAGATTTGTTTATTGATATATAATATAAAGATGCAACAAGTGGATTCTGATAGCAGTTTAATAAATACTACAAGTATTAGTATTTTTAAAAAATAATAATCCCTTACTGAATTTGCTAGCTGCTGCCCTGAAAAACAGTCTCCTGTAGATTGAATAGTTTATCACTATGACATAAGCCCTTGGGCTTTATTGCCATGCACTCAAAAGCCCGATTGGGCTTATTATCAGGGGATGTCTTATTTGGGGGGAAACAGGGTATGTCTCTGATCATGATGTTTAATTATTAGCAGCAATCTGTGGAAAAGGACAGTCTTTAATTTATCCACTTCCTAAACTGTTTCAGGGTATTTAATCCAGATCATGTTATACCTTATTTTACTGGAGTGCAATTCTTGTCTCCTGTAATGTAGGCTATATTGTACAAATGTGAAAAAGATGTCTTTAATTCACTATAGCAAATAAAGACACCTTTGAGTTGTGCTCAACTCCTAGTGCTAAAGAGCTTGTAACATTAACAGAAGGTTATATTAGGTTATATTAACAGAATTGTGCTAGTCTGAAAGTACATCTCTTCCCCCTCACATTTACGGGCCAAGAAATTAGAAATGGTCCCTTCTGAGGAATTTGCCATGGCCCCATTCCTTTGCATCTTTTACACTGGAGAACTCTCATTTCACAGATGTCATGAAATATTCTAGTCTGTTTTTTTCATATATCTGAGATTTTTATCTATGTATTAGCAAACCATGTAGTCTGGGGTTTAAAAAAAAGCTCATTATCAAAATATGTAACACAAACTTGGTTAAAAAATATCCCCCAAATTTTCAAGTCTTTTTTCAGTTATACTCTAATTCAAACCTTGATTGTGTAACAACGCTATAAATAAGGAAGATAAAGCAAGAATATGAAGTATTATTACTAAATTGTTGCAAAAGTGTCTACCATTTCATTGAAGATAAGCTAACCTTTCCTTCAAGGCACATACTTGAAAGTTATGATTTATTTTTACAACTATAATTTCTGTGATAGCCCGGGAATCAACTTAGTGTATCCTTTTTTCACAACAATGAGGAAGCAGAAAACTAAATGCATTTCCTGCCCTCATTCATTTGAAATAGTGTGTCAGCACACCCTAACATTTGTCCCGACATACTTGAGGATGTATCTGAGTGGTTGGTTGCTTTCCATCTTCCCACTGGTATCTGATTATAAAGGATACTTGAACTAAACTTATCTTGCTGTTGTTTAAAACTCTCCTTCAATATTTATTTTGAAAAGGCATCAACTTGATTACTGGAGATGCTGAGAACACTGAAGGAGAAAAACCATTTTTTATGAACAGGTACAATGTTTCTGCAACCCTACAGAAAGATTTTTTTTAATTCAGTATTTTTTAGATAACTCTTTGTTTTTTGGCTAGATTTAAAGTGCTAAGACACTTCAATTAGTCCAGAGTTTGCATGTTTATTTTTAGAATATGTGCTATAATTTCTTTTCCCCCCAGAGGCGGTCCAACTCTTGTGTGCTAACTGAGTGCAAATTTTCACAGCTAAGTTGCAAAGAACTCAGCAAAGGAGAGGTGGGGGGTAGCCTGGGAACTACAATAACTAAGTTGCAGAGGCTATTCTATTAGCCTTCATTAACGGTGTCAAAGCAGTGCCATGTTTTCACATTTTCTTCTGTCTTCTCAAGTTGTATCCCACACATAAACTAAACTAATCTCTTTCTCTAAAAAGCATCAGTAACACTCTATAATTTGCACAATAGTAACCTCTTCCATAACACGCTAACAGCTGCTTGTGACTGTTGATGTTCCCAAAACAGGGAGTTTTAATCATTCAAGGATAACTTAACAAGTGGCATTTGCACTGATAGCTCATCTTCTGCCAGAGCAACTTCCAAATGACACGACGTAAAAGCCAACTATCATAAAGGAAGATACATCATTGAAGAAAAACTTTATTAATAATCAAATATTCAAACAGGTCACAGAGTAACTTATAATTAGGATTGAGAATATCTGGGATAATTTCAGCATGACTTCCTTGACTCTCTAAATCAGGGGTCTCCAACCTTGGCAACTTTAAGACTTGTGGACTTCAGTTCACAGAGTTCCTCAGCCAGCGAATTCTGGGAGTTGAAGTCCACAAGTCTTAAAGTTGCCAAGGTTGGAGACCCCTGCTCTAAATCACTAAAGGCTGAATCTGTCAGGCAAAAAATCTGTTCATCTACCCTGTTCTGATGACCAGCTAGATTTACAAATCATGTTAAGCTCTAACAAGTCACATAGCTGGATTTACTCACTTATTTTATTTCCACTATTTCTATTCGGCAATGTTTTTTTTTTTTAAAGTAAAACAGTTTATATCAGGTGAAATGCCAAGCCTAAGAAAACATAAAAACAAGACAGTTGTTGAAATAATAAACATTTCAACCAACAACTTCAGCAATTAATAATAAAAAATAATGAGCCTGGTTAGATGAATGAATGCATGGAGAAAGAAAAATTTCAAGGGCATACTTTGTTTCATGCCCAACAGGTGAAGCCAAATCACATTCTGGCTCTTGGTGTTAACTAGACTGAAAGAGAGCTACAGTTTTGACTAATTCATTTTCAGGAAGCTTTATCTGATTTCTAATTTTCTAGTCCCTGACTGAGACTTACTTGGCTTCTTAAAATACTTCCTACAAATCCATAAAACCTTTTGCACTTTTTCTGTTTGTTGCTTTGGGAAACTCGCAGGTTCTGACAGGTTCTGGAGAACCGGTAGTGGAAATTTTGAGTAGTTCGGAGAACCAGCAAATACCACCTCTGGCTGGCCCCCGAGTGGGGTGGGAATGGAGATTTTGCAATATCCTTCCCCCAGGAGTGGGGAGGGAATGGGGATTTTGCAGTATACTTCCCCTCGAGTGGGGTGGGAATGGAGATTTTGCAGTATCCTTCCCCTGGAGTGGGGTGGGAATGGAGATTTTGCAGTATCCTTCCCCCGCCACACTCACCAAGCCACGCCCACAGAACCGGTAGTAAAAAAGATTTGGATTTCACCACTGGGAAACTGGTATATTTTCCATCTCCGATCCTTATTTTAAAATGTCCTTTTATTCAGGACCAGAGATTTCTTGGCTTGATATTTAACACTGCGAGAGCATTTCAGCATTTCAGCACTAGCAATATATAATGTCACTCTACTATCACTGAGGCAACATATCAGGAATTAAGATTTATGTTGCTTTAATGATAGCTGAATGCTGCCATAAATCCCTAGTCCAGAAATGCTACACCATGGCCATTTCCATACCAGTAATTTATAGCATTTTATAGCATCACTGATAGGACTATCAATTCTAAATTGCTGAAGTCCGGATTGCCATCAGATAGCAGCAATTTGATATAGAAGGATTTTTGCTGCCATTTAGCAGCCAATTGAGTGACTGCATACAAGATTTGGTAACCCTAATGATCTAGCCATGTATCATTAATAAAGACAAAATTTATATAACCACAATAATGATAGAGTGACTTTCTAAGATGTTGTAACACATTTATGAAGAAATAGCCCAACTACCATACCATATCCTATCTGGAAATGTGTAAGGACAAAAATTACTGCAGTTGACTATATCACCATGAGTCATTTTTTTTCTCTTTAATTTAGCATTTACAAAAGCAGACTGCCATTTTAAAAAAAATAAGGATCTCCAAAGTTTCTGATATTTTGAGATAAATGCCTTTCAAAGGTAACTGTACTTTTAGTGTTAACATATGTTATCTTCTGTTGTTGTTGTTGTTGTTGTTGTTGTTGTTGTTGTTGTTAAACTTCTAAATCGCCCATCTCTCCAAGACTTTTTTCCCTATTCATCCCATCTCAGCACTTTAGTTTTGTCTGTTTCTTTGAATTGCATTTTGATTGTTTGCTGGTAAAGAAAACATTGTGTATAAATATATTGAATAGACAAGATTACCAGAACAAGGACCATTCACCTTTTGAGCTTTAGGTGTATGAAATAAAGTGAAATATTTTTGAGATATTGCGTACATTGTCAGAACATGTGCTGTTGGAACTAGCACTGGATGTCAACTTTCAGGCGGGATGTGCATGCAGAGTATGTTTGCATACTACACAACACCATCTTTGGTTTTGTCTTAATGTGTGAAATTTGCCGCTGTGGTTTGTAAATCATGGTTCATGACGAGCATAATGTGTGAATCCAGACAAGTTTTGTTTACTCAATAGCTGCTCAATAAGGAAACTGTGGTTTCATGCAATGTGTAAATCAAGATCATTTCCCCCACGCCACCCCACCATACAAGGCAGAAATCTGTTCCTCCCACTTCAGCAGTCAGGTGCAGCTATCACTCTGATACTAATACTTAAATCAGATTTCTTGTGTTTGGTGGGATTTGGGGGGGGGGTGCATCCCCAGTTTTCATCTGTTGAGTCACTCCAAGAGAGCAACAACTTTTTTCCAGATTGGTATTTTGAATAAAACTACCCAAAACTGGGATTTGGGGCTGCTTTTTGATCTTCTGGTCCTAGCTTTGTGTTTGTTTACTTTAAAGTAAGAGTGAGAAGCAGCTTCATATCTATCCTATTCTTTGTGTTCTTACTTAAATGCCTCTGTGGTTATCTAAAACTCGCTGAAATTAATGACACTCTGTGGATTAACAAATGCTTCTGAACTTAGTGCTGCTCATGTTTTGCCAAGCATTTGGAAATAACTCCAAGTTCAGGGAAAGGCAAAAGCACTGAGAACTACTGCACACCTTAGAAGAGATATGAGGGAATTGGGCATTTAGTTTTGATAGAATAGAGGATAAA
Organism: Diadophis punctatus similis; assembly: GCA_023053685.1. Classification (NCBI taxonomy): domain Eukaryota; kingdom Metazoa; phylum Chordata; class Lepidosauria; order Squamata; family Dipsadidae; genus Diadophis; species Diadophis punctatus. The sequence continues at coordinate 71,789,061 of JALIGW010000001.1, read as the reverse complement.
AAATATAAACGCTGAATAAAGAGACAAAAAAGTGGAGGAAGCAATATGGCTTAAAATTAAGAAGCAGGAGAAATAGTAACTATCTTGGAAATTAAATCAATAACGGTTAATTTGGAAGGAGAATTTGAAAGGAGAATTTTGTCATCCCAGATGACAAAATTAGATTTTCTTTTTTTTTCTTTTTTCTTTTTTCTTTGGAGGTAAAATGGAATTAGCAGCATATATCTAGAATAAAGTACTATACATAAAGAAATGATATAATAATAATAATAATAATAATAATAATAATAATAATAATAATAATAATAATAATAATAATAAATTCTTTTTTCTTCTTAGAAGAGACACGATGAGTTTAAATTTGAGATTTTATCATCAGTCTGTCAAACATAAGAGGAGTTAGTATAAAAGAATACTCAGGGGAAGGCAAAGAGGGTGAAAGAGGAAGTAGAAGGGGAGGAAGAGAAGGAGTAGAGAGAGGTAGAGGAGGAGTGAAGGAGTAAGAAAGTAGGAGGAGACGATGGAGATAGAGAGGGGAGTGCAATGGAAAAAAGTAGAACAGACTGATGATCAATGATGTAAGTGTTGTATAAGGTATTGCTTTTGAATGATGGATTATTGTGCAAAACTATGTATTTTATTGTAATATTTTAAGGTATATGTGTATTGAATTGTATAAGTAATGGAGGAAAAAATTTTAAAAATGGAAAAAAAAGAAGAGATATGAGGGCATGTATATTGTCTTATTCTTCTACTGTTTTAGATAGCCATCTTTGCCAAATTGCCAAGCACAGAAGTTCGTAATAATGTTTAAACAAACATGATTTCAAATCTAAACCAGAGGCATCCACCAGAAAGTTGCAGTCAAAATAGCCAAGATGGTTGCCGCAACCATGGACAACACAAACAAAAAATGATTGTACAGTCACAGCCTGTACATCTTGATTTTTTAAAAAACCCTTCCTCCTTCCCACTGCATGGCGAACCCTTAAAGTCAGCCAGGGAGGGCTCTTTTCACATTACCACTTCCTCATTTATTTTATTCCAGATATTTTTTTGTACAGCTTCCCTGTAATTGAAAAATTATTAAAGCGCAACAAAAGAAGTGCAAAAGATTAAAAGAGTTTATATAAAGAGATGTCTTCAAATTGGAGTGGAATTTTTAAAAACCTTCCTCAATAACATTCTTCAGGGGAATAGTTTCAATCAGCACCTAAAAGTATGATAGCAGACACTGCGCTAATCTTTGAAATGTCAGACACTGGACACACCAGAAATCTGCTTAGAATAAATGAAGATCGATCCATTGAGCAGAGTTACTCAAAATAAGCAATAAAGCCCCAAGGTTGCTCAAAAGCACAAAATAATTCCCTTTTAACCACAGTGAAGTCAAAAAAACAAAAAGGAGCATAAGAACAGAGTGAAATATCAACACAGATTTTATCCTGATAGCTTCTTCTCTTAGATAGATATTTGTTTTGTAGCAAAAAAAGAGCAGGTTTCAAATGGAGGGTTAAGGCACATACAATTATTCCATCATACATAAACAGATACTCAACCACAGTTACAAAAATTTCATTTAAGTACATATTATGCCAATTACATTACCAGTGGAAATTAAAAGGTTGATAGAATAAATACATAATGGGAGCTAACTAGAATATTCTCTGGGAAATATAATTAAGATCTATCTATTCAATTATTTTAATTCTATTCTGCTGGTAAGAAATAAAATCTTATACACTCAGAATTGAAACCAGTACCCGCTGGACACTGTGGAAGGTTCGCATATGGCCTTCAGGCACAATATTTTGGGCTTGGTTCTGTTTATTCAGTTAATGGTAAGGAAAAAATGGCTTAACATGATGTATAAATCAGTTCAGTAACAGTATTCACTTATAAGTATTTTATTCACATATAAGTATTCACATATATATGCTTATTTTTGTTCTACCTCATCAAAATCATTGATGGTTTTACCCTGTTAATTCTTATTAGAAGCAAGGCAAAAACAGCTAGCTGACTCAAACCTTTTGTTCTGTCACCACTTTCCTATTTTTAACACATGTTTACACCCTATTTGATTTTCATTAATTGAGAAAAGGCGACAAAACAGCTGTCTATGGCTGTCTATGCCATGCACCTACCCCTCTTTCCCCCAAAATAAGAGATCCCCTGATAATAAGCCCGATTGGGCTTTTGAGTGCATGGCAATAAGGCCAAGCGCTTATTTCAGGGTTCAAAAAAATATAAGACAGGGTCTTATTTTCGGGGAAACACAGTATATGCAAGCATACCCCTCTATGTTTCAGGAACAGATCAGGAAAGAAATGAAATGATTTTCACTCTAAATGGTTTTAGATATATCATTTCCCATTAAACAGAGGCAGGGGTGAAATCCAGCAGGTTCTGACAGGTTCTGGAGAACCGGCAGTGGAAATTTTGAGTAGTTCGGAGAACCGGTAGTGGAAATTTTGAGTAGTTCGGAGAACTGGCAAATACCACCTCTGGCTGGCCCCAGAGTGGGGTGGGAATGGAGATTTTGCAATATTCTTCCCCCAGGAGTAGGGAGGGAATGGAGATTTTGCAGTATCCTTCCCCTGCCACGCCCACCAAGCCACGCCCACCAAGCCACACCACACCCACCAAGAACCACAGCCCACAGAACTGGTAGTAAAAAAATTGGATTTCACCACTGAACAGAGGCCATAGCTATCTACTAAGTCCTTGAACCAGCAGAAAAGGGCATTGTAATAAAATTTGCTACCTGGATTGCCGATCCCTATTTGGCCACAATAATGAAGCTAGTGATAGGAATGCTTTTAAAATATAGGAAAAATTAAGGAAAGCAATTGGTGGATTCCCTCCAAGTTGTTTTCTCTCCTATTAAGCTCTGTCTGCTGGGACAAAAGCAACTAACAATAACTTTTCTTAGCATCAAATGAGATGCAAGCAAGAGCAGGTAAGTGCTTGAAACTAAGTGTTTATCTCCCTGTTCAGGTGCTCAACCAAGAGTTACAAATGCAAAAGTGCTCAGTGTCCATGACTGGGCTACTTCTGAGCACAACAGTAAACCCCAAATAGGCCTGCTGGCAGTTTGCAGGAGCAAAGGAGGATGAAATTGGAAGAAGAGACCATCAGTGATTGGGCTGCATTCTTAACTAATGCTGGGGGGTGGGGAATGGTAAGATCACAGCAAGTCTAGTTCTGTCATTGTAGCTAAGAGCATCCCAAAGTAGCCTGTGGATAGCCATGGTATCAGAATGTACTAGGTAAAACATCACTCTCTCAAAGTAATAAAAACATAAAGCCTTTGTTGGTAGAAGCAGGTGTTTTTTTTCCCCTGTAATGCCCTCAGTGTGATGCACATTTTGTTTAATGCACTCAATGTGACAGTATGAGTGACATTCAGCTGGCAGAATCCATTTGTCATTCCTGGCTATTGCACACAGCTAGTTCTCTCTTGTGGCACTCTTTCAAAAGAGCACTTGCTTATAAGATACTCACATCAAACTTGGCAAGCATTTTGGAACGCACTGGTCAGGTAACTATGTGAGAAGATGCCGCTATGGAAACCAAGTGTCCATCTGTCCTTTGGCCAAACTAACATGGCCAAACTCTGACCCTAACCTAGCAACTGCTGAGGAAGATCAAGTCCATCAAGTCAATCTAAAGTGACCAGTAGGAGCTAGAAACGTTTCATCCAAGACTGCATCAGCAACAGCATAATTGATAATGCATTCTAGCTCCTATCAGCCAGAAAAATTATATCAGGAGAAAGGGAAAACGCTATTTAAAAATTGAAACAGCTAAAGAGAAAATGGTAGTTGCTTCAGCTGTGAGTTTGTGCTGACTTAGATTGAATGGAAAAGTGTGACTTTAATCACAACTGAGTCAATGTTATTTAATTAGACAATATTTACTAATGTAAATGGTCATTTGGGTTGTCTTAAACTTTACATGGAATTGTTCTTTTTCATTTAAGGATAATTTGGCTATTGTTTATATTCTCTCTCTCTCTCTCTCTCTCTCTCTCTCTCTCTCTCTCTCTCTCTCTCTCACACACACACACACACACACACACACACACACACACACACACACACACACACACAGAATCCATAATGGAAAAGAAAATATTTCTTTGAGATAAGTTTAACTCTAAGTGATTCCATGGACATCATTCTGCAATTCTGTGGCAACAGCTTTGGTTTTTTATTGCTCTAATTTTTATACCATAAATATACACATTTGTATCTTTTCTGTTATACAATATATATATATATACAATATATATATATATATATTTTCCTGATGATTATTACAGGGTACTGCAGTACATCTTAATTCCTTATTTTAAAGCTTTCTTCTATATATTATACAGGAAGGAGATACTAATTAACAGAATAACAGAGTTGGAAGGGACCTTGGAGGTCTTCTAGTCTAGTCCACCCCCTGCTTATGCAGAAGACCCTATACCAGGGGTGGGCTCCTCCCAGTTCAGACCAGATCGTCTGAACCGGTAGTGACCCGCTGGTGACATCACTGAACTGGATCAGATGGTGCCAATCTGTGGGTGCCATCTTTTTTTGGGAATTTTTTGCGAATTTTCTTACTGTTTTGAAGGTTTTTCCTGTTCTGCCACTTGTAAAAGGGCCCTCCCGCCCACCCCCGGGTTTAAGCTGACCTTTATTCCTTCGCCCGAAGCACAGCTGATCAGCTCCTCAGCTGTGATTTGGGCCGATTCCAGCTACTGAGCATGCGCAGAAGCCAAATTGCACGAGGGAAGACGTCGCGATGCGAACCGGTGGCGAAGGTAAGTGGAACCCATCCCTGCCCTATACCATTTCTGACAAGTGGTTGTCCCATCTCTTCTTAAAAGCCTCCAGTGATGGAGGACTTCTGAAGACAAGCTGTTCCACTGGTTGATTGTTCTCACTGTCAGGAAATTTCTCCTTACTTCTAGGTTGGATCTCTCTTTGATTAGTTTCCATCCATTATTTCTTATCTTGCCTTCAAGTGCTTTGCAAAATAGTTGTGGTAACTTAGTGTTTATACCCAAATCTGGAGAAGCTCCAAACTCATATTTCCAAATCGTATGATTATAGGAGGACATGACAGTGACCCTACTGTCCTTTTCCACAAAATTAACTTATATGGAGCAGGGGTGAAATCCTCCCGGTTCGCCCGGGCCAGTCCTTCGGTGTATAGCCGATGGAACTGGCGGCGGTCGCGGCGCGGAGCTTCTCCCGCCCGCTTTCCCGGCCCGGCTGAACACAATCAACGCTTTCCCGGCCCGGCTGAACACAATCATTCGGGTTATTTTTCCCTCTGTGCATGCACGCGCATGCACAGAGGGAAAAATAACCCGAATGGCGGCGTTCAGCCAGGCCGGGAAAGCGGGCGGGAGAAGCTCCGCGCCGCAACCGCCGCCAGTTCCATCGGCTATACGCCGAAGGACTGGCCCGGGTGAACCGGGAGGATTTCACCCCTGATATGGAGATGACTACATATCTTCTGCCCAATATGGTTGCATGCCAGGTTGTTACAGCATGGATTAAATTATACAGGAATTAAATATAATTCATCCCTGCAGTACCATTCTGTTTCTTTATTGGCTTTTAATAATCATAGACACTTTGATAATTTGGCATGGTCTGATTTATTCCATGTTATATATAAAATATAAAATAGAAGCCTTCATTGCAATCCTGGAATGCCTTTCTACAACTCCCTGGTATCCTCCAAATTAATGGATGCAGTTCAATTTTTATTGGCTTATAGTTATTATCTGCTCCAGCATTTCTGGAGGGGTTGTCAACTGAAGCACAAATTGATTTTGTTTATGATGGTATAGACTTCTCACCAAGACAAGATTTATCTCACTTTTATATAACTATTTCTTTTCATAGGACATTCAGGATTCTCTATTTCTGAAAATAATTTGTTTGTTTGTTAGCTGCACCATGATCTTGTTCAAAAAGTTTGAAAGCTAATGACCAAGAATTAGATACTGAAGATCTCAAATACCTTCTTCCAAAAGACCTATGCTGACCAGTATCTAGAAGATATATTTCATTGGAAAAGAAATAGATTGAATTATTCTGGCAGAAGCTGAGCTTGTCCCTCCTGGGGTATGAAGCTTTAATTAAAATAACAATCTTACAACTTTGTTTGTTTCCTCATTACCCATGTTTCCATCAAATACCAATTCAAGTCTTAGCATTTCTTCTAAAACTAGGCTAATCAGGAGAATTGCCTCAACATTCTGGCTCAGAGAAATATTTTTTTAATATTTTATTACACATTAAAAAAATCAATAAAGAACATTTATAGAGCAGTTTTCTACATGTCTTCAAAGATCTACAAGAAAATGAGGAAAGGGAGTCTTGTTATCCTAAGTGCTGTATCTCTTATCTTTGTTTTGATCGACTGAGGATTTTACATTATATTTTTAATCATTTAAAGAGGAGTAAAGTAGATTTGTGACAAATATAACATCTAATTTAGCTGTTCAGTAGATACACAGTGATTGGCTTCATATATTACATTAAGCCATAGTCTATTTATTACAAATGGTTGGGTTTATCCAATGCAGTAGCCAACAACTTGTGAATATAGCACTACTCAGTACTTGACTATGTTTTGGCATGCTTATTGTATGAATCTAACCTTTTTGATTTATAAACCATGGTTTATAGCTTAGTAGGATTTGTGACCTAAGCCAATGCTTTCTAATTTAGGGCAATCTATAAACTTAATCATGCACATAATCACACTATTTAATAACTTGACCTCTGGTCTACAAAAGTTTATGTTGTAATGTATTGTTCAGTCTCAAACATACCTAGAAAATTTAAAAATGTATCTAAAGAGGCCCATACAGTATTCCTGTGGAATTAATTGTTCTCATCCTAAAATCTTATTTTTTTTTATCATTTCCCATATCTTACGGGATTGGGCGGCCTATAAGAACAATAAATTAAATTTGATTTACCTGAATCTTACACTGAAGCAATTACAGCCAATGGAATGTGAGTTTTTTTTAATCACTTGTAATTTCTCCTTTCCTATTTATCTCCTTCTCCTCCTCCTCCTCCTCATTCTTCTTCTTCTCTTATCCTTTAAAAATATTCACTAAAATATACTAAATTTAAAAAAACAAATTATTTTTCCTGTAGAATGAGAAGTTGAAAAAAGTAACCCAGAAGTAAGCAAAGGCAAACAGCTTCTGTTTAGTTGTGAAGAAAAGATAGATATGTCTGTCACCAGGATTGATTGTAGGTGAAGCCTTTTCTTTTTCAGAGTAGAATCTACTGAAGTTCCTCTATATTTATAGCTACCACTAAAGGATTTTATGTCAGAGCTTAAGAAAGGACTGAGCAGAAGACAAATCACATATACCTGACTGCCAGAATGAGATCTTCCCACTGATCCTCCTTTCCCTTTCATCCAGAATGATTACATAAACATTTTCCAAATGAGTTGCTTCAAAGTAACAGAGAATTATTGTACATCTGTCTATTATTCATTGCAGAAATAAAACTAGACGGAGCCACAAGCCACGACATGAAGCATAAATCCTTTCAAATAAATACCATAAATTGCCAGACAGTGTATGAAAAATGACTGCACTAAATGCTATTTCTGAAATATATCTACTGGTAATCCAATGAAAGTCCAAACTCTTTTATATAACATAAAGTACAAAAAGATTTAGTTACATTCCATTGCAACTAATTCCTACAGTAATGGTAAATTATAACCAGTAATAAATAGTACGAGTTGCAGCAACAATAAGAAAATAAATAGAAGACTATGTATATGGGTTTTTTAATGTTATTTCTGCACTGTTTGTTTGTTTGTTTGTTTGTTTGTTTGTTTGTTTGTTTGTTTGTTTGTTTGTTTGTTTGTTTATTTATTTATGCTTCTTCTATGCCTCCCTACTCCCTCAGGACTCAGGGCGGCGTACAACATTTTAGGGAACATCAAACAAATCATTAAAAACAATTTAAACAATTTAAAAAAACATACAACATCATACATACATGGGGGAGACGTCGGATGGGAGGGCGTCTCAAAATCACCCCGCCTGCAGGAAAAGCCATGTCTTAATGGCTTTTCGGAAGGCCAGCAGGATGGGGATGATTTGGAACTCTGGGGGAAGTTGGTTCCAGGGAGCAGGGGCCCCTACAGAGAAGGCCCTCCCCCTAGGCCCCGCCAGTCGGCACTGTTTGGCTGACGGGACCTGGAGGAGACCCACTCTGTGGGACCTGACTGGTCGAAGGGAAGTATGAGGTAGGATGCAGTCCCGGAGATAGCCTGGTCCTAAGCCATGTAGGGCTTTAAAGATGATGATCAACACCTTGAATTGTACCCGGAGACCAATGGGCAGCCAATGCAGCTGGCGAAGTATAGGTGTTACGTGGGTGTATCTTGAAACACCCACCACAGCACGCGCCACCGCATTTTGCACCAGTTGAAGTCTCCGAATACTCTTCAAGGGTAGCCCCATGTAGAGCGCATTGCAGTAGTCCAATCGGGAGGTGACAAGGGCGTGAGTGACCGTGAGTAGAGCCTTCTTCTCCAGGTATCAGCTTGCCCAAAGTGGAAACTATCAGACTGAAATAATTTATGCCTGCATTTGAACTGTTTTGCAATTCATAATTAATTGCAAGTAATGGGAAAATACGTAGATAAGAATAAGAATTTTTCTTGTCTGGAGAGAAGCAAGGGGAAGCGGTATAGATTTAATTTCATATGTCAATTTATGGCTAGCTTTTTTCATTTATATGTGACTTATTTTTCTTTTCTGATGCAGATTTTGTTGTATGTCATATTCCATATTTTCTAGGATTTGCTCTACAATTTTCAAGGTCAGCTAAAGGCCTGTTTGACAACAAAGGTTAAGAGATATGATTTGATTTTCTACTCTCCATCCCCACAATCTTAAATTCAAGACCAGATCTTTAAAGGGCAAATTGATAACATGAGAAGAGATGAGGCAGCATTGACATTTGTGGGAATAGCACAATCTTGAATTAGTCTTCCACTCATAACAATGTTGTTCAAATTTAAAGGATGATTCAAAGCTTATTAGTTCCCTTCGCGTGACACTAGAGAAACCAGTGCGGCCTAGTTTATGACCAGAAAATCCAGACATAGTACCCTTTTTATCTATGGTGATCTACCAATAGTTTAATAAAACTGCCTCAGGCTGAAAAAAATAGCAGAGAGGATAGCATATCTGCAGACAAGGTTTACACAAAGACTTCTTGGTAGGTCACAAGCTGTCTTAGGTAAAAGCAGATTATTCCATTAGCATGTCATTCTACTGATGTTTTGACTGAATTCTGAGTTGTTAATAACCAGCTGAGTTCTTAATAACCAGCAAATCAACAGACCTTGGTTTGCACATGAGGAAGCAATGAATGAGGTCTAATGGGTAATATGTAAGAGCCGAGATGGTGCAGTGGTTAAATGCAGCACTGCAGGCTACTGCTAGTTCAGCAGTTCAGCTGTTCAAATCTCACCAGCTCAAGGTTGACTCAGCCTTCCATCCTTCCAAGGTGGGTAAAATGAGGACCCAGATTGTTGGGGGCAATATGCTGAACTCTGTAAACCGCTTAGAGAGGGCTGTAAAGCACTATGAAGCGGTATATAAGTCTAAGTGCTATTGCTATTAAGTACTGGAGGAACAGAAGAGACAAACCAGGGAGCAACATAACAAAGTGAAGGACTTTTCTGAAAAGAAAAACAGAATGGGAGAGGAGAAGAAACAGAAAGGTTTCAGAAGCATGCCATTAAAAAAAATCAGAATTCACTCTCTCTTCTCTAAAGTCAAGAGTAAAGTAAAGAGAGCCATGAAAATATTTACAGACCCCTCGCATCCTGGACATAAATTATTTCAACTCCTACCCTCAAAACGACGCTATAGAGCACTGCACACCAAGACAACTAGACACAAGAACATTTTTTTCCCAAACGCCATCACTCTGCTAAACAAATAATTCCCTCACCACTGTCAAACTATTCACTGAGGCTGCATTACTATTACTATTAGTCTTCTCATCGTTCCTATCACCCATCTCCTCCCACTTATGACTGTATGACTGTAACTTGTTGCTTGTATCCTTACTGTTTATATTAATATTGTTTCCTGATTGCTTATTTGTACCCTATGACAATCATTAAGTGTTGTACCTCATGATTTTTGACAAATGTATCTTTTCTTTTATGTACACTGAGTGAGAGCATATGCACCAAAGACAAATTCCTTGTGTGTCCAATCACAGTTGGCCAATAAAGAATTCTATTCTATTCTATTCTATTCTATTCTATTCTATTCTATTCTATTCTATTCTATTCTATTCTATTCTATTCTATTCTATTCTATTCTAAATGATAAAAAGGGTATAATATTTTCATTATGCTTCTCTATTGAGGAACTTAGAGTTCCCTCTCCTGCACACACTGCCATTAAACCCCACAGTTTTGTCAACTAGTTCAAGGATACCCAGCAAGTTTTATAGGGAAAGAGGTCTTGAATTTGAACCTAGATCACTCGAGTCAGAAGCTCTAAATCTCTGAACTCTCATCCTGGTGAAAAGGCAGAACAGATAACCTAGAGTGGTTAGGTTTGGAGAAACATTACTTTTAAGTTACATTAAGTTGTTGTGGGGCCAGTATCTACCATTTATAGGTAGATACTTCCCCATAAAACATCTAAGCAGACTCATGGGGGCTGCCAGCTCTCTTTAGCTTTTCAGCATACTGGCTTGCCTCCATCACTGGTGACTTCTCATGATCTCCGCTTCCATCTGCTTTTTTCTAATCTCACCTGTTCACTTCTCACTGCCTGTCTGTCATCCATCAGTTTATCTCCTCAATGCTTTTGCAAGTGTCTCCCTTTGCTTACTAATGTTTGGCAGCAGCATGTTGAATCAATGAGCTACAGTTCATAATCTGATCCAACATGCTGTTGCCCCTTTGTCCTTGCCTGAAGTAGTAGCAACATCCTGTAATAGTTTCAAGAAAAAGTGGCTTGAAATGTTAGCTAGAACATTGAAACTCTTAACATATACACCTCTAATTACATGGTCTAATCCCTAGTTATATCTGAAAACAAGGCTGATTTTCTGCTTGCTTGCTTGCTTGCTTGCTTGCTTGCTTGCTTGCTTGCTTGCTTGCTTGCTTGCTTGCTTGCTTGCTTTGACAGGTTTCTACAGCTTTATGGACTGTGTTTTCTATAGTGGTGTAGGGTTTCCTGCCTAAGCAGGGGGTTGGACTAGAAGACCTCCAAGGTTCCTTCCAACTCTGTTATTCTATTCTATTCTATTCTATTCTATTCTATTCTATTCTATTCTATTCTATTCTATTCTATTCTATTCTATTCTATTCTATTCTATTCCTCTGAAGTGAATTTTATATGCTCTCATAGGGAAAGAGCTGATGCAGGCCCACATGCTTTTCTGCACAGGACACTATTTGGGTGAATTCTTGGGGTTTCTCTGAGATGCTTCAGATGGACCCTATGGGAACTCTCTGAAATAAGTGCCCTCTGCCATCTGGGGATGAAGCAATAGGATCCTCGATTCTGGAGGCAGAAGCAACCGAGCCCCAACAGTATGTGTTGCCTCATGTAAGAGGTAACATCAGGAAATATTTTTTTCACAAATGAGAATATGTGTGTCCCAGGATAATGTTGCAGGATCCAATGAGGGTCGGTCACTGGGACCAGAGATTTTTTGTCTTCCGAGCTTTCGGACTCGTCTAGAGCCCATCTTTGGCAAACTTCTCTCTACAGAAGACAGGCTCCAGCATGAGTCTGAAAGCTCGGAAGACAAAACCTCTGGTCCCCATGACCGACCCAGATTGGACCCTACAAATAATTTTTTGATCTAAGCTTGAAGCCTGCAATCTAATACTTCTGAAAGAAGGTGAAGGAGACACACATAATGTAAAAAATGAGCCCAAATCATGTAGAAAGAATTGGGGAGCAGAAAGGAAATACAGATAAATGACATAAATGACTTCAAAATTTAGAACTCCGCCGCCTTCGATCTGACCTAAGTGTAGCTCACAAAATTATCTGCCTCAATGTCCTACCTGTTAACGACTACTTCAGTTTCAACCGCAATAATACACGAGCTCACAATAGATACAAACTTAATGTAAACTGCTCCAGACTTGATTGCAAAAAATTTGACTTCAACAACAGAGTTGTCAACGCCTGGAACTCTTTACCTGACTCAGTAGTTTCTTCCCCAAACCCCAAAAACTTCAACCTCAGATTATCTACCATCGACCTCACTCCATTCCTAAGAGGTCGGTAAGGGGCGTGCATCAGCGCACAATCGTGCCTACCGTTCCTGTCCTAATGTACCCATATATTCTTACCTCTTTTACTCTTATTCATGCTTGTACCATTACATATATATTCAATCATGTTTTACTGTTTATACTTTGCTTATAATTATATATGCCTGACAAATAAACAAATACAAATACAAATACATAAACCAGGGCGAATGACCAGGAGGGATAGGGTACAGGTAGTGCCAAAGGGACACACAGAACAAAGTGATGCAATCCTGTGCAAATTAAAGACTTGTGTTTTTTTAAAAAAAAATACTTCAATGATCCTTAAATTATTGGGAATATTAACTGAAAGAGGTAATGTATAACCAAAACATCAGGGAAAGATTCTCTGCATTTATTCATTTCCACAATCATTCTGAATAGAAGCAGTTTATCTGAATAGCAAGTGCTTAAAAGTATTCTGAAAGCATCTTTATTGTCCTAATGCTGGTTTTTTAGGTGAGGAAGCTTTCCTGGGTTGCTGAAATAACAACTTACAGTGCCACGTTGATTTATTTGATCATTATGTATGTATCATCAAGTCAGTGTCAACTCTTAGTGACTAGATATAGTCCACATAGACTACTGTGCCACATGCCTGTAGTTTAATGTGTGGAAAGCACTTATCAGATTGAAACAACTGGGAACTGCAAAATCAACAGAATGACTCAGCTTTGTACATGTCATGAGATAGGGAACAGATGGCAGAGAGAGCAAGATACACCATTTACCTAGAAACACTGAATGTGTTTCTATATCTGTGGCTGACTCACAAATTCCTTGTGTTTTGATAGTCTTTAAAGCACAGAGCGAGCATTAGTCTATAGTGATTTTAGATATGGCCAGAAAGTTAGCTTAAATGTAGCAATTCTCATGTATTCTTACTAGATTAGAAACTTGAAGGTTTGCAGTTGCAGAATAGATCCTTCCTTCCTTCCTTCCTTCCTTCCTTCCTTCCTTCCTTCCTTCCTTCCTTCCTTCCTTCCTTCCTTCCTTTCCTTCCTTCCTTCCTTCCTTCCTCAGAAACCCTCAAGAACCTAAACAAATATTTACATCATTGTATATGTTCATGGTTCACTTTCCCTCAAGGTAAAATTAAAATGAAAATCAAATGATTTTTTTTTATTGTTCATGATGTTGCAAGCACTGCACCCATTTCCATGGGAACAAGCTGAGCTAAAGATTCTCATTCAGGAAAAGGACAGGAAATGTGACTCAAACTTAATCTCTCCATCAATGAAAGAAAAAGCCCATTGTACACACACTCCATCTCTCTTTCTTTAGATTTGAGCCAATAACAGCCCAGAGCAGCTTCCAAAATCCCCTTTGCCATCTACCAGCCATGATTTGCTGCAAGTTTAAAAAAAAAACCACTTGAAAGATAGTGACTGTATTAGAGCTTGTTGCAAAAAAGTCAATTTCCAGATGCACACACAGATGACTGATTCAGCTGGATTCATTAACTTCTTTATATACAAGAATATAGATGAAGTAAATGTTACAATACCAATATAGATTCTTCTTCAAGCAGTTACAGGTAGCAGAGAACAGTTAGTTTCATTTCAGCAGAGCAGACAAGCACAGAGAGTACAGAGTGGAGAGTGAGCCACGCCTAGCCTTAAGCTTAAATTTCCAGTTTCAATTCTCTGCACAGACTCAGAAATGGTTAGCTCCGATTGGCTGACTCAGTTGCTATGCCTATTCATTGGCTAACCTTGTTAACATGGCTCTCTCAGTTCATGAATATCTTAACAGACTGTCTCTCTAGCAAGATCAGGGTGGGATTCAATGGGAGAGGAAATTTGAAGGTTTATTCATACTCAGGCTCAAGTAGATGCCTGCAGGAAACAAAGGTCCAAAGAAAATATTTAATACAATAACATAGTTGGAAGGGATGTTGGGCCTAAGAATTCAAGCCCGCATGGCTGGGTTAAGAATTCTGGGACTTGAAGTCCACAAGTCATAAAAGGGTCATTGTTCCCCACCCCTGCCCTAGGGAAACAGATCCCTCGAACGAGGTAGAAAGAGTATGAATGGAGATGAATGTCATCTGCAAATGTGATAGCCATTTCCTCTATGTCTTTGTTGAAGAGTGACGGGTCAAAGACTGAATCCTGAGGTTCATTTTGATTTAACGTAATTTGGTAACCATATGGTGAGATACTATCTTGAGATCAAGAGAGGAAAAGTAACTTTAGATACCAGAAATCATTGAAGGGAAAGCTTCAGCCCTTCTAGTTAGGCTAGGTCAGGAAACAGGCATTGCGGGGAATCCAGAAATGCTACTCTATAGTTGTAGGATATGGTGGTATAATCTTGGAACTTGCCCAAATTTATCTCCACCCCATCCTATACTAAAAAAAAAATCAAGATGGAATTACGTTGAGCTTCTTTCTACACTTGCTTCAATTTCAGGACTGTGCAATTTCCAATCCAAGTCCTTCCTTACCAGCTCTTTCCTCTTTTATGCCTTCCCCAAGGTCAGCCCTAAATTTTTTTACAGAAAGGTTGTTACTGGATTGTCAAAGAAATGGATTCATAGCCCATAGTGGAGACATCCTGTGAAAAGGGGAATTTCAAAAGCTTCAAAGAAATCCCATGTTAATAACTCACTAATAAAGGAGGACTGGAGAATTCTTATCTCAGTTCTCAATTTTCTGTACTAATTTTTGGCATTAAAACCCATTAAACAATGTCTGTGTGAAACCTATTTCCTTGATTGTGCTTTTCAGTTGAAGGGCTTGACGCATAATCAATGCGACTTAATTAAGAAATCATGGTCAAAATGAACCATTGCTTATCAGAACAAAGAAAGATATCAAAAGAAAGTGGAGGAACATATTGATAGCAAAGCTAATGTGTGTAAAAAGATACAAGAAGTGAACAAGGTCCTGTAAGCAGATAAGATAACAAATAATGTAAAGACACAGTTGACAACTTGTTTTTATTTATTTATTTATTTATTAAATTTATATGTTGCCCTTTTCTCTATCCAAAGAGACTCTGCTGGTTTACTTAGAACCTAAATATGTTAAAGAGTCATGGCATTATTTGTCCCCCAATGTGCTATATGTCATAAATTGGAATATCTTACTACATAAGTGATAAGTGTAGTGTTGCCTTATTACAACAAATGTGATAGATAAAAATGTCATAATCTGACATCACAAATAACTTTATTAAAATATGTGGAGAGATACTTTAACCAACCAAGACATTAGTTGCATTACACTAAATTATAATGAGAATTTGTTTAGTTTTGGATTAGCCAAACTGAACAGTTCAACAAACCATAGTAAAAAAAAAGCCTTTGTAGGATGCAATTAACACAGTGCCACTGATCATGAAGTAAACCATTGTAGAACCACATAATTTTTAAACAAGTTTTTTATGGAAAACAGTTCAAATACATATACATCAAGTTCAAATGTTGATTCAAGTTTCTCATCCCTGATTGGAATAGAAGTAGATCAGAATGTTACATTGAGATAAAGGAGATCCATGTTCAAGTCTCCAATCAGCTACAGAATTCATTAGGTAATTCTGTAGTATCTCTCAACCTGATAAAATGAGGGATGACTTTATGCATGCCACTTTGGGTTTTCAGAAAAAAAGCAGCATGTAAACAATATGCATAGAGAGAGACACACATGCACACACATGCACACACGCAAGCGCACGCGCATGCATACACGCACACACACACATATGCACACACAATGTAGAGATAGAACTAATTAATGAAAACAGCTGTAAGGAATGAAAAGTAAGGATAGTTTAACTAAAAAAAACAGTCAGATACAATCTTTAAATTAGAAAATTCATACATGAAAAAAATCTCTCTTGAACAACTATTGAATGAAGATCACAGATCTGCATGAATTACACATTTACAAGATCTGAACTACACCTCACTAGGGTAAATCATGCAACATATGTTTTCCATAAATATTACTGTAAAAATGTCAGTACACATTTTCTGACATCAGTTTTTTTCCTAGCAGCAATGCATGATGGATGGAGTTTGCAATTCCAATATATAAGAAGCCAAAGGCTACATCAGATTCAAATCCATCAGCATCTACTGGATTATATTGACACTTTACTGGAAATCGGAGAATCTACCAAATTCTTTTACCATATATCAAGAATATCTAATAGCTTAGCTATTGTCTTCCTGCTGTTCTATGCCATTCAAGCAACAGTGCTCCCCATCCCCAAAATAAGCTTAGCCAAAATGCCAAACACTATGATTGAAATCAGAATCCCAAAATATTTCTGTCAAGTTAACAACTATCCATCTCAGATCAACAGAAGTTGCATCTATTAATAAACATGTGAGAAGAGTCTTATACATTAAACTATTTTTAAATGTGATGTGTTTTAAGTGATTTTATATAATTAAAACTGTAAGTCTCTCCCTAGGTGATTTTGGAACAGTCACATTCTCTCATCCCCATTCACCTCACAGGTTGTTGTTGTGAGGAAAATAGGGGGAGGAAGGGGGTAATCAGGTATGTTCGCTGCCTTAAGTTATTTATAAAAATAATAAAGGCAGGAAATAATTTGGAAGTGAGTACAGCAATGGTTTCCACAGTTGGTGAATATCTTTTTTTTAAACAAAAGTTTCTGAGAAGTTAACTCTGAGAGATTGTTACCCCTAGCAAATCCATGCCCTTCTTCTTTAGCCTGTCCCATTTAGTGATCTGAATCTTTTATTAAGAATCCTCCCTTAATCCCAGCTCTTGAATAACTTAAAAACAAAAACCTAAAGCTTAGAAAAGCAGAAGACAAAATTGTCTTCACCCCACCAAAACATAAAGGACAACCTCAAATCTTTTCAGTTCTTAAGTGAAAGAAAATTTAAATTTCTTACCTGGAAGAAATTTTAAATAAGAAAGTTAATTTCAAAACCGTTAATTTCAAAATTTCAAAATGATATAAAAAGTGCTCATTTGAAAAAGGGAAAAATAAGAAAAACAATAAAAGGCTGCAATCTTTGTTTTCTTTTTATTCAAGCAAATAAAATCAGTTCAGTGAGTTGTGTGTCATTTATCTGAATAAAATATAAGGTAAGTTGGAAACATATTGCAGAAAGAAAAATCTTAAAATTTATGCTTAATAAATGCTGCTAGGCAGACAGCAGTGTGACCAATATAACACTTTTATGGGAATGAGTTCAATAAAAGCCAGTCTCTTGGAGTCTGTAATAGCACAGCGTTCTCCATTATTGCGAATGGTCTAGCCAGAAAATTAATTTGTGGCTACATTTACCTTCTTAACAATACTAATCTTAACATTTCAAGAGAGTCAATACATTCCAACTTGGTGGACTTGCATTAAAAATGCATTCAATAACAAAAGACTGTGAAATGATTTATTTTTTAAAAAAAAAAGACTGGAGGAATATTGAGATGTATGCAACCTGACTGGTTTCAGCATTTCACTCTATTCCAGGTTCACCTACAGAAGTGGTGAGATGCTTGACTAGAATCCTAGTCCTGAAATTACAGAGATTATTTGGCAATATGAGGAGGCCTTCTTGTCCTTGAATTGTACTGACAGCAGAAAGGGGAATCTGGACAACTTCCAGCATGTGCTTAGAGAAGCTTTTCCCAAAGGTCAAACTGTTTGAAAGATTGTAGGAGTCAAAGTCAACAAACCTGTAAAACAGCAGGTTAAATGTTGACATAACACAAAAAAGGGTTGATTACCACCAATAGTTTTCACACTACAATTCCTAGAAGTGATATCCAAAGCTATTGTATATTGCAGAACACAATCTGAATTACCAGAGATGTGCCTTTATTATAGATAGTTTAATCCATAGTGAGGGTGTCTGAATGATTGAATTCAAATGTAGACTTTTTCATCTTCAAACCATTAAGCCGGGGGAAAAGGATCCCATTAAGTTTCCTGATCTTTTATCATCTATAAAAATCATTCACTAAAATTCATCTCACTCACTAAAGATGGGGATAAAATAAATTAGGATGTATGACTTTGTTTAACAAAACAGATCATGCAGAAACATCTGACAAGTCAGCCATGTTATAATGGTTGATTCTTTCCCCTTCATTCTTTGGTCAATTTTTCAACATGTAAGTCCAGCTATGAAAACTCAAATAAACAGGAGGAAATAGAAAGTTACTCTTTGGGAACATGTTTATACAATTGTTCTTTATCACATTTTAAATTATCACATTTATTCAAAAATTATGCACCTTTCCACGCTATTTTTATAATTAATAGATCTGACTTCCTTACCTTATCATTAGTTTAGACAATTCTCTCTGTAATCACCACCTTTGAGAATATAAATCAACTTGCTTTCCTTATTACTGATACTTACTTTAATCAGTGCCAGACAAGAACGCATCTAATCTGCAATATGATTATATCTGATTATGTCAAATGATGAAGAATATGAATGACAGATCGCTATCAGGGAGCTTCTGGACTCCAATTATACCAACCCACTAGATACCTTATATTTTTAGATTTGCTACTGATTTTTTGGCAAAGATAAAACAATCCAAAACAGAGGCATGGAATATTGAATAGCATTCAGTTGTTTAATATCATCACTAGCAAAAAAAACAAGGTAAAATCATTACATTTGCATTTAATTTCAGTTCTAATTCAACTGAAATAGACATTGTTCCAGGTCAACAAAAGTTCAGCAAACACATACCAATTGCTTAAATTCAAGCTCCCATTAAAAAAAAAGGCAGATTATAATAATCACTTTGCATAGTAAGGCTGGGCAAAGGCAGCTATTAGGGTTACAATCAAGTGCGTACAATACATGCCATGAAACTTTTCATTGACAAATTGGTTTCTGTGTTTGTGTGTATATGTGTACATGCATACATATGGTTAACTATGACTATGACCAAGTCTGAAATACACCCCTCTCCCAAGTGCTTGGCTTTTCCTATATTCTTAGAAAAATGGACTCTGATTTTGATGTACAATAAATAACAAAAGCCTCATTCATCAAATCAAATCTACCAATAACTTCATTCTCATTTTTCTATAAAAATCATCACCCTGCATAAACCATCACATAATAAAATTCTGTATACAGCAACGATAACAGGTTTATACAAAGTTCTTCCTCTGGTGTTGCCTGGTTTTCCACCTCTCCTCCAGCACTCAAATATTAAATGGAAATATGTGTTTAGACTTCTACAGGAGTTGCACTCCATCACCCATAATAATCATCATGCAGTTAATACGCGAAGAATGGGAGATTCTAGACACCATGTAGCATCTGTTTGGCACCTTCCATTTTGTTCCTCAGTCAAATTGCCTATCCTACTGTTACCCTTCTGAAATCTATTCCATGAAAAGATAAAAAGTGAAGGGACAGAATCAGAAGACATCTCGCCATCTCTATAAACCGCCAATTATGACCCCAAATGAAATTGACTGT
Source organism: Diadophis punctatus similis (assembly GCA_023053685.1). Lineage (NCBI taxonomy): Eukaryota > Metazoa > Chordata > Lepidosauria > Squamata > Dipsadidae > Diadophis > Diadophis punctatus. Next base: position 71,769,263 of record JALIGW010000001.1, on the reverse strand, counting down.
TGCTTTTATGTATGTGTCAGGGTTGAAGCTATTTTGCATGGGGCCAGGACTTTGATAATTGGAATATAGGAGGATAAGGTGACATTTTACAAGGAATTATGGATTAACTAATATAATTAGTTATACTAGTTAGTTAACCATATGGAAATTGGGGTTTAATGAAGATTGGAATAGAACAATTTGTCCACCAAAAACAACTTCTGATAAAGATATTAAAATGACTCAAGTTAAATTAGCAAAACAATATTTAATATGATGGAAAGTTATTTTTCTGAAAGCCATGGATATTTTTCAAAAATCTGTATGTGTTAGATAACTAAGAATTTGCTTACTAGTGTTTACAAAGTAGAGATATACTGCCAACAGTAAGAGAAATAGAAATAAAAATAAGTTGTGCATAACAAAAGTGACTGGAAACTTCTTATGGACTTTTTGCTAAAAAAAATGCAATTTATAAGTTTGACGGTTAGAAACAACAGCTAATGGAAGAAAGAAATTATGATGTAACTTTAGAGAAAGAAGGTAAAATGCATTTAAATCCATTGTCAAAAAGATCAGAAGCTCCTTCTTTGCCCTTGTCTTTTTTATTTATTTTTATTTTTCTATTTTCTGAAGAAGAGACACTTGTCAATATTAATGTTCCAGGAACACATGGCTTCTTGAGAAGCTCCAAATCTTCTTCCAAAGAAGAAACTGCTGGGGGCAGGGGGAGCATAGTATCCAGTCCCAATGCAAAATAATATGCTAACACAGCATGGAACTTATAGAACTTACTACTAATGAAGCTTCGTTGTAAATTACTACAGACTTGTAGTCATTATTTTTAATTTTGTCTGTACTAATTATCTAATTTATCATTGTTCTCATGTATTTTTTCCAGTACTGAATGAAGCACATGCTGTATTTTGAATCTTACCAGAGAAAACACTGGGAATCTTGGAGAGAAAGCTTTTGACTGTACGAATAGGAATCCCATTTTTCTCATCTTGCATACGAGCTATGACATCTTCCATCTGGACAAAAAAGGAACAAATAAACATATTATGTTCTTGAGTAGTAAACAGACTGGATGAGTCTTGAGTTGATTTAATTCAATGCCGTGTTGCCACAGTGACCAAACTAAATGCCTAAGTGAGGACAATAACCTCTGATACGGCAATTACGAGTATGTGTAGCTTTCATAAACAGTAGCTAATAATAGCTAAATTAAGACCATCTAAGTTAGAGGCCTTCATCACATCTTGTGGCATCAATTCTAAGATAACTATTTTCTGTATCAAGAAACACATTTTTTTATCTGTCCTGAATCTTAATTATTCTGATAGATTGATTGACTGACAGTAACTACATTTATAGCCTACATTTTCTCTTGAGAGCTTAAAACAACATACGCAGGAATCTCCACTAAAATTAATTCTCATGCTATTAACGAAGAAAGCTGTGGAGAAAGCTGTAAAAAAAAATCTAGATAGAAAGACAGTAACTTGGCCAAAGCAACAAGTAACCTCCCTGGTCAAGTGCTGACCTGAATCAGGATTTTTCCAGTCCAAGATCTTAATGACTATATTGAGCCAGATCCAAGACTTTAAACACTATACTAGCAATTAACACTCAAGGTCAAAGCTCTCATGAGAACTATCCATAAATACAGCTTTGATAATACTGTAAACTGATGGAAGAGGCAGGAATGAGACTAAGAACACAGTTTATTTACCAAGCTAATTGTTTCATCTAATGTTATTAAAAACTATTCTGTACCCAACATTGTTTTCAGCTTCTCCACAATGAATAAGTTTCAAATAATAGCACTTAAACATACATATATCCTTCTTCAAAGATCAATGTATTGAATATAATAGTAAGCATTTGTTTGATTAGTTAGTAAAACAATTCTCAGTTAATAATTTTGAGTACATCTTTGTTGAATTCTTAAATGACTTGCTCATTCGTATGTAACTATGGCACTGGATGTCATAAATACGGCTCTATTTCTATGATATCACAGACTGGGAGAGTTGATTATTTAATGCTACTTTTTTTTCAATTAAACATAGCATATTTGATGCTTGAAACCTGGAAAATTAAAATTTCTTATTAAAGGCCTGGGTTAGCTTGCAGAGTTTGTTGGGGGGAAATTCTCAGATAAGCCCTTTGACACTGAAAATGTAGATGTTATATAAAAAAAAGTCAGCTTTCAATGTACATTTAAAAAATGGAAAGCATGAAAAAAATTGAAACATGACTCATCTTTGAAGAGATTTTAATTTGAATGATAGCTTTCCAGAAAGTATTCCAAACTCTAGAGCATGTTGTTTTGTATATCTATTTTTGCAAAAAAATGTCACTGTGATATGGTTGAGTCTTCCTTTCTGATCAAGGCAAAGCAGCCTTCTTTTAAATATAAGAGAACGAAGGATATTCCCTTTTCACTAAACACACTCACATATCCATAATGACTGATAATATTTCAATGTGTTTTCGATATCAATATACGTGGGAGTCAAATGCCAACTGAAACTACTATTGCACACTTTGCAAATAATTTTGAATCAAGTTGTAAAACCCTGCCCTTCCCCTTTCCAAAGGAAAGATTGCATCTTTGAACAATACAACTTTCTTTTCTCATGTACTCTGGTTGCCATTTTTCACCCTTGGTCAAAGCATTCACTTATTTATAGTTTCCTGTAACAAATTGTTCTCCAAGTGAGGAATACAAGGAAACAAACAAAGATAAAACAAACTTAACCCATTAATACAACAGCTAATTTTTTTAAAAAAAACCATGCAGAGCTAAGACCATTAAAAGCATCAATATTATGCATTCATTCAGTTTAAGAATAATTCTATAAACCTGAGGATAATGCAGATAAAAGATACAACTATACCAGTGATGGTGAACCTTTTTTTCCTCGGGTGCCAAAAGTGCATGCGCGTCCGCTACTGCACATGCGCGAGTGCCCACACCCATAATTCAATGCCTGGGGAGGGCGAAAACGGCCTCCCACTCCCCCACGGAGGCCCTCTGGAGGCCGGAAATGGCCCATTTCCCAACTTCTGGTGGGCCTGGTAGGCCCATTTTTCGCCCTCCCCAGGCTCCAGAGGCTTCCCTGGAGCCTGGGGAAGGCAAAAATGCCCTCCCCCGTCCCCCGGAGGCTCTCTGGAAGCTGAAAACACCGTCCCAGAGCCTCCGTGCGAGCCAAAAATCAGCTGGCTGGCACGCACATGCGCGCTGGAGCTGAGCTAGGCAATGGCTCGCGTGCCGGCAGATATGGCTACGCGTGCCACCTGTGGCACGCGTGCCATAGGTTCGCCATCACTGAACTATACCATAATAATATCAATTAAAAACAGAATGCTGCATGAATTGCAATTTATAAAGCAGAGACTAAGGGTAACAAACATCTAAAATATCCAAGCAGGCTAGAAACAGACAAAAAATACAGACAAAAAAACCAAACAAACAGTTCAGCAAGAAAAATGTATTTCCTTATAAAATTAAGGTCTTCTTAAACCAAATGCTGGGAAGGAATATAACTATGCAGAGATTTAAAAGTGTGAATTTCCACACCAATATCTCAACTTGGAGAATGTATCCTCCCCAAGGTGATTTCATAAGAAACTAGTTCAGGACTGCACAGCATGAGGCCCAAAAGCAGCCCTGTGCAGCCCATCAGTATATTGTTAAAACTCAATGAATCCAGTACCACAAATACCACCACCCCCATCATTGGCACCTCACAAGGCATGCTGCCAAGCACCACCAATGCCTACAGAACATAAACAGAGACGCCATTCTGACAGGTGAGCAAAATATTCTCTCCTCTTTTTCTTGAACTCCTTCAAATATAGACTCTCAGTAAACAAGCACTTCATCTATAAATGCTATTAGATAACCTGAAGGGCGATCATTTCAAAGATATTTCCTTACCTAAGGCAAAAAAAGCAATGTGAGCAGGGCCAAGGAAACTGCCAGTTTCCCCATTGAGTTTTCTTGCGGGGATTTGCTAGGAAGCATTGGAAATCTCCCTTCCTTTTCCTTCCCAACAGACAAGTAAATGACTGCTGCTGGGTGGAAGAGGGAGCAAGGGATTGCAAGAGAGGCTGGGAAACTGTCACAGAATATTGAAAATGATGATTATGTGATCACAGAAGCAGCCCAGCAATGTGACAGCGGTAGCAGCCAGTAGCACTGAAACAGCTACAACTTCCCCTACTTTTATTCCCTCCAGAGTCATGGGTTTTAGACATATTCTGTAAATTGAGGTAACATTGTTGCCTATGATGCACTGTTTCACACAGTTAAAGGTCATAATGAGAGCTTTAATTGTATATAGATGTATCTTTCTTGAATTTATTCTGCATTGCAAAATTAAATCTGAGTTCACAGAAACCCACAACTGTATTACCAATTAATTTAATCCCAGTTTATTCTGTTGTATTCCACGTATCCGAAAGGAATATTATTTTCCCCTTTAAAAAGTTGACTTCCTAAAGAAACAGTTAGCATCTTTAGATTAACTGAATATGTCGTAAGTGGGGGAACATTGTTTTATATGAAAAAAAATCATTTACATTTTTATTTTTTTCCAGATCAATATGGCACCAAAATTGTCCTAAATTCAACCTTCTTTCAGATAAATTCAGTATCTCCAACAAAGATATGTTTAATTCAAATGCAAATCTATAGCACTGATGTACTAAAGCCATTTTCTATTCTGATTGCCTAGAACCGTGATGGTGAACCTATGGCACGTGTGCCACAGTTGGCACGCGGAGCCATCTCTGTGGGCATGTGAACTGTTGCCCTAGGTGAGCTCCATCGTGCATGTGCGCGCGCTGGCCAGCTGATTTTTGGCTGGCCCCACCCACACCGCCCCTCCCCTACCAGGAGTCTCTACCCGGCTCGTTTTGGATGCGAGGTAAGTGCAGGGCTTGCGCGGAGGCTCTGGGAGGGCAAAAAATGGGCTTCCCGGAAGTCCAGAAACGAGCCATTTCCGGCTTCCAGAGGGCTGGGGGAGGCCATTTTCGCCCTTCCGGAGGCTCCAGGAAATCCTCCGGAGCCTGGGATGGGGAAAAAACAGGCATACCGGAAGTCCAGAAATGGGCCGTTTCTGGCCTCCGGAGGCTTCAGGGAGGCCTGCTAGGCCCAAAACAGGGCATGGGGGGGTGGCTCGCGCATGCGCATGGTGGGCAGGGGAGCACAGGGGGCATTGCATTATGGGTGTGGGCACGCGCGGGTGCGCTATTGCACATGCGCTTGTACTTTCAGCACCCGAAGAAAAAAAGGTTAGCCATCACTGGCCTAGAATCTGCTACAGCTGAATTATGATAAAAGATTAAGAGTAGGAATACTTTAATCTATGCTGTAGAAGTTGAAATGCTTGTCAAGTTTTGATTGAACAGGCAAATCAGAAAAGTGTTGCTTTCTAGCATGGTCGCCTCTCTCCCTGAATGGTCATGGCTGACTTCTGAAACTGCAAAGTAAAGAATTAGCTACTTAGCTTTGCTTCAGCATTCCCTGTCCAATGGTCTGTTTATCTCTTACCAGTTTCATCCAGACCCGCTCTGACAATGCAATATTGCACTCTGTCTTTTTAAAAGACAACAAATCCTACCTGTGCAGAAGGTGCAAAAGAGCTGCCATGGGGAGGAAAAAGAAAACCATGTTCTGAAACCAATAAGGGAATTTGACATTTTCAAAATGGGGTGTGTGTGTATCGCTGAGAAAACAGCAGTTGCAGACGTGCCACAATACAAGCCAAGGAGATGCTCTAGCAAAGATCCAAAATTCGACATGCTCTAATTTGTAACATTTGTGAGAGATGGGGAATTGAGTTGAAAAATCCTAACATTTATTAGCAAGCTAACCAAGTGCTTTGTAAATGACCAAATTTAATTTGAATTTCTCTCATTCATTGCTAAATGTACACTATTAGATATTGTGTTTTATGAAGACATTAATTGGATCTCAAGGTATTCATTTTTGATTAACTGCCTATTATAAACAATTGTTGAAAGGGGAGGTGAGCCTCTCTAAGGATGTCTCAAAGACCTTTGGTTTCAGGGAATAAATTCTTCTGGTACTATTCAGGTATTCTTTTTTCAGATTTGCACTGCTATTTGTTCCATAAACCTGAAAATAACTCTGAAACAAAACACAAGGGACTCTAGCTTACATAACTTTTTTTTTTGTAAAGGAGGCTTAAGGTCCACATAAAATTTCAAAAGTTTTTCCATAAAAAAGAATTTGAGAAAGTATCCCCCTCTGCTCAAAAAAGCATCTGAGTGGATGAATGTTTTTCAGGAAGTGGAAGATTACGAATAGGAACACTATAATCTATGCTGTACAAGGTGACTTGGGCCCAAGAGGGGGAAAAAAAACAAGATACATAGTTTGAACAATAGATGAAGAGACCTCAAAAGAAAAAGAGATAAAAAATGGCCTATATTTCTTCTAGTTTAAGGGTTGACACAGTTTTTAAGTGTGATGCATATAAGGTGTCCCATGAAAATTTTAATATTTTTTGAAACTCAAAGGTCCCATTAAGTCTTACCTGAAAGCAGTAGAGATTACAGCATTTTCACCTGAAATCTCCATGTAAAATTACCAGATTATGAGATTTCTGACATATATACCCTGTTTTCCCCAAAACAAGACATCCCCTGATAATAAGCCTAATCGGGCTTTTGAGTGCATGGCAATAAGGCCAAGCGCTTATTTGAGGGTTCAAAAAAATATAAGAAAGGATCTGATATGATTAAAAAATGGTATTTCAGTTTGCTTCCCTGGACTTAGAATATTTAGGAAGGAGTCACTTAAAAGATCAGGGTTTACAAAAGCTGATCAGTAACATGGAACAGTGGTTCTTTAGAAAGATTAAAAGCCAAGGGTTGATTTTGTGTTCTCTGAATAGCAAAATGGGTCATCCCCTTGCCACGTCTACTGAAAAATTCAGCAGTTTACGTTTATTTTGTCATTAACTCAGTCTTTGTTCAGTTTCCCAAGCCAAGCCATCCATGGGTGGCCTGAATTTTGTTCTCTGACAATAATGGGGTTACACCAACAAATCCAAGCTTTGAACCAAGGCAGTCAACTGAATCTCTGGACAAAGCCCATGGGGGTTGAATCATATGTATCCAGGCTCTCTCTGTGTGAGGCTTTTTACCAACTGTACAGTGATGCTGTGTACAGGTTCACTCTGTATAGAGAAGCAGAGGCTGGATTCAGTTTGAGCTTCTTTGCTATCTGAAAAGGTCCATCCTGAGCTTATTGTGGCATTATTTAATAACAAGGGGGAAATCATATGAGAATGTGGCTTTAGGATGTGAGAGAGAGTATATAGCTCACTGTGGGGAGAAATACGCAAGTCTCCTTTCAGACATACTGCTAGATCAAAATAAAGCCAATATCTGACTCATTCTGCATCCACATCCATTATGACTTTCTTCTGTCATGCCTGAAGCTTTCCCAGAAGGAATACTTCAAATTGTTCAGTTCATAGTAATGCAGAATCTAAATTAGCTTTGTCCATAAGAAAGTGCTTTATTTGGAGATTGGTCCATTTAGTATTTTCTGCATTAGCTGGCAATAGTTCCCCTGGGTTTCAGAAAGGATTTTCCCTCACTCTTCCAGCAAGAAGCCAGATAATTTGCTCAGGGTCTTTTACATGTAAAGGGTGTGACCTATTCTGAAGCTCAAATTATCAGCTGCTACAGAGTTTACCATTCTATTTCTATTGGAAGTGGTTTGAAAAACAAAAATCACTGTAATATTTATGACTGAAGCCCATAAGAGCTGGACATAATAAGAGCCATTCCAACTGCGTTCAAGGCCTTCAAATAAATATAACAACACTGATAAAAAGTTTACCTTTAAAATAAGTCACTGTCTCTTGCTTAAAAACTGAACAAAGGGTATAATATCGACATATGAGATCATAGTTTGATCATAACAGAATAACTAATGCCTTTTATGATTTCCTTCAGGTGGGAACAAAAGGACCCTCCTTTGAAAGCAATGGAATTTTCCTTTTGAATAAACAGATAGGGTTGCTCTACAAGTAAAACAAAAATCTTCACAGATATGATTATTCTACAGGTATATTATAGGCTGGATGAATACTCCATTACAGCAGCCCCCAACCTTTCAGGCACCAAGGACCAATTCTGTAGAGATAGACAAAGGGGGCATGGTTTCTGGTGCTGCCTGCATCCATGGATGAGGCTTCGCTTGTTTGCATGGATTGGTTTTCTGGCATGCCGCAGCCTGGTGCCGGTCCAGAGACTAGGGGTTGGGGACCCCTGCTCTTTTAGAAAGCTGATGTCATAGCCTTGATTTATGATGAATTATGTGTAGCCATCGCCCAGTCGTAAATACCATTGTTGTACCTGGATGTAAGGTGTTGTTTGTCATAGTTGACAGTGTCCTTTTACTGCTGTAAAATCTAAACGATGAGTCTGAATGGCATATACTACTAGAACATCACGTCACTTCAAATAGGAGGGAAAAGTTGGTGCATGAGAGGAACTAATTAAAAAAATTAAACTTCCCAGTCCAAAATTTAACAAGAGGCACACACAATCCCCCTCTATCATGCCCTTACCACTAGTGTCCATTCCCAGGTCCAAAATTGACAATGTAAGAAATTGAACACTTTAAGCTTATGACATAGTGTTGTAGTTAAGATGCTTAACTCAAAACCAAGACATTCTATTCTTCCCTTAGGCTTAGAAAGCATCTTTGGGCTAGTATCTCTTTCTTAGTCCAACCCACCCACCCCAATTCCTGTTATGGGAAAACAAGAGGAGGAAGCATTGGGTATATCAACTTGAGATATTCAAAATAAAGTTGAGATATAAGCCTAATAAATAAAACATTTTCTGCCATCAACATTGTTTTCTTAGATAATAACACCTTCTGGCATTTCAACAAATTGTTGACTATGAAAAGAGAAAAGAAGAAAACATATAAAAGAGCAAAGTACCACAAACAATGCAGAATGCAGATTTTAAAGAATTAAAAATAATTGAACTATTAGCCTGCAAATAATCCATATGTTGAATAGACTCCAAATGTTTTTAATTTAAAAACAGCAGTGACCTCCCTAAGAAGGTCACTCAGAAGATGTGAAGCCTCTACTAACAGTGAATTTTGACCCTAAACTTAGAATTTGTCCTCAACCCAATTCCATCACTTCTTTCTTCCATTATGAAGTGACAAAGCATTCCCTGGAGAATTTAAGTGAAGAAGGGGAAATGAAAGCATTAAACATCACTTCTTTAACTTATCAGCAATCTTTCCATGATGCTTTGAGTGACATGGCAATCTTTCTCTTCCAGTTACTGATTAAACCCGGATTTGATCAATCTTAGATTCAAGTTTGAAAAAAAATATGAATTGGCATCGGCCATAATACGTATTAGTATGGTCCATCAGTCATACTATAATCAGTTGTTTTGGAAGTGCATTATCCGACTTCTGTTTATGTTTTAATAAGTACTTACTCATTAATGCTACTATTTCTGCTTCCTTAATAACTCTAAGATACAACTAGTGGAGCATTATGCAGAAAAAATGGTTAATCTAGGAGGCTGAAAAGATATCTAAATAAGGATTACAAAATGGATCTAAGAACGGAACAATTTTTCTTCAGTAAGTTGATTCAAGAGCCTGCCTTAATATGAGGAATTTGTTCTGCTTTTTATACCATCGATTGTATGTCTTGTATTTACTTTTTACTCTCCCAAAAGATATGTTTGATTTCTCTATTCGTAAGCATGAACAAAGCTGCCATGTGCATGAATTTCTCTAGCCGCGTTTTGGGGATGTGGCCAGTTTCTCTTCTAGATACTCCTCTAGGCTATGTGAATATGTTATTCCTTGAATGAATTTGCTTGAACAGACACTGCAGAGAAGGCTTCCTGCCAAATTCCAAAGGAAAACAAGCCTGATTTTACCTGCTTTCAAAAGCAAAACTTTACTTCCTGATCCCTACTGTTTCCAGTCCTGATCCAAAGGCAATCACCATGACTTCTCCTGGAGTTGCAATTACAGTGCTTAAAATGGCTCAGCTGAGTTATCATATCAGTGCAGGCTTCCCATTCTAGGCAAACAGATGCTGGGGATTTGTCATACAAATTAATCCTTGGCTAGCGCTGTAATATGCAAGACAAGAATTTTATTACAGTTGGCAATTCTTTGGAGTTGTGAATTCTCCACATAGATATCTCCCTTTAATTGTGCAGCTGGCTGTATTTTTTATTTAATTTTAATAATTTGAATAAGGCAGAATTCAAGTTATTCATAGCTCCAGTTAAAACCTGGAGGAGAACTAGAATTGTAAAAGAAAAGAAAAGTAAGGACCAAGACCTGGTAAAAGAAGAGCCCATCTGAAAAAGACCTTTTTGATACAGTCTCCCAGTGTCAATACAAGTAATCCTCAACTTACAACCATTCATTCAGTGACCTTTCCAATGACACGGAACAAGAGGAACTTATGACAGGTCCATCATTTAAGGAAAACTAAAGGAATATAAGGAGGTTGAAATGTATTTAAATATAAGTAGCTTGGGTTGGTAGTTGGGCTGTTGGTCTGAGCACCGAGCTTGGCAATTTGGTTGAAAACGTTTCAAAGCGCACTGACGATGTCTCCTCGAATGGTGGTGAAACGTTTGCCACCAAATTGCCAAGCTCAGAGCTCAGACCAACAGCCCGAATATAAGGAGATTTATAGATAAATTGAATGGACTCGTATTTTCAGGAAGGAAAAAGGAGGATTTCGACACTATACTGATGAGTTGAAAGCCCCAAATACTGCATGCAATTTTTAAAAATTCTCCCTCACTTCCTAGACCAGAAGTTTTAAGACACATGACCAGCTGTTAGCAGGAAACCTCAATGATACTTAGGCAGTGCATAACATGTGACAACAATGGTCTAGTTATTATCCTGCATCTGCAGTTTTTTGTAAGTTATCAGTCTTCCTTCACTGTGGGCTCTGTTTTGACTACCCTGATAGTTAAGACATGGTCCAGTGGAACACATCTCAAAACAGCCCTTCTGAGATTGACTTCTGTGCCTGAAGAAGAGCCGGTGGAGGACTAAATAATACAAATTGGAGAGATCCTCAATGGTGCAACCCTTGAAAGCACAATTGGTCATAGCCAGCTACAGAGAGGAACTCAAGACTGCTGGTTCTAGAATTGCTTAAAAGTTTGTTCACAAGTGTACATGTACTTCATCAGGGGGAAAAAAGACTTCATTTATGCCAATCCAAAGGGAGACTTTAGTTCCCACAATATCAATAGCAATAGCACTTAGACTTATATACCACTTTACAGTGCTTTACAGCCCTCTCTAAGTGGTTTACAGAATCAGCATATTGCCCCCAACAATCTGGGTCCTCATTTTATCCACCTCGGAAGGATGGAAGGCTGAGTCAACCTTGAGCCTGGTTAGATTCGATCTGCCAAATTGCAGGCAGCCGGCAGTCAGCAGAAGTAGCCTGCAGTATTGCACTCTAACCACTGCACCACCATGGCTCACAATACTCTTAAGAACATAGTCTACAGCAGGGCTGTCAAACTCGTGGCCCATGGGCTGGATGTGTCACACTTGGCCACGCCCATGCCCGGTTTAACGAAGGGGGGGAAGTCCCAATATGTCACGTGATGCCACCGTGACGATGCAAGTTTGATACCCCTGGTCTACAGTAATACAGCAAGTTGTCCTAAAAAATAACTTTAAGGAGTTTTGAATAACAATTGGGAAAAGATATAAAATAAAATAAAACAAAAAACAAGAAGAAAGAAAGAATGTTGCTTAAATGGAATGGCAAACAACTCTTGGATGAATGTGTTAATGTTGCCATGGCCAGGAGAAAATTCAAGGGCTAGAGGACTCCCAATAAACAAATACGTAAATTCTAGAAGGTGGCAAATAAGGATCAGCACTGGCTGATAACTCATATACATAAATAATCTGAGAAATGTGTTTAGGATGGTAGCTTTTGTCTTTTTTCTTAATAACTGGTTACAATATTCTCAGAGCAGTATAATCATGTGGTATAATGCTTCTATCCTAATACTATATGAGGATTAGCACAAAAAATCAGGGTAAACAGATCTAGGCCAGATTGAGGTCAAATTTTTGTTTCACTTGACCTAATTTTCAGCAATATAATCCTGAAATTTCCTAAAGAATAGTGCCATATGTTGACATCAAGTCATGTGAATTTGTTTGTCATTTGTGCTGTCTACTAGCATTATTTGAGCTGGATGGAGTGATGGGAAGTTCGCACCTGTTTCATAGAATTAATGGAGGCTATTTTAAAATTAAAATATTAACAGTGAAAATGGAAAGCTCAATATAAATCAGTTGCCAGGTAATTTCATATCCATCTTCCCTTTCCAATTTGTTTTGTTGATTAATTGATCAACTGCTTGCTTGCTTTTTATGATCCAGTTCAGCGTTAAACCCTCAATGGTGTGCTCTTTTTAACAAGGTGATTATTATACCTAAAATTCCTTTAAAAGATAAATATCTGCTACAAGAATTCAATCACAGCTAGATACATATTTTCAACTAGCTGATATCCGTGCTTCGCTACAAAACTATGTGATGGGGCTTGATAAATTGACACTTAAAGCTTGAAAATTAATGAGTAGTTAAAAAAGGGACTGTATTATTTCGTTAGAGATGGTAAGCTAAGTTTCTGTTACAGATGAAGACATTATTTGCCTAGCATAGACTTTCAATTTATCCCTCAGATGAATTCCTCAGGACCTCTCTGTAAACAACATTCCTGGTTTTGCTGTCTGGCTGGAGGATGACCAGGCTGTCAGGTGAACTGACTCTGGAGCATGCCACATAGAACTGGCCATGGGAGAAACAGGCAGCTTCCCTTACTTGTGTTTTCCTGATCGCATCTGTAAATCTTTTCCTGCATTTTTGCCTCTTTTCCCTTTAACTGGTGTTACAGTAGAAGGAACAGATTCATCTGAACTGAGGAGGAAAATAAGAGGGGGGAAATCTGTCTCTGCCTACCAGCATCCATTGGTATTCATTTGGCTAGCATCCTGTTAGTGTGTGAGAGAGTTGAGGGGTGTTTGGAAACTCAAACAGACAGAAAGGGAGAGGAGAGGAGAGGAGAGGAGAGGAGAGGAGAGGAGAGGAGAGGAGAGGAGAGGAGAGGAGAGGAAAGGAAAGGAAAGGAAAGGAAAGGAAAGGAAAAAAGAAAAAGAAAGAAAGAAAGAAAGAAAGAAAGAAAGAAAGAAAGAAAGAAAGAAAGAAAGAAAGAAAGAAAGAAAGAAAGAAAGAAAGAAAGAAAGAAAGAAAAACTTATGACCACAATTAAGCCCAAAATTTTGGTTGCTAAGAAAGAGCGTTGTTAAGTGAGTTTCACCACATTTTACAAGTTGGTCATGCCCACTCGGTCACCTGACCACCAAGCCACACCCACCTGAAGCCGCATCCACCTGACCTCAAGCCACACCCACAAAATAAGCCACGCCCATAGAACCAGGGAAATTTTTCACATTTCACCCCTGACAGAGCTTGTTAATAATAATATAAGAAATATTCATGCTCCGATAGTCATTTTGAAAAATCCTTTCTTAGTGAGCACCTAGAAGCCAAGAGGAACATACATGGCAAATTTCAAGTTTGTAGGCTTTACGTACGCAAATTTCAAGTTTGTAGGTTCTGGAGATTTCGTGATTAATGTGTGAGTGCTTTTCGCTTTTATATATATATATAGATGTCAACCATTCTTTATGGAGTCTGCTATCTATTAGTATTCTGAATGATCTCCACTCCCTCTTAAAACAGATAAAACACTCCATCTCATGAGAATAGAATAGAATAGAATAGAATAGAATAGAATAGAATAGAATAGAATAGAATAGAATAGAATAGAATAGAATAGAATAGAATAGCTGACGGAATAAAAATTATTCCTATCGAGGCGATATAGGATCTTGCTTCCTTGAAGTCATCCTTACTTAGAAAATAAAACCGAGATTCAATTCTAATTAACAAAATATTTATTTCAGTACAAAAGTAACAAAAGAATATAAACCTTATTAAGCTACATTGTCTCAGCTAAGAAATCACGTCTGCCTCGGGCGAGGCTCACAGGAGAAGAAGGAAAGAAGGAGACTCCTGGAATGTACACATGCGCAGTAAAACATATCACATGTCTGCTTGATTAGAAAATACAATAAACCTAGAAATATTGCAGAGGTGCTCAACTGGCAATATTCACATCGTGACAATAGCATAGCATAGCATAGCATAGCATAGCATAGCATAGCATAGCATAGCATAGCATAGCATAGCATAGCATAGCATAGCATAGCATAGAATAGAATAGAATAGAATAGAATAGAATAACATTATTGTCATTTTGAATACACTAATCCGCATACATTAAAGGAGGGGGATTTGAGTCCGACCCCAGGCTCAGTATGAATGGAGTGTATGGCCTGCCGGGAGAGAGGGGGACCAGTGGGGGAGGGGAAGGGATCTCTGGTGGGGTGGAGAGTGGGAGCATCACGGTCATAACAGGGAGAGGTAGGTATGGCGGGAGCAGAGGGGTAGGCCGCTCTCGGGGAACGAGAACTCGCTGTCTCCAAGTGATCTCTTGTTCTGGCCCCTCTAGTTTGGTTTCATCTAGCTCAGCCCGAGTACCTGATAACCAGGGATGTCAGGACCCTGGGCTCAAGCTGCTGCTGTTGAATGCCAGGTCGATTATTAACAAGGCCCCCCTTGTACGGGATCTAATCCTGGAAGAGGGGGCGGACCTGGCATGCATTACTGAGACCTGGCTGGGCCAGGATGGGGGGTTCTCCCCTCTGAGAACTAGACGGGTTCTCAGTTCAGCATCAGCCGCGACCCCAGGGAAGGGGTGGAGGAGTGGCTATTATAGCTCGCCAGAATCTATGTCCTCATAGGAGCCCTGCCCCAGAGATTGTTGGGTGTGAGACGCTCCTTCTGAAGTTGGACTTAGGGGTTCAGGTGGGCCTTTTGTTAGCGTACCTGCCTCCTAGCTGTGTTGCAAAGTCCCTGCCTGTGCTGCTCGAGGTGATAGCAGGTTGGCGATTGAGTTCCCCAGGCTTATGGTTCTGGGGGACTTCAACCTGCCTTCGCCCGGTGAAACCTCTGATGCAGTCCAGGAGTTCATGGCTTCCATGACAACAATGGACCTGACCCAAGTAGTTCAGGGTCCGACTCATGAGGGTGGTCACACACTTGCCCTGGTGTTTCTCTCGGGGCAGTGGAGAGATGATCTGAGGCTGAGGGGTTTAGTCATTTCACCCTTGTCGTGGTCAGATCATTTCCTTCTGAGGTTAGATTTCATGGCACCACTCCTCCATCGCAAGGAGGTGGGACCAATTAGATGGTTCTGCCCCAGGCGCCTAATAGAACCAGAAGGATTCCAGAGGGAACTTGGGGAGATATCTGAATCCCTGGTACACAATTCGTCTGAGTTTCTTGTAGCTGCCTGGAACAGGGCGGCATCAGGGGCGCTAGATTGGATTGCGCCTTTGTGACCTCTCCGTGGTAGTGGATCCAGGAAGGCTCCTTAGTTTACCGAGGAGCTCCGGGAGATGAAACGCTACAAGAGACGTCTAGAGCAGCGTTTCCTAACCTTGGCCACTTGAAGATGTCTGGACTTCAACTCCCAGAATTCCCCAGCCAGCTGGCTGGGGAATTCTGGGAATTGAAGTCCAGACATCTTCAAGTGACCAAGGTTGGGAAACACTGGTCTAGAGTGACGGTGGAGAGCTAGTAAAGCTGAATCTGACTGAACACTATTAAGAACTTTTATTAAGTCTTATTTAGTGGCGATACGGGTGGCAAAATGTTCGCATTTTCCCGCTCTTGTTGCATCTGCTGATTCACGCCCAGCCGCCCTGTTTAGGGTGACTCGCTCCCTCCTAGGTAAGGGGGGAGTTGAGGAATTTGCTCAGTTTCTGGAGGATAAAGTCACTCAGATTCGGACAGATGGACTCCGATTAGACAGTGCAAGACGAGACGACAGGGGCGAGTCTTAGTCCTATTATATGGGATGAATTTGAGCCTACCACTCCTGATGATGTTGACAAGGCCATAGGAGCGATGAGTGCCTCCACTTGTTTACTGGACCCGTGCCCCTCCTGGCTGGTTTCAGCCAGCAGAGAGGTGTCACGCGGCTGGCTCCAGGCAGTTGTGATTGCTTCTTTGAGAGAGAGATCCATCCCACAGCCCTTAAAAGCTGTGGTGGTGAGGTCCCTCCTCAAGAAGCCTTCCTGGGACCCAGCGGATTTAACGAACTTCCATCTAGTCTCCAACCTTCCCTTCATGGGTAAGGTTGTTGAGAAAGTGATGTCGCTCCAACTCCTGCAGTTATTGGAGGACACTGATTATCTAGATCCCTTTCAATCAGGTTTCAGGTGCGGCTACAGCACGGAAACTGCTTTGGTCACCCTGATGGATGATCTCTGGTGAGCCCAGGATGGAGGTTATTCCTCCATCCTGGTATTACTCGACCTCTCAGTGGCTTTCGATACCATTGACCATGGTATCCTTCTGCACCGACTCGGCTAGTTGGGAGTGGGAGGCACCGTTTTATGGTGGTTCTCCTCCTACCTCTCCGATAGGATGCAGTCGGTGTTGACAGGAGGTCAGAGGTCGGCCCCCAGGCCCCTGCTTTGCGGGCTGCCTCAGGGCTCGGTCCTCTCGCCTATCCTGTTTAACATTTACATGAAACCGCTGGTTGAGATCATCCAACGACATGGGGTGAGGCATCAGCAATATGCTGATGATACCCAGTTGTACATTTCCACCCCGTCTCAGTTCAGGGAAGCAGTTGATGTAATGTGCTGATGCCTGGACGATGTTAGGGTCTGGATGGGAATGAATAGGCTCAAGCTCAATCCTGACAAGACTGAATGGCTATGGATATTGCCCCCCAGGGATTATGTCAACTTCCCCTCCTTGGTTCTCGGGGGAGAAAAATTGACTGCCTCGGAACGGGTTCACAATTTGGGTGTTCTCCTAAATCCACAGCTAAAATTGGAGCAACATCTTTCAGCTGTGGCTAGGGGGACCTTTGCACAGGTTCGCCTTGGGCACCAATTGTGACCCTACTTGGAGAGGGAGGCTTTACTCACAGTCACTCATGCCCTTGTCACCTCACGGCTGGACTACTGTAACACGCTCTACATGGGGCTACCCTCAAAGAGTATCCAGAGACTACAATTGGTGCAAAATGCAGCTGCGTGAGCTGTGGTAGGTGTCCCGAGATACACCCACATAACACCCATTCTCCGCCAGCTGCATTGGTTGCCCATTTGTCTCCGGACGCAATTTAAGGTGTTGGTTATGACCTTTAAAGCCGTACATGGCCCAGGTTACCTTCGGGACCGCATCCTACCACATACCTTCCTATGACCGGTTAGATCCCACAGAGTTGGTCTCCTCCAGGTCTCATCAGCCAAACAATGTCGGTTGGCGGGACCTCAGGGGAAAGCCTTCTCTGTGGGAGCCCCATCTCTCTGGAACCAACTCCCACCAGAGATTCAGACTATCCCCACCCTACTGGCCTTCCGCAAACCCGTAAAGATGTGGCTCTTCCGGCAGGCGGGGTGAAGAAGGTCGATTTCCCCCATGGATGAATGGTTTTATTTTAACTTCTGTAATGTTTTAAATTGTTTTTTATTATATTTGTATTGTTCTTATCCTTGCTGTATGCCGCCCTGAGTCCTACAAGATTGGGCGGCCTATAAAAACTTTTAATTAAATTAAATTAAATTAAATTAAAATGAAATAAATAAAATGAGCACCAGGGTCTTTAGTATTTTTTTATTTTTTGCTAAATTATTTTAAAACATGTTCTAATTTATTATCTGAAATACAGCCTGTTTAAAACAAATACAGCTTTCTCCATGGATATATAAAAATAGGTTCCTTCATATTTCTCAAGCAAAATACTGTATAATGTTTATTATTGGTTTCCAGGTTAAAAATATTTCTTTATAATGCCTGCTTACCATAACATTTTAAGGACTGATTTGGGATATACTATTCTTCTCAGACTAACATTTTGCTTTTGTTGCTGTAGATAGGTTGAAAAGATTAAACTTTTCCAACATTAAACTGTTGTTATACTTCCAAAACCAAATGTTTTGCATTCAAAACATACTTGAAAAATAAATACTGAACGTACTCTCTTTCAAGTAAATATCAGAAGCATTAATACGGTGCAGTGTGGTGCATCTATCGGTAAATTATTTTATACCCAGAAGGCTTGCTTTCCGGTAAACAAGCAGAGATTTGCATGTTTGCAAGAAACAGATAGCTAAAAAGGTAGGGTTTTTTTAAAAAAAAATATGGAATTACAAAACTCTGATTGTATAGCTCTGTTTCTTCTAAAGTACTCTTCCAAGTTCTTCGTGTATCTAACGCTCTTCAGACAATGCAGGGAAGAAAAAATCTTAATGTGCTTGCTGAGACTGTGGAGGTCATTTAACAAGATCTACCATTGCCCCTACAGAAAAGATGTATGGCTTCTCCTTTTGTACTTCCCACAGAAGTATAGTAACAGGAAACCATAATTCATTACTGCTTTCTCTCTCTGCACTTCCACAAGCTATGTAAAAGGCATTTTCAGATTGTGTTTCTTCGATAGAGACAGATAGCCTCATTAGACATGTATGTCTTGTATCCTTTTGTGGAGGATTAAGTTTACTAAAAATGTCACATATAAAAGGTTAGCTCCCACTGTATCGTGCCCCCTGACCATCTAGTATTTTGCTGTCTCCCAAACAGCAGTTTTTCAGTGTTTCAGAAAGAGACCTGTTCTACTACCTTATATCCTTGACTGAATCTTCAGGGTGTGCTCTGACACTAAAATCCCTCCCTCTATAAGGAAGCAGGAAAACTGAGAAAATAGATAAATTATACAGCCACTAAGCTAAGGCAAAAATCACAGTACAGTGAGCAAGGGACACACACACCTCAAAGAAGCGCACCATTTTGCCTACCGTCCCAGTCTTACTGTCCTATTGTCCAAATTTACCTGTACCTACTTTGCTTTTGTTTATGTTTATACCATACCTGCTATCTTGTACATGTTTTGGTAAACAAACAAACAAACAAACAAACAAACAAACAAACAAATGAAGCAAAAAAATAAAAAATAAAAAAATTCAATCAACCAGAACAGAGCTGGAAGGGACCTCGGAGTTCAACCCCTTGCTCAAACAAGAAACCCTATAGTATAGGGCCTATACCCGTGATGGCAAACCTATGGCACGCGTGCCACATGTGTCACGCGGAGCCATATCTGCCGGCACACGAGCCATTGCCCTAGCTCAGCTCCAGTGCGCATGTGCAGCTGATTTTTGGCTCACATGGACACTCTGGAAGGGCGTTTCAGGCCTTCGGAGGGCCTCTGGGTGGGCGAGGGAGGTTGTTTTTGCCCTCCCCAGGTTCCAGGGAAGCCTCTGGAGCATGGGAAGAGCAAAAAATGGGCCTACCGGGCCCACTAGAAGTTGGGAAACGGGGGAGCGGGAGGGTCATGCGTGCATACATGGCACAGCGTGGGGAGGTCGCGCGCACATGTGCAAGGGGTGGGGCATGGGTGTGAATTGAATTATGGGTGTGGGCACATGTGCGTGTGCAATAGCATGCGCACGTGCACTTTCGGCACCTGAGGAAAAAAAGGTTCGCCATCACTGGCCTATACCATTTCAGATAGGTGACTGTCCAGTCTCTTCTTTAAAATCTCCAGTGATGAAGCACCCACAATTTCTGGAGACAAGCTGTTCCACTGGTTAATTATCCTCACCGATAGGAAGTTTCTCCTTAATTCCAGCTTGTTTCTCTCCTTGATTGGTTTCCATCCATTGTTTCTTTTCCTGCCCCCTGGTGCTTTGGAAAATAGGTTGACATCCCCCTCCCATTTGTGGCAATCTCTCAAATACTGGAATACTGCTGTCATGTCCCATCCCGCCCACCCACCCACCCACCCACCCAGTCCTTCTTTTCTCTAGACTAGCCAGACCCAAATCCTACAACTTTTCTTCATATGTTTTAGTCTCCAGGTCTTTAATCATCTTAGTTGCTCTTCTTTGCACTTTTTCCAAAGTCTCAACATTTTGTAATGTGATGACCAAAACTGGATGCAGTATTCCAAGTGTGGCTTTACTAAGGCTTTATAAAACGGTACTAATGCTTCATGTGGTTTTGTTCTATGTTCTGTTTATTCAACCAAGGATTGTATTAGCTTTTTTGGCTGCTGTTGCACGTTGCTGGCTCATATTTAAATGATTGTCCACTAGGACTCCAAAGTCCCTCTCACAGTTACTGTTTTTGAGCCAGGATTCACCTCATCTGTACTTGTACCTTTGGTTTTTCCTGCTCAAATGTAAAACCTTGCTTTTCTCTACATTAAATTTCATCTTGTTGGATAAGGCACAGTGTTCAAGCTTATCAAGATCTTTTTGGATCCTGATCTTCTCAAATGTTAGCTATTCCTGCCAGCTTAGTGTCATCTGCAAATCTGATGAGTTCCCCTTCTATTCCCTCATCTAAGCCATTTATGAAGATATTGAAGAGTACTGGGCCTAAGACAGAACCTTGTGGTACCCCCTCCATGTAGATGTAGTACCATTAAGGATGACTCATTGAGTACAGTTTGTCAGCCAATGATAAATCCATCTGGTGGTGATGCTGTCTAGCCCACATTTTTCTAGCTTACCAAGAAGTAGGTTGTGGTCTACTTTATCGAATGCCTTGCTGAAGTCTAAATATACTAAGTCCACAGCATTTAGCAATAGCAATAGCACTTAGACTTATATACCACTTCATAGTGCTTTACAGCCTCTCTAAGTGGTTTACAGAGTTCAGCATATTGCCCCCAACAATCAGGGTCCTCATTTTACCGACCTCAGAAGGATGGAAGGCTGAGTCAACCTTGAGCCTGGTGAGATTTGAACAGCTGAAAGTCTACTAATTTAGTCACTTTGTCAAAGAATGAAATAAGATTAGTTTGGCATGATCTGTTTTTAACAAACCCATGCTGGTTTTTAATTTTTAATTTAATTTTTAAATGCCCTTTGTTATTAATTTAAGGCCTACTTAGAAGAAGATAAATTGGTTTAGGTAAATCATGCTCCATAATCTTCTGTTTGGATTATTGCAATGCCTTGTAGCTGCTGCTTTTGGAAACAGTCCAGAAAAGCTGGTTTGCTCGAAACAGAACTGCAAGTTGAGAAAATAGATCTGGACATTTCAGTCTAATGAAACACATACTTTGTCATATAGCAGCCTATTTCCAGACCTAATTCAAAATACTGATTTTAAAATATCAATTTCTAAATGGTTTAGGTCCAGTTAATAACGGAATATGGGAAGGTCTCTTATATAGATCCAGGCTGTTGGTCTAATTGGTCCCTATCTCCAGGATTTCAGAGGAGAAACCTTCCAAGCTACACCTGGAAAGCCATGGATGAAACCTGGTACTCAAAAAGATGTTCTGAAAAATAGTTGGTTTTTTTTTATATTGCCTCTCTCTCTGCTCAAGAAGATTTGCTTGCAACTTCTTTGTACTCTTTCCCTGCAGCAGTAAAGTTCTTATTTTCCCAGACATTATAACATCTGCATTTTTGATCCAGAAATCTGTTTATATCTTGGTTATGTTTCATTACTTGCTGCGGTACTTTTTGATGCTATTATTATAACCCATCCAGAGAACATTATTATTGGTTCATAAAAACATTTATAATTGAGAAAAGTAAGTACTGTACAAATTTGCAACAAACCAGTAACTTTGGTACTGTATGTAGAATATTGAAAGTCAGGACAGGAGACTCTAATAATGTTTTTCCATCCCAATATTTGAGAGTGGGGAGTACAGCTTTAGGTAGAAATAATGATTCACTCATCCAGATTCAGACACAAGCAAACCCACTACAGAAAAGCTTGAAAGGGATGCTGGATTCTTTCCAAACTGATGGCTTCTTTTGATGGGTGTTCTAAGGATTTGTGGAAGTCATTGGAGAGATTTAGCTTGGGAAGGTTTAAGGACAATTATATTTAAATTTAAGAAAATAAATCCCGTATTTGATCCAAATAGATTGAAAGTAGAGGAAACAAAAAGAACCAAATAGTAACGCTTCATGACTCCCAAAAAGTATTAGAACAAATGAGAGGATATGAGAAAAAAATAAGATCCTGGGCAAAACTCAACATGAGCTTAATGAACAAGATGTCAAATCATCTTAAGTCTCTTTTATGATGAAGTAACTGAACCTTTTAAATATATGTTAAGTGAAAGGTATGGTATTCACTGATAAGTCATTACATTCTGTCCTGCATAGCTTGCTTCCCTAAGAAAGAACCTATAACAGCATTCCATGTTCCTCTGTAAGTTCTGTGCTGCGGTGTGATGTCATGCTGGCTACATGACCACAGAAACATCTCCAAACAACGCTGGCTCTTTGGCTTAAGAAATGGAAATGAGCACCGCCCCTAAAATCGGTCACAACTAGTAAGGTAAAATATGCAGGGACACTTTTATCTTTTATCTTTAGCTGATAAGGCTTCTAACCAAATATACATGTCAGCAAATATGAGACTTTCATTTTAATACAGTTGGCTTTTCTTTAAAATAATAAAGAAATATTCCCATGTCATGCCTTATTTATAACTGATAGGTAGGAATCTCAGGAAAATTTCCACCAGAGATAGCTGTGACATATCCTGCTCTGTACATTTCCTGCAAAAAACAGTGGTAGGGAGGGAATATATCGATTTCCTTCATGAATCCTCTTACTTTCTCGCCTTTCCCCTTAATGACCTGCAAAATTCCAGCTATTGTTTAAATACTAATAAATATGCATTTATTGTATCTATTTATTATCTATTATCTATTTATTATATCTTGCCATCTTTGTTTCAGTCTTCCTTCCTTTCTTTCTACAAATCCCTCATCCAATGGTCCACATTAGTCCAGAGGGATGTACCATGAAGTGCCCTGGATCTCTGTCCTGAGGCCTGTGCTGTTCATCAGTTTTATCAATGAACCAGATGAGGAACTTGAGTTATTAATTCTAATTTTGCAAATGAAGCAATCTTGAAAAGAAAGAAAATAATTTAGAGCTCTAGATACCGTATTTTTCGGACGATAAGATGCACTGGAGTATAAGACGCACCTTAGTTTTTGGGGAGGAAAATAAGAAAAAAGCTGATTGGCGGGTGGATCGGCCTCCCAGAATACCCCCAATCAGCTGTTCCCAGAGGTGAATTTCAGCAACAGTTTCCTTGCTTTTTTTTCTGCCTCTGAAACCTCCATTTCAGAGGCTTTTTTCTGAAGCTCCGTTTTAGAGGCTTTTTCAGCCTCTGAAACCTCTGTTTGAGAGGCTGGGCAGGGCTACATCTGGAGTATAAGACGCACCCAGATTTTCACCCTCTTGTTTTGAGGGAAAAGGTACGTCTTATAGTCCGAAAAATACAGTAAGTGAGCTGAAATGAGTGGGATGGAGTTTTAGAGGAAGAAAAGTAAAGTTATGTACTGTATCTGGATGGGAAAAATGAAAGGCACATGTGTAAGATGGGGATCTGAATATCTTTATTAACCATCAGCTCATATTTATAGGAATCACATTGGCAGCATGAAGCCAATGTGAGGTTGATATTACCAAGGTAAAAACAGGGAGACTGTGAGTTCTAGTTCTTCTTTAGGCCCTGCTGGGGGTTTGCAGGGATTCGAGAGAACCTCTAGCTAAGATTCTGTGCAGTTTGGAGAACCCTCAAATCCCACTCCTGGCTGGCCCTGCCCACCCCTCCCCTCCCAGGAGTCCCCATGTGGCCCATTTTGGATGCAGGTAAGTGCAGGGTGTACGCGGAGGCTTTGGGAGGGCAAAAAACGGGCCTACTGGAAGTTCAGGAAGGCTGGAAATGGGCCCATTTCCGGCCTCCAGAGGGCCTCTGGAGCCTGGGAAGGCAGTTTTCGCCCTCCTGGAGGCTCAAGGAAAGTCTCCAGAGCCCAGGGAGGGCAAAATAGCCCCCCCCTGCTGTGGTGCAGGAGGCTGACTAGGCCACGCCCACCATGGCCATATCCACCCAGCAACCGGACAGAGAACCCCTTGCTAAAAATTTTGAAGCCCACCCCTGATTTGAAGACTATCAAGTGGCCAAAGCTCACTTATTCTCTTCTCTTCCCTCTCCTGAGTCACCAATTCTCATTTTCAGAAATGAGATTAGATTTTCCCCTTTGCAGATGGGACAGTCAAGTAGCTAATGTAACCTTATGGCATCCTAAGCAGCAAAGCCATGGAGCTGGTCAGTCAATTATTGTTGCCATTTTTTCCAAAATAATTGTGCACTCATGTATAGCCTTGAATATGAATGTCTACCCTTATTAGCACAAAAGTATTAGAAAAGCAGAGATATTTCCTAGAAATAATTCACCTGCTACTGCAG
This sequence comes from Diadophis punctatus similis, assembly GCA_023053685.1. Lineage (NCBI taxonomy): Eukaryota > Metazoa > Chordata > Lepidosauria > Squamata > Dipsadidae > Diadophis > Diadophis punctatus. The sequence goes on along the minus strand of JALIGW010000001.1, from coordinate 71,744,794 downwards.
GGACAATAAGGGCTTGGTGATTGCTTGCTTTCACCCAACTTATTTATTCCCATCCAATACGAACAGTAAACTGCAGCTGATGATAAATAGACAACTTATATAGTGGTTAAATATATGGGAAGCAAACCAAATATTGCAGCCATTTGGGCCATTGATTCAGTTTTGGTTCAATCAGAGTAAGCATGCGCAGCCTATTTACTCTGAAATGCTTGATATGATTCATTCATGCAATTCTCTTCCTCACTTAGTGATTGCAGGTATCATTATAATGGCCAACTAGCACATGCAAACCCAAAGAGAGGCCATCAACAATGAAATGAAAAGAGGAAATAGAGATTCAACAACCAGTAGGGAAATCAAACCAGGTTTAAATTTATTATTCTGAGTGATCCACTGAACAATATGGCTTGCACATATTTCTTTAGGAAATATGTGCAAGGAAATATGTGCAAGGAGTTTAGGAAATCTTGTTTTGTTTTTCATTATGTTTTCCCCCAAAATAAGACATCCCATGATAATAAGCCCAATCGGGCTTTTGAGTGCATGGCAATAAGGCCAAGCGCTTATTTCAGGATTCAAAAAAATATAAGACTGGGTCTTATTTTCGGGGAAACACAGTTGGACTTGCTCTCCGGAGGAGGCTATGCTGGGAAAGATAGAAAGAGGCCGATGAGCAGCAAGGAGGATGGACTCAGTTACAATGATGATGATTATACCACTGAAGACCTGAAAAAACTGGTTAGAGACATACCGTCATGGAGAAAAATTAATCTGTGTAGTTACTAACCTCAACTGGATGGCACATAATCAGTCACCTTATAATCTCTAGATTGGGGGCAGTTGCTTCCAAATACCAGTTGTATGGAAACAATGAGGGAAGAAGGATGTGTTTCCTTCTCCTGTTTGCAAAGTAACCCTGGCATCTGGTTGGCCACTATGAGAAACAAAATAATAGAGTAAATAGGTCATGGCTGCAGATAGCACAATACTGCTAGTACTAAGAATACTTTCGTTACTCTGGTGGATGATCAGCACCAGAAATTAAATAGGGTACATAATCCTGCTACTCCTCTTTGAGACTTTCTCAATATCCTTCTGTGCCTCTGAGGCACTGATTTGCAGTGATTCTAATCCTTCCTATTGAAATATTTTTGCAGGGTCTCATGAAAGTGTATCAGAAATGCTTTTCTTTAAAAAATGGAAATGACTTGCAAATCAAATTTTTATTGTTTAAATTCAATGAGAATTGAAGGAAGTTTGCAGATTATTATTATTATTATTATTTTACTATTTTTCTGGTGGAAGATTATACCAGAAATCCCTACCTTTCTCAAGACATTCAGTTTAATTTATTATTTTATTTATTTATTAGTGAGATTTATATACCGCCTCACACTGCAAGCACTCTCTAAGTGGTTTACACCAGTAAGCAATGTATATTTATATTGCCCCCAACAATCTGGGTCCTCATTTTACCTACCTCGGAAGGATGGAAGGCTGAATCAACCTTGAGCCGGTGAGATTTGAACCGCTGACCTGCAGATCACAGTCAGCTAAAGTGGCCTGCAGTACTGCACTCTAACCGCTGCGCCACCTCGGCTCTTTGTTGTAATTTATTTTATTATGTAAAGTAATTTCCTACTTACACTGTTGCTTCAGTACTGATGGCCAGAATAGAAACTTGAATTAGCTCCATGAATTCTTCAATATACTGTATGCATTTAGAAATGTATGAACATATGCCCTTGATTGTCATACATCTACAGTAACTTTTACATACCTGTCAATATTAGATACATCTCAGATCTGAACAATAAGATAGTACACACTGCACAAGCTGTTAGTGAAATACCGAGAAAACCCAGCAGATGGTTAAAATTGCTAAATACTTACTATTAGCATTTGAGTGCAAGAACATAACAATTTATGCAACATTATATAAGATTTATGTAACATTAATACTCCCTTGGTTACGGCTGTTGTGATATAGTAGTTAAATTGCTGCCTAAGTGCAGGGATTGTTCCAAGTTTATGTCTCCAACAGACCTGGTACTTACTAACTCTTCTAATTCAGCTGAATAACTGAGTAGAAAGATAAAATAAAAATCAGTGCCTAACACTAAGACAGTGTTAGTTAAGTACTATCCCCCATTTCAGTTGACCTTCAAGAGTTATTAAGATAATACAAAGGAGACCTTAGCATGTGCTGCCTTAGCTTCCCAATTACAAAAGGTGGTATTCATATATGTAAATAGATCTTTTTGGAAAATAACCCCTCCTATTGGTTTCAATTAGTGTAAGAGAAGAGGCAGAGCTTGGAGACAGAGTCAAGAGAGGACTCAGCTTAGAATCATGATGACATGTTCACAAACATTCCAACTCCAGTCAGCACTTGAATTCTGTTAACTGTTGTCTAGCACCAATTTAGTACTGATTGTTAGTTGACTAGATTGTTGTGGAATAGCTTAGGGCAGGGGTGTCAAACTCGCGTCGTCATGGCGGCATCACGTGACGTATTGGGACTTTTTTTCCCCTTCGCTAAACCGGGCGGGGGCGGAGCCAGCACGTGACGCATCCAGCCCACAGGCCACGAGTTTGACACCCCTAGTTTAGGGAATAAATCTGAACTCAAACTGACTCTTTACACCTGACAATTATCCCCTAAGGATCAATTAGATCTAGATCTAATTCAATCCAAAGTCAGGCCTCGATTTGACAGTGTAAGTATAGTATGTTAATTTTTCTTGACTGGTAGGAGGAACAAGGGAAGAGTGATCAGTTGGATTCTCCTGAAAGGTGTCACCACTATTAAGTTTGGGATTGTTCTGGATGAGTGTCTTGGTTGGGTATGGATGGTTGCACTCATTGTAGCAAAGAAGCATTCTGAATAGTACTACCAAAAGTATTTCAGAATTTATGAAAAAAATACAGGGAATAGATACTTAACATTTAAATATTTCTCATGCTGGAGTTAACTATTTAGTTTTGACTCCAACCATAATACAGTGTGGCCAAATATAACTGTTTTCAAAACATTGTATAAATCTAAAAGTTTTAAAATTAATTTAAAATTTAACTACCGTGTTTCCCCGAAAATAAGACCCTGTCTTATATTTTTTTGAACCCTGAAATAAGCTCTTGGCCTTATTGCCATGCACTCAAAAGCCCCATTGGGCTTATCAGGGGATGTCTTATTTTGGAGGAAACAGGTTATATTAAAATTACCACGCATATTAAAACTATGATGCATTGTATGGACATTTTTTTCTAATGGTTTGATTGATTGGTGGCATTCTGCTGAGAAGACTTGAAGACTGCTTGAGTGAAGCAATCTCTTAAATCACATCTTTTTCACACAAACAGTTCTGATTTATAAACTGCTTCTTCATATTCCGACTTTACTGCCAGCAAGTAGAGATAATTTAGCTTTTCCACTGCTTCAGAGGAAATGATTATTCAGAAAAGATAAATTATTTTCAGAAGTCTGGACGCTAAATAACATCTGCCTGTAGAAAACGATTAGCAAGAAGGCTGGTATATTATCTGAAGACAATAGGGCAGGACATTCACACATAAACAGAATTACGTAGAGGGTGCTAGTAAAATATTGAAAGTATGATTTCATTTCAGTAATCTCCCATGCCAAATCATTTTGTATGGATATTAGAAATGCCACTTTTTTTCAGACTGATGATCAGCAATTTATCTTAGAAAACAGTGTATGCTAAGTATGTAAGCACCACCTCTTGATTCCAGGAAACAAGAAGAGCATTATGAGAGATTGTGATCTGAATATTTTTAAAGCACTCTGAAAATGTAAAATTAAATGTGCATTGCTCTTTATTCTGATATTATTTATTAATGTTAATTATATTGCCATGACAAATGGTACATACTAGATCACAACATCTTGCAATGGTGAAATAGCATATCTCCATGAAAAATTATACTAATTTAATTACAGAGAGAAGTTCCTTTTAATGCCCATGTTCCCAAGATAGATATCTTACAAATGAATATTTAAATGCTAATCAAAACCCTGAGCCATCCCCATTCCTACAGGCGTGCAGCCTTAGTCCACTTGGAAAGAACAAGGATGGAAAGGCTGAGAGACTGTAGCCTTTCACTATCATCCACAATAGCACATCACCCATAACGACCACTGGAGTCCATTGGTCTCTCCAAGACCAACATTTTACTTTCAAGATAGGCAAAGAACACTAATTTGCTTCTACCCATTTAAATCAAGAACTGCTGACACTTTTTCAGACTGTGGGTGCTACCCATTGACTAGAAAGCCTGGAGTAGGCAGGACCAAACTGTAGAACTGCATTGAATAAGGATTTAAAAACAACTTGTATTTAATTTCCTTTACATATAATTAAAAGCATAAATAAAAATTACAATTTTGCCTATCCTCTTTATGTCACCTTCAAAGTTTCAGTTTAATGATAAATTCAAAAGTAATGTTCTAATTAGTATAATCAGTGGTGGGATTCAAAAATGTTTACTACCAGTTCTGTGGGTGTGGCTTGGTGGGCGTGGTGTGGTTTGATGGGCGTGGCTTGGTGGGCATGGCTTGGTAGGCGTGGCAGGGGAAGGATACTGCAAAATCTCCATTCCCTCCCCACTCCAGGGGAAGGTTACTGCAAAATCCCTATTTTCTCTCGATCAGCTGGGACTCAGGAGGCAGAGAATAGATGGGGACGGGGCCAGTCAGAGGTGGTATTTACCGGTTCTCCAAACTACTCAAAATTTCCACTACCGATTCTCTGAACTACTCAAAAGTTCTGCTACCTGTTCTCCAGAACTGGTCAGAACCTGCTGAAACCCACCTCTGAGTATAATATGTACTGAAACAAGATAAATGGGGGAAGCATTTAGAGTATGAAGCATGAAGAGTGAGGAATGGTTGCCACATATGTATGTGGGAGGTGAAATGAAGGAACAAAATAAATAACAATTTCTACCTTGATACTGTTGTAGTTCTTGTAGCATATAGTATCAAAGCATGAGAGCATTCCAAATAACCTTTTATGATATGCTTTGAAACTGTCACAAGTATTTAATATCATAGATATTTGTGGGTGGTACTAATGAATTTAATATAAAAGACAATTCCTTAATTGCAACAAGTATTTCCAAGAATTTACATTTGCTAGGCATGCAGTTGTGGGTTCCTACCAGTGCGGTCCACTCTATAGCACCGGTAGTGGCCCGCTGGTGACATCACAGTACCGGTGCGGTTGGTTGCCGGTGCCTGGGTGCCGCCATTTTTTAAAAAAAATTTTTTTAAATTTTTTAAAAAAATTTCTTCTGCGCATGCCCAGAAGCCGAGCTTCCGGCACTGCACATGCACTGCCTTCCTACCCCACAGTGAGTCCAAGCAGGAGAGGATGGCTGAGGGAGTGCATGAGACGCTGAAAGAACGGGCAGCAGGACCTATCTCAGTTCCCCTCCCTTCAGCAGTCTGAGAAGCCATGAATGTGCAGTGATGATCCCAGGCATTTTTGCACGTTTGCACAAGGCTTCTTGAGCTGCTGAGTAGAGGGGGAACGGGCGGCAGGAGCCTAGGATCATCGAATGGGGAGAAGCATTCAGGCTGAACGGAGCCTCCTAGAAGAACCACTGCCGTGGTGTTGCTGCTCCCGCTGCCGGGGGCTGCGTTGCAGGTGGGCAATGCCCCCCTGCTTCTCCAGCCGCTGCCAAGCTCCCGAGGACCACGCCCATCCGGTCACATGGCTCACAAGCCACACCCACAAAATAAGCCACGCCCACAGAGTGGTAGTAAAAAAATTAGGAACCTGCCCCTGTAGGCATGCAATTTCAAATGCAATTCGATTACATAAATAGAACTTCAATGGTAGTTTTCAATTTCTCCTATTGTCTTCACACTTACCTTATTGCTTAAATTTTCTTTTTCTTTTTGTAAAGTAATTATTTAGACCAATTGTTTTGTTAGAATTATTGCAAAGTGTTTTAATTTTTGTTTAAACTGGAAGTGCTATATAAATATTTAAAATGAACATTATTAAGATTCAACAAGAGGTAAGCCTCTTGTTTTTTAATGCAGAGATCAGTTTTTATTTTGCAACCTAAACTACTTATCTTTTTTTGTACAAAGATGAAAAAATGTTGTAGAACATAACATAACAATATTTTTGGAAGCTGTTCAGGGAGAGATCTGTTCTACAGAATCATATGATTCTTTACTTTATTTTACAACATTACACCCTTTCCCAATCACACAGACACTGGTTATAATAAAAAATTATAAATTAAGACTTAATTTATGAAGAACAGAAACAAAAAGAAGATGAATGAAGATAGAAAAATATGTTCAGATGATGCTGTTTCTGCTACAGTAACTCTACTTTGGATATAAGTTTCTTATATTAATGTTATTATGGAAATCTCTATTTCTCTTTTGGTAGCTGATCACGTTCTATTAAATTATATATCAATGGTAGGAAACTAACAGGGGATCAATAGAAAAGACCCCTTGTGTATTTTTTTGATCACAAAAACCTGATGCTCAAAGAATATCCAATAGTTTGAAAAAATATATCTCATTTTCAATATTTGATCATTGCTAGAAGCCTTAATTGCAGACTGTTTAGAACTCTGAAATGTGTATTGATTTATACATTTTCCTTTTTTCATAACAATCAAAAATCATTATTTGTAATTTAATTGTAGGATACAACATGCATACTTATGCGAAGATTAGTTTTGATCAGAATTCAAGAAAAGTATCTTCTTTTGGGTAAATTCTTTTTTATCTCTTGGTTGTTGTTGTTTTCTTTTTGCACATAAAATATAATTTAACAAAGGAAACGACAAGAAAGAAATCCTGAATAGATTATAGAAAAGGGATGCTTGAATTAAATATCCAAATTATAAAAGCAAGCATGTGATTTTTGCTTCCAGTGTTTTTTTATTTAAGGTAAGAAATTATAATTTAGTGCATGCAAATTGTCATAATGATACCAGTTGGGGGTTTACAATTACTTATAAATGTGCAAGAAAGAAGCAAAATGTGCTAAATAAACAATGGGGAAATTAAATGAGCCTCTAAAATAGGTTTGTATGTCTCCGTGTATGAAATATCATTTCTTAATTTTGAAAGTCATGCTGGTATCGTCATTCAAAAACCCCATAAAGAACAAAATATGCTAAAACTTTGCTTTTTAGAAAGCCATTTCACTAAAATGTTTTCGTGGGATTGAACAGCTATGCAGATCATCCGAGTCTAATGGAAGTTGCAAAAAAAAAATCATTAACCTAAGCGGACTGCACAGGTAGACCATCACAAAATACCATTTATGTAACTCATTAAAAATGATCAGTGAGGCATTCTAGAGCCACTGAGATTAAGAACATGCTTGACTGTCTGTTCATAGCTGGCTGCATCTTATGCATCACAAATCTTTTGGGGCCCATTTGTCAGAAGTGCTCCAAGAGCGACAATGTTTAGGAAAGGCAGCTGAGTTGGAAGTTTGCAGTTGGAAGTCAGTCTTGTTCTGCAGCATTTAGATGACAAAGTTTGGTTAGCTGTATATTCAGCAGCAAATCTCAGATGTGAAGCTTCATGAGGATGCAATCATGCTTATAATCTCTTGGGTGGCACTAATTAAGTTAACCTAATGGTTTATTACCTACCTCTTACATATTATTTGTTATAGGAATCCTTATATGAAATCACAGGCCTTGTGGAAGTATGTGAATAATGCATTTGGGCAACAAAAAGTTCAGCTTTACACTCTTGGTATGCCATAATTTGTTTAACCACAATTTGACTAAGCCATGGTTGGCTGGATCAACAACAGGGTAGGCCAAAACCAATTTATATTATGGCTTGGCATGACAGGAGAACAAAACAATTATCCAGAATCATCCTTAATACTGACCCAAACATACTTATTTGCAACTTAGACTGTTGAGCAAATCCAGTTGCAGTACTTGTGTAAACCATGGATTATGATTTAGCATGATGTGCAAACACAACCAATCATGGTTTATGCCATAATGACCATGAAGTCCTATCCTAACCTTGTCCTATTACATGGCCTGTTTTACCTTATAGCAGGGGTGTCAAACTCACGTCGTCACAGCATCGTCACATGACGTATTGCAACTTTTCCCCCCTTTGCTAAACCGGGCATGGGCGTGGCCAGTGCGGGCCGTGAGTTTGACAGCCCTGCCTAATAGCATGTAGATGTTAAAATGGGAGGAAATGCTTTGTTCTTTACTCCTTGGAGAAATAATTATAACTGTTACTATTATTAATTTATGCATGGAGCAATAAACCACAGTTTGTGGCAGGTCTCTTAGAATGGAATCTGCTTAAATCATTCTATTTGCTCATACTCTGACCTACACATTATAAAGGTTAGACATCTAAAACTGCATTTGTTCAGATCAATATCTCTAACACATCCTCATGAGATAGTGGGTTTGCAATTCCTTGAATTCCCAGCCAGGATAACTATCATACCAGGAAGGAACCAAATTAGTTGAAATGTTTGCATTAATTTTGTTTAAAGCTTTAGTTTATATAGCAACCGGATTCATGTCAATAAGAACAAAAACTCAGGGCTAACGAGAAAGCTGGTTCAGCCAAGCCATCAATGACAGTAATGTCTGCGGCTTTTCAGAGAAGCCAGCAAAGCACTTTTTTTTTTAATTAACCAATTTTGCTTTTTGCATCAAGAGAGGCTGAAGAGCAATAATTCTTGCAATTCACATTAAAAAAACAGTGTAAAGAATGCCATGATGATAAAACAATGACAACAATAATGTGTTGAAGCAGCAATCTATTCATGTTTACTTATCCACTTGCAATGCTGCTGTTTAGAAGAGCAAAAAGTAGGCTTCATTGGCAGCCCAGTACCGACAGTTCCTGTAGCTGCCTGACTGAAATTCTTCCTGCTGTTCCACAAACCCAGTGGAGTAGGAAAAGAAGAGAGAGAAGCAGAAACAGGATACACCATACATCTATCTTATGATAATGTGGTTCCCAGTATTACATACTGGATTGAATTAATCAGAATTGTTTATCTGGTACAAACAGCACAATGGTCATATATCTGAATATATCTGTGCTGTTCCTATAAATTATTCGTGGATTCTTCTGTCACAGAAGCTTTTTATTTTAACCACCCCATGCAAGAAATTTGCAATCTTACAACAGTACTTGTAAGAGGAAATGACCATTTTTTTTCTGGGTGAGCAAATCAGTCTAGAATCAGTGTGAATCCCTACTAATTTTGACAAGTTAAATTGATTCAATGGAGAATTTCAAACTGATCTGATTAATGATCTAATTCAGATTTCCAAATAATTATGGGGAAAATGAATCTGTACAAATGAAAAAAAAGCTACCAGATCTCAGCTTTCTAATCCTTTTGGCGCTCCCCTATACAATTGAAAGTACTGTGTCAATACAAAGGGATCGTCTTTCAACTGATTCTTTGAATTACAGTACATAGTCATTTAGACTTACTTTGCATGCCTGGAAATTAGTTATTCCAACAAGTTGAAAAATAGATTGTTTAATAAGTAATTTACATACTAAATACATTGTACAGATTGTGACATTAATTTCAGTGAGATTTACTGGCCTATATCATAGTTAAGATATGTATGGTACAGTACTACCGTGTTTCCCTGAAAATATGACCTACTCAGAAAGTAAGTCCTAGCTTTATTTTTACATCTGTGCCTAATATAAGCCCTACCCCACCCCCAAAATAAGTCCTAATTAAGACCCCGCCCACTCCAGGATGCACAGGTAAAAATTAAGCTAGGATGGGGATGGGGAGTGGAGCTGCCCTATTACTTACCTTCAGATTTCTAAAGGCCTTTCCTGAAGGCCTCTCTAGCCAATAACAGAGCTCCAGGTTAATCCAGAGCTCTGTTATTGGCTGCAGAGGCCTTCAGGAAAGCCTTACTGGCCTTGCCGGACGAAGAAGTTCCTGAAGGCCTCTGATAGTGAAAAAGAGGCCAGGGGTGACATGCACAAGTAAGGTGAGTCAGTGGACAACATTCCCCCCACCCCCGAGAAGACCTGGTGCCTTTTTTGGTGGGAAAAAAATATAAGACAGGGCCTTATTTTCTGGGAAACACAGTAGTCCAAATTCTTAATTTCAAACTATTTATATTTTTTGAAATTTCCTCATAAATAATCCGTAGATTAGCTCTGAGTGTATGTGTGAGTGTTTTACTTTCAGATCATCAGATATTTTCTTTTATTACAGGAATGAGCAAGCCAGGCAATGAGGTCCCTACCATTCCCGTTTCTATTTTCGTAGCCATTATACCCTCCTCGGATTGCACCGTCAACATTTGGCACCTCCATATTTATTTTAAGAGCAAAAAAATAGGCATGACATGCCCCCATGGGGCTTTAAAAACTGTACCCACCCCCACTTAAAATTTTCCAATCATAAGAGGATCCCCTCAAAAAAAATGCCTAAACAACCCCCCCACACACACACACAAGTAATATATCTTCAACATTAGCTTGACTCTCTTCAACTCTTGGAGGTAAAAATAGCATAGCATTGCACTGCACAACTTATAAATAGCAAAAATGCATCACCCACCAGGAAAAAAGATCATATATTTTAAGGGATAAATTATTTTCCAGTTAGCAGGGAATTTAAAATGCCTTGTACAAAGGATATGTCTGTGTTTATACTCCTTAGCAAATTGCAGGCAAAGACAACTGTTAAAGCTTCCGGATTGTATTGGTAATTCTGAGAATATTTGGTGGGCATTCTCAAAAATGCCATTGGACGCACAACATGACTGCCACATAGGATAGCCAGTTACCAAACATCCATTTTACAAACATTAAACCAGTCTCAGGATGTTCTCTATTACCCATGTGGGTAGTGGTGAAATGGTTCGGGCGGGCCGGTCGGTCATTGTAGAGCCAATAGAGCCGATAGCGATCGCAGCATGAGGCTTCCTGCACCTGCTTCCCCCACCCGTCTGGACGTCACCATTTGGGTTCTTTTACCCTCTGTGCATGCACAGAACGCGTTGCGCATGCGCAGAGGGTAAAATAACCCAAATGGTGGCATCCAGGCGGGTGGGGGAAGCAGGCAGGGGAAGCCTCGTGCTGCGATCGCTATTGGCTCTATCGGCTCTATGACGACCGACTGGCCCGCCCAAACTGGGAGCATTTCAGCCCTGGTCCAGAGGCCTTCCTATAGATAAATATGGTTCTAGTGTCTCACCCGGGCACAGTTACCAGACATCTGGTATAAGGAGGAAATGTCCTCCTTTTTGTCCTCACGTCCTCCATCCAGCAGGCATAGCCTTAAAATCTATTATTGTCTGACTTTTTAATATTTACTCAGTTTCCCTTCCTGATTAGCTTTTGTGACATAGTGCCTCTCTAATAAATATTAAGCACAGTTGGAGCTCAGCTGTGAAACCTTAATTAGTATTGTCCTGCACACACTTGCCCTGCTGCCTGCCAGCGACAAGACTTTAATCAGTTACACATTGAAGGCCTTTTTTTTTTTGCCTCCTGACCACTCCAGCATATTCCTGAATTGAATCCCATGTGGTGCGGGAGGAAGCGAACCAGCAGCAAGGTACGTTGGAACTCACCCCTGACTGCTTGCAGTAATGTCACAATACCAGACGGCCTTCTCTCTCTTTTCAGCTTCAGAGAACTTGCAGCTCCTGGCCAGCAAACAGTTCCCCACCCTTGCCAGTGTAGAGTTCGTGTTTTCTGAATGTGCTTAGTCTTCAGTAAGATATCCTTCCATTCCCACAGCAAAGTGCTAACTCAGAAACCACGTCAGCTCTTTTTAATCAGAATGTCACTCTATAATCAAAATACGGCCAGTCCTCAGGTTAAGAATTACAGGAGGACCCAAAAAGAATAGAGTTTGAAAAAACATTTAAGATTAAAAAAACACTTAAGAATGGAGCCTTAATGCAGCAAAATTTGAGTTAAAATACATAATGATACAAACACATAATGATTCAAGTTAAATACACAACAGTTCAAATTTATTACATAACTATGTCCTTAACATTCTTGTTTAAAGAAAAATATTTGGGTTATTATAAGGCTACCATATTTTGGACCAGGGGTCTCAACCTTGGCAACTTTAAGACTTGTGGACTTCAACTCCCAGAATTCCTCAGCCAGCTTTGCCGGATGAGGATATTTGGGAGTTGAAGTCCACAAGTCTTAAAGTTGCCAAGGTTGGAGACCCTGTTTTGGACTGCAAAATTCAGATGACCAGTAAGAAGCAGTGAAGAATAAAGGTTTTCTCCATCTCCTTGCTGTCATATAGTGGTCCTTTGGAGTTTTGCAACCTAGAAAGAGAAAGCCCTAATTATTCATTATATCTTGTTCCCTCATTCTTTTTCTTCTCTCCAGGTAATGCATTATATTCTGAAAGATTAGAATTATATAAATCCTCAGATCTTAAATCTCAGTAATCTCCTTGAAGAAACAAAAAGATATTTGTTGATTTTATCACAAGAGAAAGATGCAAACTTCATCTTGCCAAGAGAAAGCTCCTTAATTAGTGCTACCATTGGTGCAGGGGTAGGTTCCTGCCGGTTCAGACCGGATCGCCCGAACCGGTAGCAATCCGCTGGTGATGTCACTATGGCATCACGGATCTGGTTCGGTCAGTGCAGGTCCGTGGGCACCGCCATCTTTTTTTCAGAATTTTTTCAGAATTTTTTACTGTTTTGAAGTTTTTTCCTCTGTTGCTGCTTGAAAAAGGGCCCGCCCGCCTGCCCCCAGGTTTATACTTACCTTTATTCCTTTGTCCGAAGCACAGCTGATCAGCTATGTTTCGGGCTGATTATAGCTACTGAGCATGCACGGAAGCAGAATCGAACGAGCAAAGCGTGCGCACGAAACGTCGCAATGCAAACCGGTGGCAAAGGTAAGTGGAACCCACTCTTGCATTGGTGAGATGAAAGAGTACTGCAAAGAGAGTCAATGTCTAATTCTATCCCTAGGTTTTTCATATATTTCATATGTCCCAGTTTTCAACCCAGGATTTTTTCTAAGTTTTAAATCCAACTTCTCGTAATTATATACCTCAAAACAAGAGAAGCAATTTTCTGCTGAAAACCTATGATTATTAGGTAATTTACTAGACTTTTATGTTTTGTTCAGCTATGCAAACTTGCAAATTTCTTGATTCCACTAAAGAAACCTTGAGAGCCAGACTGGTGTTGTGGTTTAACGCACCAGGCTAGAGACTGTGAATTCTAATCTTGCCTTAGGCAACAAAGCTAGCTAAATTACTTCGGGCCAACCGTAGGATGAAGGCAGTAGCAAACCATTTTGAAAATCTTGCCAAGAAAATTGCAGGACAAGAACAAGATAAAATCAAACACACGTGCACACACACAAAATTTGCCTCTTTTTGCTAAACTATTCAAAATCTTTCAAATTTTTAAATGTTACCCATATGACTAAAGCAACACCACTATCTTGAAGACCAATACACATTCTTTTAAGTCAGAAGTTAATAAACCTTTCAGGATCTGGATGACAGTGTTCTTCTAGCTATGTCACCTTCCTCAAGAGAACCAAGAGGCACACCAAGAGGCTCATAATATCAGCAACCAAAGAACCAAACCCCATAAACTAGAAGAGAAAGAACCTTGCTACCTTGTCCCTGATATAAGTTTCTGACCTGAGACATTGAGTTACGGCTCCTTAGTCCTGAGGAACATCACTAGTAGCTAGACAATAACAAGGGAAGTACAGTATACTTGCTTGCCAGAAAAGGCACCTCAAAAAAAACAGATCCAGGAAACTACAGATCAATCAGTCTGACATCAATACTTGGGAAGATTGTGGAAAAGATGATCAAGCAACAGATCTGTGAACACTAGAAGCAAGCAAAGTTATAACCAGAAGCCAAAACAGATTTGTCAAAAACAGATTGTTTCTTATTTCATTCTTTGACTAAGTGATTACATTAGTGGACCAGTGAAATGCAGCAGACATAGTATAAACTTGGATTTCAGTAAGGCATTTAACAAAGTAGACTACAACCTACTTCTTGATAAGCTAAAAAAAATGTGAGATGGACATCATTACCACCAGATGGATTTGAAACTGGCTGACAAGCTACACCCAATGTGTAGTCCTTAATGGAACTACATCTACATGGAGGAAAGTAAGTAAGTGGGGTACCCCAAGGTTCCGTTTTAGACACAATATTCTTCAACATCTTCATAAACAAATATTATTATTCATATTATTCATATTATAAAAAAGATGTAGAGACTCTGGAAAGAGTGCAGAAAAGAGCAACAAAGATGATTAGGGTGATAGAGGCTAAAACATATGAGGAACAGTTGCAGGAATTGGATACGTCTAGTCTAGTGATAAAAAGGATTAGGGGTGACATGATAGCAGTGTTCCAATATTTGAGAGGCTGCCACAAAGAAGAGAGAATCTATTTTCCAAGGCACCAGAAGGCAAGACAAGAAACAATGGATGGAAACTAATGAGAAAAGCAACCTAGAAGTAAGGAGAAATTTCCTAACAGTGAGAACAATTAACCAGTGGAACAGCTTGCCTTGTGGTTGCTCCATCACTGGAGGCTTTTAAGAAGAGACTGAACAGCCATTTGTCTGGAATGGTATAGGGCCGTGGTGGCAAACCTGTGGCACGCGTGCTAGAGGTGGCATGCAGAGCCCTCTCTGGGGGTATGCACACCGCTGGCCCAGCTCTGTTTCAAGTCTCTGCCGTACATGTGCACGCGCCTCCTGCCAGCCAGCTGGTGTTCGGGTCTCTGCTGCGCATTCCCACACCTTGCAGTTTGGGTGTGGGTGCGCACTTTGGGCACTCGGTGCCTAAAAGGTTCACCATCACTGGTATAGGGTCTCCTGCCTTAGCAGGGGGTTGGACTAGAACTGTGATGGTGAACCTGTGGCACGCAGAGCCATATCTGAGGACACGCGAGGCGTTGCCCTATGTCAGCTCCAGCATGCATGTGCATGCTGGCCAGGTGATTTTTGGCCTTCCGGAGAGCAGGGGGGAGGTCATTTTCGCCTTCCCCAGGCTTCAGGAAAGCCTCCAGAGCCTGTGGATGGCGAAAAATGGACCCAACGGGCCTACCGGAAGTTCGGAAAGTTTTTCACCCTCCCCAGGCTTCAGGGGGGCAGCATCGGAGGGTTGTGTGTGCATGCATGGGGGAGGGAAGGGCATTGCATTATGGGTGTGGGCACACATGCATGCACTATTGCATGTACACATGCCCTTTTGGCACTCAAGCAAAAAAAAGTTCGCCATCACTGGACTAGAAGATTTCCAAGTCCCTTCCAACTCTGTTATTCTGTTATTCCAGTAAATCCGAGCAACTAAAGTTGTGCCTGGGTGGGCAGTAAAGAAGCCTTGAATATTTAAAGCACCTCACAGGGAATTTTTTTTCTATTATAGTGGCCTTAGTTTAAAAGCAGCCTTTTTAAAAAAAACTTACTTTTTTCAGTGTAGCCTGAAGAGTTGCATCACATTTTTACAGCAGTGGCATCTCTTTCTCAGGCTCACATAGAAATCTAGCAAAGTGGGGCTGCTTAAATGAATAACTGAAAAGTTCTGGGTTTGAATTAAGTCTGCAGTCTGTTTTCCAAGTCATTTTTGAACTGTCCATAGTTGTATTAATGACGCTATATTTTATTGATGGCATGGTGCTCTTGCTCAAACCTCAAGATGAGATCACTGAAATCTTGCACAAAACTTTTAAAGTTTCATAAGATTTCAGCATTCTGACATAAGATTACATGACAAACTGTTCTAGCCTCAGGAAGCTAGGCTAGAGAGCAAAGCAATCTTCACTGTATATATTGCAAGTAGAATTCTTAATACATATATTGCAATGCACAGGAGTGTGAGGCATCTTGTTTCAAATTTGCAAAGCAAAATAGTTGTGCATATAGAGATAACTGGGAGTGTTTTATGGAGCAGCTTCATAAACCTTGAAAAATATATGATGGGAGTCTTTGGGATCTACAGTTTAAATGAATAGATTGGGCATTAAAACCATAAATATAAAAGATCTCACAATCATAACCATCCCTATGGAAAACTGGAGTTTTACAAGAGAAACTGGAAATTCAAGATGACTAATCAGTAGCCTGAGATTACCTGCTTATGCATGCTCCATATGATTCCCCCATATCCTATTTAATATAAATTTGACTCACAGGTAGTCCTAGCTTCCAATGTGAAGTAACACCAAGCATAATTAGTTGGCATATCCTTTGCATGGAAATATACTGTGGGATGAGGAAAGGTTTTCATGAGGGCCACATCGATGATTTGCAAAAAATGCTGGGGAAACCAAGATTCAAATCCACCCTCAATCCCAGAAGTTCTCTGCATTCCTTTAGGCTAGTCACTTTCTCTTAAGCCAAAGTTCTTGATGTGGTAAAAAAATAGAGGGAATGCCAGATATGCCTTCTTAAACTCCTGAATGATGGTGTTATAAATCTATCTGTTAGAACCCTGTTCAAACAATTGGGTGTGTTAATATATGATTAAGCTACAAATCATTGTTATGTGTATATTGCTTTAAATGCATTGTGGATGATTACTATATAAGCAAGCAAGAGAGCATGCTCAATGTGGTTGGTGGTTTATGGTTCAGTGTGGTTTACTGTAGTGGTTGTGTTTGACGGTGTGTTCCGGATTGAAGATTCTCTGCTGATTTACTGATAAGTAGATTACTTTATGGCTGTGTGAAATTGCTGTGAAGAAAAGAGTAACTATCTGTGATAGTATAGAATTAAGTGATAGCTGTAATCTTTGTTTGTGAGTTAAAACAAAGATAGGCAAGAAGAAGAAACTTCGCATTGACTGAATAACTGTGTATGACTTGGGTTTCCTATTTAACTTTGCTACTATTCAAGTAAAACTATTTTGTACATACTAAAGATATTCTGTTTATTGACTGAATAGCATTCATATCAAACTGCAACACCATTACTACAACACATTTCGCTGTGTATGTGCTTAACAGCACAATAACTCCTTAACACTATCCATGAAATAAATAACAAAAGGGTTAAGTAGTTGCAGAAATCAGGGAGCCACATGTACCTCCAAGATGCTGTTTTCTATATATGGCACTTCCTTCCAAGCTTAGCTAGTAGAAAGTCAAGTGGCAGTGCTCATCACCATCATGAACTCCTCAAGGGCATAACAGCCTAGATAAATCATATATGATATAACCACTAACAGTTTCTCATTTAGAACTTTAAGGAGTTTTTTAATCTCCTGCACTGACCCTTCTGTTCCTCTATACATAAGTCACTGTGTCATACTACCCCATCTTGTAGTAGTAATTGCACTCATGAATAAAGTATGTACAGCCACCATGAGAATAAACATTAATATGCTTACTTGGCTGCATAACAAAGGGCTGCAATTACTGTGCTGACAAAAAATGTGGACAATAAATACACCCCCACACACACACATAATCTAAGGATGTTAGCTATGTTGAAAGGATTCAATCACTCCATTTTGGCTTGTGTTTCTTGAACTACAGCTTCGACTGTCGAGCAAACCGTTTTTAAATTGAAGAAGCTTCCAAAAACCATTCTGAATCTGTGGTTGACATGCTGAAATAGGGGAATAATGGAATCGTTTTTGGATGGGACTCAAAAGCTTCTCCCATAAGGCATAGCACTATAGATGCTCTCCACCATTCCAGAAGTAGGTCCACAGCTATATGGTCTCGTGCCTTTCTTTTTGTTCATCAACTAAGCTGATTTATTTCTCATTCAGCTGCAATATGAAGTATCTAGAATCACATAAAAATCTTTCCAGAGTTTGTGATATCTTCTTTTGCTGTTTCACTGTGCTTCCTGGCCTCTAGCAACCATTACTCTATCCCTCTTATCTCCAGAGTTTTAGCATCATTTTCCTGGTGTCTCCAAGCATTCTAAGTAACACCTCCCCACCCCCTCCTGCAGTCGTTTTAGCAACACGTTAAGGAAACTACCTGGTTGCAAAAATACTGTTATCTCTCCTTTACGGTGAGCACAATTTTTAAATGCACGTAGGCCTAGCTTGTTCACAGTCTGGAAGTTTCTCATCAGCAGCTCAGAAGAGTCTGGAAACCAATTAAATGAATTGCTATGGGGCATGCTGCTTGCAAGTATGCCTAGGAATGTACTGGTTTCGACTCCCTAGTGGAAGTCTTAAGATCAGTATCTAGATCCCAACATCCTCGCAGAAGAATTCTGGGAATTGAAGTCCACACACCTTAAAGTTGCTAAAGTGGAGAAACACTGACCTAGATCCAGGGGTGGGTTCCTCCCAGTTCAGACTGGATCGCCTGAACCGGTAGCAACCCGCTGGTGATGTCACTGTCGGTGCCGTTCCGTGCGCACCACCATCTTTTGGGGGGATTTTGTGCGAATTTTTCCACTTCCGCGGCTTGAAAAAGGGCCCTCCTGCCCGCCTGCGGGTGAATTCTGACCTTTATTTCTTCACCTGAAGCACAGCTCATGAGCTCCTCAGCTGTGTTTCGGGCTAATTCCTGCTTCTGAGCATGCGCGGAAGCCAAATCACACAAGAGGACATGCGCGCGCACAAGCGGAGCAAGCGTGCACGTGCAAAACATCGCGATGCGAACCGGTGACAAAGGTAAGTGGAACCCACCCCTGCCTAGATCCTCCTCCCAAATTCTTGGAAAGAGCTTGTTTGATATGCTGTCACCATTTTACTTTGATTCTAGAGAAAGTTCATCTGTGCACATTGCTTCTGCGGAGGAAGAAAGTGGGGGCGGGGAACCTGCATTTTAGCAACATAGAGTTTTCATGCTAGAATGCAAGTGGTGCTTCTACAAGGAGATACAAAGCTTATGCAGATTAAGGCCCAGGAACAGGGGTGGGTTCTACTTACCTTCCCCACCGATTCGCATCGCAATGGAAGTGCATATTTTGCGCGCGCGCCACTTCTTGAAAATGACCCTCTGCGCATGCGCAGAGGGATATTTTTTTGCAATCTGCTGTGACCAGAGGACCAGTTCAGGAGCGTGGACCGCCGATCATCGCTGCCAGTTCAGCGAGCGGTGCCAAATTTCCACTACCGGTTCTAAAGAACCAGTCCGAACCAGAGCAACCCACCCAACCCGCCCAGGAACTAAATGAAAGTTGGTAGAAAATGAAAAGGAAATAACATGGCTCCTGCAGCTTTAACTCAGTGACACTCTTCCAGGAAGGAATACACATTCCGCAGCACATAATACAGGTGGGGGGGAAGAACAGTCAGGATACAAACTTTGATCAATCCATAAAATTACTCAACAGACTCTTAATCCACATCAACTATTTCCTAGGTGGCTATTTTCTTCTAATTCGTCAACTACTTTTGAGTTGGGGCTTTTTTTTTTCTTACCTGACTGAGAGGTGATGAAAGACAAAAGAGTGGAGCTGACTCATTCCCTGTTTCAAAGATTGCCTGAAACAGAAATTGTCCTGCTCCTTATTTGTTGAAGGAGTTGGACTTTCCCAACAGTGGAACAGCTTGCCTCCAGAAGTTGTGAATGCTCCAACACTGGAAGTTTTTAAGAAGATGTTGAATAACCATTTGTCTGAAGTGATGTAGGGTTTCCTGCCTAAGCAGGGGGTTGGACTAGAAGACCTCCAAGGTCCCTTCCAACTCTGTTGTTGTTGTTGTTGTTGTTGTTGTTGTTGTTGTTGTTGTTGTTGTTATAATATGGGATGAGGTGAGGCCTGCCTACTTTCTAGACCAGAGGTGGGGAACTATGGCCCCTTTATGACGTGTGGACTTCAACTCCCAAAATTCCTGAACCAGCCATGCTGACTCAGGAATTCTGGAAATTGAAGTCCACAAGTCATAAAAGGGGCCATAGTTCCCCACCCTTGCTCTAGAGCAGTGGTTCCCAACCTTTTTGTGATCGAGTACCACTTGGAGGTCCCGTACAGTCGCCGCGTACCACCTGGTTCCAGAGAAACTAAATTCGATCAGATATCACTTTATTTCCATAATTGTACCGATCCTTTTTTGGCCCCGCACATCCAGCAACTGGATTCTCGGGCCGCTGGGACCAGGTGGGTGGCGTGTGGCAACAGTTGCAAATCGTTGCCAGATTATCTTGTGTTAGGCAGTAAACATTTTTGTGAAGTAAAAAATAACTAACTAAAAATCGTTCATGACCCCGAAAGTGTTCGCGTACCACCTGGAAGGCCCTCGTGTACCACTAGTGGTACACGTACCACAGGTTGGGAACCACTGCTCTAGAGACTGACAGGACCAGATATAAATGTCATTCAATTCATTCGTGTCTGGACCTTCAAGCATAGGATTTTGTACTCTTCATTATAGTAATGTAGAAACATGACAATGGGGTGGGGGGAGCATTCACAATTTACCTAGTTTATATTCCTCATCCCTCGGAGGGATATATTTTTTTCATACCATTATCAGCAACATCTTAAAGGTCAGGATGAAGATTGGTTAACTTTTTTTTTCAGTCTCCTATTTGTCAGCTGAGAGTGAGCGTTAATTGACTGTTTTCAGCACTGTAAGGACAGCTGGAGATTGCTCCTAACTGCTGTGGGGAATACAAATGATTTGGTGTGAAGGTACCTACAAACAAATGGGTTATTTCGGGCTATATGTCACTGCTGATCTGGTGGATGAATCTGCTGGTAGAAAGAAGGTAGATTGATCTGTGTCAATTCTCATTGCAGTCCTCACATCTGATTTGTTTTGGAGGAAAGCAACCAAAGGGGTTGTAGAAGAAGAGAGGAGTCATGGACATTATTTTATCCTTTCTGTTCTGAGTGGAACTGGATAAAAAGAAGGTGGAATCAACAGACTGGAAAACAGATTGGACATGTTGTAAGGAAATATCCTTCTGGGTTCAGTTCCAAGTGGGGAAAAAGACACTGGATTCATGAAGGTTGCTTGGAAGGAAGGTTTAATGGTGGACAGGAGCACATGGCATGAGCCCCTGTACAGAAAAGGTAGCTTACATGGTTCCAGGTGAAGAGAAAAAGAGAGAGAAGAGATGCTGAGTTCCTTGTTTTTATAGTCTCTGTTGGGTCCCACCTCTTAGTTTCCTCTTCCTGTATAGAAATGTATCCCATTGGCTCTCAGACACCCCCAGGGGCATGCTGGGGCAACTCTTGGCTTTTGTCTAATCTAGCTTTGGCTGAATGAAAGGGCCTTGGGCAAATCCTATTGTGGTTTTATTATGCAGACTTCCAGGCTAGGTGAGAGGAATATGTGAGTTGGGCCCAGCCCCCAATGACCCATTAGCAGGGGTGGGGGTTTCCAAGAGGAGTCTTTTGTTTGTTTAAAAGCATGTTTCCAGATGTGTTCCACAGAATATTTTCTACTTTTTAATATCTCCTAGGATATCTCATTTCCTAGGAGAGGGGTGGGTGCTAACTTCCTACAGACACACACACAAAAAAGAAAAATAAAGTAGAAATGAGAAGACGTGAATGTAAAAAAAGTAAGCTTGGTTTCATGATTGCTAGAGAAACTTAAAGAAAAATTGTCACTCACTATAGCTTTGCACATTTTGACCCTTGCTTTATGTGCCCATCAAGTTGAGATATGTTATAGTTACTATAACAGACCAGCTATAGCATGTCTTTTCTTCAAAATAACTGATTTAATCTACATTTCCCCCAGAACTTTCATTATTCGAAAGAAATCTAGTGAACAAAAAAGGGTAGAAATGTGAAATGTTCTTAGAAATAAAATCTTCAATATAAAATATATTTTATTTGAGTCTTCCTCCACCTATGTGTTGGACTGTAATCCCATTCTCTCCAGCCAATATATTCACAGGACTGAGGATCATGGGACTGCTTGTCCCACACTATTAAAGTTCATCATGCTGAGGTTGGCTGCCATAAAAGTGGCTCCTTTCTCTCTATTGCACCTCGGGATGTACAGCTTCAACAAATCTTTTGGTTCTTAAATTTTGCATAATGAGCTGTTTTGTAGGTGGGCTGAGAACAAGCTGATTAACTTGACCATTTTTCAATGACTTTCCAGCAAATTTTCTCACTTAGTGCTTTGCATGTAAATGTCATTATCAGCACTTGGTGCTATAGCAACAGGAATATTTAGGAAATGATTTCAACTGATTATTACAGGCATCTATTAAGGGGCTATTTATAATAAGAGGACAGATAGAACTATTTAATTTTGTTAAAGCCATGCCTTTTCTTGTTATGATAGCTCGTCATATTTTCACATCAATAAATAACCATGTGCTGTGATTAGCTCCCAGCAATATCAAAGACCCTTTATCTCATTTGATTAAACTTTATTTAAATGCTCTGACCTTTGATTTATTCATATTGCTTTCACTACTCTGATATGTTAGCCATTGTACATGATGATTCATGGTTGATTATAAACTGAAAACAGTATGCATATCACCCCTATCCCTGCCATAATAAAGGAAGAATATACTGACTTCAAGTCAGCAACTCCAGATCCTTGGCTTTATCTCTGCTTAAATCTATTTGCCTTTTTTTTCCCACAAGGGAACAAATATACAACTCACAATGCAGGTAAATGGGATCTGCAATAAGTGGTTGCCATGTGAAGGGCATTCAGCCACTGTTTCCTGCTTTTCTTGAGGTCAATGACTTCCCAAGATTCTGTGTTCCCAAATGGTTAATTACTATTTTAGAGTCACCAGACATGCTTAGTTCTCATCAGGCTGTTTTGCCCTCTTACAAATCTGGGCACACTGTATCCATAGTTTGCTTTCTCCTATGGCTGGCTTTACCCTGATAAACATACCGTATGTTCCGGCGTATAAGACGACTGGGCGTATAAGACGACCCCCAACTTTTCTAGTTAAAATATAGAGTTTGGGATATACTCGCTGTATAAGACTACCACTCCTACCATCTTTCTTTTTCTTTCTGTCTTTCTTCCTTCCTAACATCTTTCTTTCACTCTCTCTTTCTTCCTTTCTTCCTTCCTAACTTCCTTCTTCTTCTTTCTTTCTTTCTTTCTTTCTTTCTGTCTTTCTGTCTTTCTGTCTTTCTGTCTTTCTGTCTTCCTTCCTTCCTAACTTCTTTCTTTCTTTCTTTCTTTCTGTCTTCCTTCCTTCCTAACTTCTTTCTTTCTTCCTTCCTTCCTTCCTTCCTTCCTTCCTTCCTTCCTTCCTTCCTTCCTTCCTTTCTTTCTTTCTTTCTTTCTGTCTTCCTTCCTTCCTTCCTTCTTTCTTTCTTTCTTTCTTTCTTTCTTTCTTTCTGTTGCTCACTTCATCCTGCTTGTGTGGGGGGGGGACTATGGTGCTCAGGTTGGGCCCCCCAATGCTCTGCAGCCCTCTGGTCTGGCAGGAAAAGGAGGGGCTCTCAACCCTCCCCAAGAAGAGACCCGCTGATGCAGGCTGGGGGACGACGACGACAGGACCCTAGGTTTCTAACCTTCCTCATCTTTTCTCTTGTTCTCCTCCTTGTGGGTGTGTGCAGGAGGGGCCGCAGAGCAGAGGCGCCCAGTGGCTTAAGGCAAGAGGCAGGCGGGAGACACTTCTGGCATCCCCATGCCTCTTGCCCCGCTCGCCGGGCGCCTCTGCTCCGCGGTCCCTCACGGGCGCATCCACCTACCTTGCTTGGTGCGGTTTCCCGCACTTGGCGTCTTGCAAGTGGGCTGGGCGAGGGAGAAAGGAGCCACGGTGGGGATTGGTTTGCAGGACCGCGGAGCAGAGGTGCCTGGCGAGTGGGGTGAGAGGCGCGGGGATCCCAGAAGTGGCGCCGTCGGCAGCAGGCTCCTGCCTGCATCTCCCGCCCACCTCTTGCCTTAAGCCGCCGGGCGCCTCTGCTCCGCGGTCCCTCCCACGCATGCCCACAAGGAGGAGAACAAGAGAAAAGATGAGGAAGGTTAGAAACCGAGGGTCCTGTCGTCGTTGTTGTCCAGCACGCGCCCACCTGCTGGGAAGGCTGCGGCTGGTGGTGGCGGCCGCAGCCTTCCCAACAGGAGACCAAGACACAGGGCAGCGGCGGGGCTCCGGGGCTCCTTCGCCAGAATGGCGAGGATGCGGCTGCGGCCGTTTTTGAGCTCCCCCCCCCGGCTCAGAACTTTCAGTACCCGGCATATAAGATGACCCCCGACTTTTGAGAAGATTTTCAAGAGGTAAAAATTCATCTTATACGCCGGAACATACGGTACATCAAAGAGGATATAAATCCAATGTCTTAGCAATATTCTGTTAGTAATGCCAGTGAGGAGTTCTGGCCCTGACAATCTGGAAGAATCTCACTGAGATTTCAAAAGTTCCCCTACTAAGTGTTTTACACTGACAAAGACTTTTCACCTCAACATTTACCCAGTTGCCTCATCTGCTATCCGATGAATGGTTGATGTAGTATTTTAACATTAATTTTATTTCCTTACTGAAAAATTTATACTATGTTTTAGTAAATTGCTTTGATATTTTAGATAAAATGAAGCCAGGGATATAATTTTTAAAAATTGAAAACTGAATTTGAGTTGAAATCGTGGAAGGAAAAAATGGGACGATATTTGAGATGACAATGTTTTATTATTATAAAACCATTGACTTCAAAGGAAAGGACAAAGTAAGGGTAGAAGTGGAATGGAAACAAGAAAGATTGTTAAGCAGAAATTTCCATAACTATCAGAACTTTTGAAACATATGAGATTAATTCAAATACTCAAACTTATATAGTGCATTTCAGTTATTTGGAAAGCATTAGAAGTTCCAAACCAATAAAACCTCAAAGGTTTTGAGAACTCATGGAAAGGAACAAAAATCTAGGGATCTCATTATTTTAAGATAAGTAACCCCAGTGATTACTCCAAAGGAAATATCTTTTGGAGGAATGTTTCCTCAGCATAAATGTGGTAATGTGTGCTAGCCACATAGAAACCATTATTACATGAACAAACTCTGTTTCTGTAGAAAGGAAAACAGAAATAAGACATGTTGCAATGTTTTCATTTTTTTTACAAATATACCAGCTGAGAAAATGATGCCTTGCAACATTATTTCAATGTACCTCCCTAAGTTCACTGCTTCCAATGAAGTAGATCTTTAGAACCCAGCTAGCCTCAAAAGTCTGTGAGTTTCTTTACAGACTAAAATGAAACCACTTTCTTCAGCTAAATATAGATGTGTTTTCTTGGCATTTTATGATTGATTTTCTGTTTTATCCTGCATGTGGAACTGCAAATGAATGTATAAAAGAAAAAATACTATTAAATATAATAGTATAATATACTATTAAGTGTCCATAAGAGAGCAATGTTTTGGACATTATGTAAGTGATAATTGCAATGTGCATTTATTTCTTCTCGTATTCAATGCTGGCAGAGAGGCCTCTGCAAATGAAAGGAAATATGAATTTACTTTTTGCTGATAGACTACCTACTTCTGTAATACAGAGGTTTTTTTTTTTGAAGTCTGAATACAAAAGATAGGTAAAAGATAGGTAGAAGCCAGGCACAGAATGACACTCAAAATTAAAATGGCAAAGTTTTATCTCAAAGTTCCAGATTCTGATGTTCAAAAATATAGGTGTACCAGTATACAAAAAAATCCCCCCACACATTAACAATAACTAGGACAGTGATGGCGAACCTATGGCACGGGTGCCACAGGTGGCACGCGGAGCCATATCTGCCGGCATGCGAGCCGTTGCCCTAGCTCAGCTCCTGCGCGCATGTGCGTGCCCACCAGCTAATTTTTGGCTCGTGCGGAGGCTCTGGGAGGGCGATTTCGGCCTCTGGAGGACCTCCGGGGTGGCAGGGAGAACGTTTTCGCCCTCCCCAAGCTCCAAGAAAGCCTCTGGAGCCTGGGGAGGGCAAAAAACAGGCCTACCGGGCCCACTGAAAGTCGAAAAATGGGGGAGTGGGGGGTCGCGCACGCATGCACAGGGGGGTGGGGCGAGTGGGGAACTTTGAATTATGGGTGTGGGCACGCATGCATGTACGATAGCGTGCGCGTGCACTATTTTGGCACCCGAGGAAAAAAAGGTTCGCCATCACTGAACTAGGATATTCAGGGGAATTAACAAAGCATGTATGGGAAGAAGGAGAGGGGATTGGAGAGAGGAACACCATTAGGGAATGTTTAATGTTTGGAGAAATGAGTTGCTAAGAGCCGAGGTGGTGCAGTGGTTAGAGTGCAGCACTGCAGGCTACTTCAGCTGACTGCTAGCTGCAGTTCAGCTGTTCAAATCGGCTCAAGGTTGACTCAGCCTTCCATCCTTCTGAGGTCGGTAAAATGAGGACCCAGATTGTTGGGGGCAATATGCTTGCTCTGAAAACCACTTATAGTGGGCTGTAAAGCACTATGAAGCGGTATATAAGTCTAAGTGCTATTGCTATTTAAAAGAATGGAGAGAAAAAATCGACTAATGGGTTTGGTTATCCTGAGAAATTACTAGTTATGTCTATTGGACCATCTGGAAACAGCCTATGTTTCATTCAGACTAGCTCCAAAACCTGAAGATTCTTCCACTGTCTCTTTCTTACACACACATCTTACTTCCTTCTCCTCTTTATTGGGAAGCAATAAGGTTGAGTTATTCTGGCTTATATTGTAGTACACATTTTAGAGCCAGCCTAATTCACCTTATCACACTATTGCTAACTGTCAAGAGTACTTCAATAGATTTGAGATTGCATCAGAGTGACTCATGCGAACACCAACCACAAAAAGAATTGAGAGTTCAAAAGCTGAAAGGTAATTTTCAAAGGACATCCACATCAATCTCAAAATTTTGAAAAACATAAGCTATTTATTCTATTCAGCATCATATCTGCCCTTCTTTGGCTTATAATATTTTGTGCATTTATATATTACCTGTGGCCAAGTATAAGATCTTTTTGCAGTATAGTACAATGGTTTTTTTGAAAATGAACCCTCGGGAATATCTTATACAAATTATTTTTATAATTACAACTCGTATAAGGTTGCAATGGGATGCTTACCAATTCAATTAATAAGGGCATTCCCTTGAATTATCACCCTATCAGCCTGCTAAGAATTATATGCAAACTGTACATGAGACAACTTAATAGAGAATTGATTATTGCAGAATAATATCATGTTATAGGAATGAACTGGCTTCAGGGAGTGATGATCAATATTAGATTTTTGTCTGGTCTCCTCGCACTTAGCTGAAGAGTACCCTTCATATTCAGGGACAAACTGTATGTGGTCTTCACAAATCTGAAGGTAATATTCAAGTTAACCTCCAGAAACAGGTTTTGGAAAAAATTGCCTGCCACGTCCATCAACTAGCAGCATCTCACGTAATTTGGAAGCTGTGTAAGGACACCACCACACAGGTTTAATGCAATCAATGCAGTGGTGAAATCCAATTTTTTTTACTACCGATTCTGTGGGCGTGGCTTGGTGGGCATGGTGTGGCTTGGTGGGCGTGGCTTGGTGGGCATGGCAGGGGAAGGATACTGCAAAATCTCCATTCCCGCCCTACTCCAGGGGAAGGATACTGCAAAATCTCCATTCCCACCCCACTCCAGGGGAAGGATACTGCAAAATCCCTATTCCCTCCCCACTCCTGGGGGAAGGATATTGCAAAATCTCCATTTCCACCCCACTCTGGGGCCAGCCAGAAATGGTATTTGCCGGTTCTCCGAACTACTCAAAATTTCCGCTACCAGTTCTCCAGAACCTGTTAGAACCTTCTGGATTTCACCCCTGAACCAATATATTATATGCTCTTCCCATATTAGAGGGTAAGAAATGTATCTTGCCTTCCCTCCTCAAATATTCAATTTTATAACTTGATAATGCATTATCATCCACCTATAATGGCCAGTAGACCAATCATAGTGCTTATATATATATATATATATATATATATATATATATATATATATATATATATATATATATAAACAACTTTGCTATTCTTTTTACTTCTCAAGTGAGCTTGAGGTAATGAGGCTCTCACACCGTATTATAGTGGAGACAATCTAACCATAATTGGGGGGGGAGTCATGAGGTTCCTAACCCAATAGCCTATATACAATGGTACAGTACATACCTTTTTGCAATTAATTTTTTTAATTAAGCTAAATAGAGCAATATAGAACAATGTATTATATCAATACAGAACTCAACAGCTGATCATTATCCTCTATGAAAACTTTTATTATAATCTTTAATGGTACAATGGTTAAAAACTCACATTTGGTCTATACATCCTTAATATTAGGAGCTTCCACCAGAAATCTCATCTATCTTTTTAATAAAATATTTTTATAAAGCTATTCATGCACGACATTTCTATGAAAACCACTTAAGGAAATTAGAATCTGATTTTATAGAGTAACAACCAACTACAATCAACTTTAGGCCTGTTAACCATTTCATGATAATTTTTACATGAAGACCCATTTCTGTTAAGATATTCATGAACTGGGAGAGCCATGTTAACAAGGTTAGCCAATGAATAGGCATAGCAACTAAGTCAGCCAATGGGAGCTTAAATACTTCTGAGTCTGTGCAGAGAATCAAAATTGAAACTTAAGCTTAAGGCTGGGTGTGGCTCAGTCCACTCTCTACTCTCAGCCCACTCTGTGCTTGTCTGCTCTGCTGAAATGAAACTAACTCTCCTACTTGTGTTTACTTGAAGAAATAATCTACTTGTGGTATTGTGTGTGTATATATATAGAGAGAGAGCTGATAGGGAAGAGAACCTGGCCTAGAGGTTAAAACTGCTGCCTTACAAGCAGACTGCCCAGGTTCAAATCCCACTAAGGGTATGGCTATCTGACGAGAGCAAAATAGCTCGAAATAGATCTATAATAGTCTCCCTTTATTTTCATTTATCAGCAAAAAATGTTACACACACACACACACACACACACACACACACACACATATATATAACTATGTTTATAAAGAAGTTTATGAATCCAGCTGAATCAGTCATCTGTGTGTGCTTATGGTTTTGATTTTTATGCAACAAACTCTGATAATTTCCATTCAACTTGCAGAGATGGTCCATGCATGACAAAAAGGGCAATATATGTGGCAGAAGCTTAACTTATTTTAATAAGACCCGGCCACAAATTGTTTCTCTAATACATTTACAGCCATTCATTCAGCAACTATTTGAAGTTACAATGGCACTGAATGATGGTTACCACTGGTCTTTCAAATTCCCTTCCCGACTGGCGCTTCTTGCGCACCCTTATTTTATGACCACATCCCTTAGCAATGGAAATCCTGGTCTCGACTGTTGTTGTAAGTTTTAATTGCATCTCTATATAATAAAAATTCAGCAAGTCCTTTATCTTCTCTTCAGGGTTGTCAATTCAATCTCTAAGCAGTGAAACAGCTCAAGAGAAAAGAAAAGAAATGCACTTCCTAAGCAATAAATGCATCTGATCAGATGTCATGAGTATTCAGGGCATTGCTAGGGTGGAATTGCTCAAATTTCAATGCAAAAAGCAAATACAAGCAAGAAAATGCTGGCTGCAGTTTCACAGTGTCCTGAATCATGATTTTGTACCAATGCAACACAGTATCAGGATACTGAACTGGTATAGTTATCGAAGACACATAAGCAGTTGTTGCAAAAGATAGTTCACCTTGAATCAAGGGAAATATTTAGAGAGACAAGTTTGCTCAATGGACCATCTTGCTCTGTATTGATTGGCCTCAGCATTTCAAGCCTTTTCAGATCTTCCTGGATATTTGAACGTTTTGCATGCAAGGCACCTGCTCTTCCACTTATGCTCTTATTCCCCCACCCTGCCCCCCATATAAGGATGAGAAAAGATGTCATAGCGCAAGTGAGAACTGTAAATACGGCCTGAAAAGTGCTTACAAAGTGGCAGTCATTAGATTTAAAACGAAGTGGAAAGCAGATTTATGAGTCATCCATCAGAAGTCAAAAGAAGCATTGCTGCATGTAACTCATACCCACAATTGAAAATTCTATGCTTTGTTCCCCTCTGTGACACACCAACAAAATCAAGCAATTGTTATTTCCAATGTTTAGGTGCTCTCTGAAAAAAGGAAGCATTGTGTATTTGAAGTTTAATTAAATGTAGTCTTCGTACTTCTCTTTGGTATCTAAAGTAAAGGTTTCCCCTGTCCAGTCATGTCCAGTCGTGTCTCATCTGTTTCTTAGCAGAGGGAGCCAGCGTTGTCTGAGGACACTTCCATGGTCATGTGGCCAGCATGACTATACACTGAGGCACACAGGACACTGTTACCTTCCCACCAAAGTGGTACTTATTTATCTACCTGCATTTGCATGCTTTTGAACTGCTAAGTGGGCAGGAGCTGAGGGCAAGTAACGGGAGCTCACCCCATTGTGTAGCGCTTGGGTCTCGAACCCAGACTGTCAGCTTTTCAGCTGACAAGCTCAGCTTGTCAGCTCATCGTTAACCACTGGCCATCTCAGCCGCCTATCTAGAAGTAGCTATCTACCATATACTGCTTCATTCCACCTGTGTCTGAGGAATTAAACTTTTTTATTATTCAGACATAACAGTTTTGTTTATTCCTTACCAGGTACTATTTTCATCACATTTTCAACTACACAATGTTGGAATCAGTGGGAACTATTCCTCCCAAAATGTAAATATAATATACTATCTGGCCCACACAAATTGGCCCATTTGTCCTCTCAGTTTATGCATATCCTAAGAACATTATCAAATCTAAGAAGCAGTATTTTAATAATGCCTGTTTAAACAAAGGGTCTGTAGCAGGTGAACAAACATTGATATGGTCGCAATGACATTCTCCAGGTTTAGTGCCCTTTTGACAAATGTTATCTTCTAATGGTTGATGTGCACATTAGAGTTAACCATTTGAAAATAAATTACATGGAAGCTTGATTTTTTTTAATGTTTATATAACTTTTCCCCTCCCTTTCCTTTTTCCTTTTTTTCTGCTAGCTTCTTCTCATAGTAATTACTATTATCTTGTAAAATAAAAACTGTAAGAGAAAGATTGAAGGTGAGATTTGAAATAGTCCATAACAGACTATCAAATGGCAGGTGAGCAAATGTTGTTTTGGCTCAATGAGCTGTCCCAGCTTAAGAGACACCTCCATTCCATCCACATATCTCCCAGCCACCTCCACTCTCAACTTTGTTATATTACACAAGTGTTTTTCACCCGTGGGAACTTTCAAGCTTGATTGCAGTACTGTTTCACACATTCCTAGAGATCCCA
The DNA here is from genome assembly GCA_023053685.1 of Diadophis punctatus similis. Classification (NCBI taxonomy): domain Eukaryota; kingdom Metazoa; phylum Chordata; class Lepidosauria; order Squamata; family Dipsadidae; genus Diadophis; species Diadophis punctatus. The sequence goes on along the minus strand of JALIGW010000001.1, from coordinate 71,713,583 downwards.
ATCACTAGGCCTCAGTATGATCAAGGACGGAAACAGTGTATTGTCCATGGAAAGCATATTTGGGTTAGTCTGACTCTGAGATTGGCCCCTGTAAAATGAATGTTACTCTCAGCCTTTATGTGCAGTTTGAGGTCATTTTGCCCCAAGTAAAATGCATTTACTAGGCCAAGCTTGCACAACCAAGCTGGCTGGCGCAAACTGTAATATGATATTACCCATAATATCATAAAAGTCTCATCACAATTTACTCCTTAGGAGGCGAGAAGGGCAGAATGTATAATTATTCAGAATGCATCAAGCAGTGTTTCTAATTACAATTCTTATTCACAGTGGTCAAATATTGCCTGTTATATGCTTGCATATATTTTAATGTATTAGCTAGCATCTATTTTAAGAAGAAATGAATTTACAGAGTCTTGAGTGACTTGGTGTTTTCTGTTGTTTGAAAAAGGAATTTGAAAAAGGAATTCTCGTGAGTATCCATGAACCAGGCAAATGACATCTTGTGTGCCGTAATGTAATTGTGCAAATGACACAAATGAAATAATGTGCATCATTTATACATAATGCTGTAACACAAAGACAGACTTCGCGTGCTCAGGCGGCACTGCTTGGTTCAACATCTGCCCTTCTATCCAAAGATGGAAAGGAAATGGATTTTGCCAGAGTTAGACAAAATGATGGCTTCCATCTGTCATCAAACAAATGATGGGCTGGTTTAGAAATCAAAGGCCTAAAAGATAAAATATTAATTAAAATAGATATTTCATCCAGTTGTGGTATCGGTCTTAAGAAGCATCAAAGTCTCTCAAACAATATTCAGGGAGAGAAAGAAAGATGCAGCACAGATACTTAGGATTTTTAAGGATTTTGTGCTAGGATGAACCAGTCCTGTTAAAATACAAGAGTGAGGCAGGTATCTCAGGTAGCAGGTGCCTGGAACCTGCAACCAAATGAAAAGTAAAATTTGTCCTACTCCAATGCAATAGAATATTGCATGTAGTACCACTAAATAGAAATACATTTTGATGGGTGTTTAGCAGTAGTGGGTTCTAAATCCTGTCACTACTGGTTTGCGCGCGCGCTTCTGCGCATGCGCAAAAGCATCCTGGGTGGGTGGGCGGAGCCTCCCATTGCCCCCGCTGCCGCTACCGGTTCGCAGAACCGGGCCAAACCGGGAGCAACCCACCACTGGTGTTTATATATGGAATAGGAGTAGCATCTTACAATATATAAATGCAGAACATAATATTTTGGTCTATCCTACAGAAGGAATCCATAAATACAGAACCAATCACTCTCACACACAGGTATTCTGCTCAGGAGCCATCTGTGCCTGGAAGGTCATGCCACAGTAATTAGTTTATACAGGTAGTCCTTGACTCATAACAGTTCATTTAGTGACCATTCAAAATTACAATGGCACTGAAAAAAGTGACTTATGACCATATGCCCCATGGTCACATGATCAAAATCCAGACACTTGGCAATTGGCTCATATTTATGACCGTTGCAGTGTCCCGGGGTCACGTGAACACCTATTGTGAACTTCTGACAAGCAAAGTCAGATTCACTTAACAATGGTGTTACTAACTTAACAACTGCAGTGATTCACTTAACAAATTGTGCCAAGAAAAGTCGTAAAATGGGTCAAGATTCACTTAGCAACTGTTTCACTTGGCAACAGAAATTTTGGGCTCAATTGTGATTATAAGTCAAGGACTACCTGTATTAGAAATCCATCCATCCATTCACCCAACTATTTGTTTATTTATTTATTACTTACATCTCACTTTTCAGGGTGATAATTCTAGCAAAGTAGATCAGTATATAGAAAATTGCAAGAAAAAGCCATTAGCTATTATTGGGAAACAAGTAAAGTTTTAAGGTCCGGCCCATAGAGAAGTAAGGAGAGACCAGAATAGCCAGCTGAACACATTTCTAAAATGGTAGCAATTGTCACCTGCATTCTGATCTTTCCCATAGAGATTCTTCCCAAGAGTCTGTTGAGGATAACAAGCCAAAAGGGGAGGGAGGGAGGGAGGGATGGAATAATCCAGCTAAGTAGTCTTTTGGGATGCTTGTCATTTGCCTTGTAAATGCTACAGCAATTATTCTCTATCACAAGGAATTCACCTGAAGAAAAGGAACATCTGTAACAAATAACAGTCTTTCATATCGCTATTAATAAGCTCAGGTACCTGGGAATTTAGTTAACAGAAAACATTTATTTAAGAATAATTAATTAACTTCCTATTTCATATTATTCCAATGAACATTAAAAGCGGCATATCAAATAGTGCAAGAGACAAATAACTAACTTTATATGGTCCAATAAAGGACTGAGAATCAGGTTTAAGCTTTTACGAACTTTGAAAGTATGTGGTGGGTTAACAGTACCAAATTTCAAAGCCAATGATCAAGATAACTGCTTAATTTGGATTGCAGATTGGACTGAATCACTTTATCATTGGGCTATTTCTATTGAGGGAGTAGGACTCTCAGATAAGTTGCACAAATATCTTTGGTTTGATAGAAATGGAAACTCGTGGTTTATAAGAGATCATCTGTCAGGCTCAAGGAACCAAAACAACTTCATGAATAGGCCAAAGCAGTTTCTTTATTTTTGATCACCTACAGGAGAGGTCTTCAAACTTGGCAACTTTAAGACTTGTGGACTTCAATTCCCAGAATTCTGGGAGTTGAAGTCCACAAGTCTTAAAGTTGCCAAGTTTGAAGACCTCTGACGTACAGTATATTATACTAATTTTGCCAGACTAGCTGTATCCCCTAGGGCAGGGGTGTCAAACTCAAGGCCCGCGGGGTGTTTAGATCTGGCCTGCCGGGCCACCCTGGAAACAGCGAAGGACCGGCCCACGGTGCCTCTGCCAGTGAAAATGGAGCTCAGGAGGGCTGCATGAAGCCCTTTCGAGCACAATTTTCACTGGCAGAGGGTTGCAGGAGGTCGTCGCAGCCAAAAACAGAGCTTGGGAGCCCGTTTTCACTGGCAGAGTGCTCGGGCCACCACAGGTGCCCCTGACACGAGTGATGTCGAGCTGGCCATGCCAGCCCCCCCAAGGTCAAACACAACCCTGATGCAGCCCTCAATGAAATGGAGTTTGACATCCCTGCCCTAGGGAATCAGAAGATACGGCTTCACTAGTCTGGTCTATGATGTTTCTTCCTCCGTAGTAACTCCATACTGGCACACCTCTTAACTCCCCTTTAGCTGGTGATTCCATCTCGTCATCTGATTATAAGTAGAATATTAAAAACATGTAGAAAAAAAATTAGCATGAAAATGTACAAAGAAATTTGACCGGTGGAAAGACATGCTGCAAGATCTAATTATTTGTGAAAACACCGGTGAAAACTTTTGAGAGTTTTCTCAATATTTCAGTAACCAATAATTGGTTTCAGTTTCTTCAGATAAACAAGAATTACATAAACAAAGAAAAATATTACCGTATGCTGAATTTGAGAAACTTAGAAGACAAAATTAAGAACATTTTGGGGGAGGACTTAATTTACAAGCTGTTGGTGAAATATGATTAGAAACTAAAGATTTTTTATTTTATTTTATTTTATTTTTTGAATCTCACAAAGTTTGGTTAGTTCTCCATTAACAATTATTTGTACTTTCTGTGAAATATAGATTAATCTTACACACTTAATAAAATTATCTCCATGGTTCATATGTTCCAGAACTCAAATATAAAAATCCAGTGCAAATTATTATAGATCTTCTCTGCCTCTAAAATCAATGCAGTTTGTTTTTCATTGTTTCTCTCCAAATACTCAGGAATAGCCAACACATTTCTAATATTATCTCATAGTTAACTTTTAGGTTAAAACACACATTGATTTTCTTCAGTTAAGTCCTGCAAAATTACTTCCAGCCTTTCAGCCAAATAGTGATAAACAATTTATACTCATTGCTGCATTGAGTAGAAATATTGGTTGATAATTTCTTGTTAAAGTCAGGTCCTAGCCTCTTAAGTATTAATACTTTGTTAGCCTCTTTCCAACGGTCAAGAATCTTCCTATTTGGTAAAATAATATTTATTGTTTATTATAAAGGTTGTGAAAGTTCATTCTCAAAACATTTACAGTAAGAGGCCAGGACCCCATCTGGATCATGTGCTTTCCTATTGTAGTATATTTATTGGCATCACAAATGTCCCTTGTCCATAAGTCCATTCAAAATATCTCTCCGATTCTTTTGTCATTTTTGGTAAATTCCATTTATGTAAATATTCATCCACTTTTTTCTAAGACATATCTTGACCTTTATATTGAATAGAATAAAACACTTTTCATATATTTGCGTTATTACAGCATTTTCTTTATGGAACTTTAATATCACTTTCTTTTTTTTCTTTTTGAAATGTACATATATATCTCTATTTGCAAATTCAAATATTCTTTCTTTTGCATAATTCATCTTTATTTGCATGTCTTCCCTGTTACCATAGATAATTACCTGTGCAGAAATTTTATTTGGTGGGTAATAGCTGTCCTTTCTGGGGACTTTTTAACTCTTTCCTTTTTTTAAATCTCAAACAATATCACGTGTATTCTCTTTTGCCATTTCTTGTTAAATTCACTGTTACATTGCATAAAATATCCTCTTATAAAAGTTTTTTTTTTGTATTTCAAACTGTTCTTACTTCTGAACCTTTATGAAGGTTATTCTCAAAAAAATTCTTTCAACTTGTTTTGGCAATCTTCCACTATGGCTTCCTTTTGCAACAACATCTATTAACGTAACATGTTACATTATAAGGAATTTATTTATTTATTTATTTATTTATTTATTTATTTATTTATTTATTTATTTATTTATTTATTTATTATTGGTTCTTCTATGCCGCCCTACTCCCGAGGGACTCAGGGTGGCGTACAGCATTATATAAGAACACTAAATAATAAACAACAGTTAAAAACAAGATTAAAAAATTTAAAAAGTTAAAAAATATTTACCGCCAGACATACCAGGGGAGAGCTCAGGTGGAACTAGTCTCCCCCCCCCCCGCCTGCAGGAAGAGCCATGTCTTAACGGCTTTTCGGAAGGCCAGCAGGGTGGGGATGGTTCGGGTCTCTGGGGGAAGTTGGTTCCAGAGCATGGGGCCCCCCACAGAGAAGGCCCGCCCCCTAGGGCCCGCCAGCCGACATTGTTTGGCCGACGGGACCTGGAGGAGGCCCACTCTGTGGGCCCTAACCGGTCGAAGGGAAGTATGAGGCAGAATGCGGTCCCGAATTATGTTTATTACCATTTTCAATCTTATCATCTTTTAATATTACACATTACTAATTAAACTACACTTTTGGCTATACATACCAAGTTATTTAATGGGTTTGTTACAAATATGGAGTGCTCTGCAAGCATCTCTGGATGACTGAGTTACTGTACAGAAGTTTTCCTTCTATGAACTTTCTTATGTGAATTATTTTCCATTTAAGCCTACCTATGGATAGCTTACTTCCCTACAAACAGTCCAAAGCAACATCCCACATCCACATTATTCAATTTTAATGGTTCTTTTAAAAAAATCAAATGACTGTCAATGGCTGTATAATGGGTAAAGTATTTAGATGAAACAAGAAAAGCTTCAGAATAGATATAATAGAATTGTGCAGCATTTTGGATTTAGTTTCAAAAAGATGCCTCAAAGTATGTGTGAGCATGTATGTAGCACCTCTCCATAACTCTTTAGAGCAGCTGCATCTTTTCTCAGGATTAGGCAACTGCCCACTGCAATTGTCACAAGATCTCTGTAAAGACATGGCTGTTTTAAAGGGTTGCAGGAAAGTGCAATAGCAATAGCAATAGCACTTAGACTTATATACCGCTTCACAGTGCTTTACAGCTCTCTCTAAGTGGTTTACAGATACAGCATATTGCCCACAACAATTTGGGTTCTCATTTTACCGACCTCGGAAGGATGGAAAACGAAGTCAACCTTGAGCTGGTGAGGATCAAACTCCTTGCAGTCAGCAGAATTAGCCTGCAATAGAGTGGTAAGCATCTAACCACTGCACCACCATGACTCTTATCAGTACCCTTTGTGTTCTAAAGGGTTTTAATCAAATCCAAAGCATTGCATAAAATATACCGACTTGAGAGATCATAGCCATTGTCTTGATTAGCTCACTTGATAAAAATAATCCATTATCCTAGAATGTACATTTACTGATGGTTTTTTTTTCAAAGTATTCGTTCATAATCTTTGCCACCAACATCGTCTAATATTAGAGTGGTAAGCATCTGCCATTTAATGTATTAGCTTAAAAGTAGAACCAATTTATCTTCAAGAAAAATGTAGAGCTTTGTTAAATATATTTCAGGATAGGTTTCCCACCTCAATAAACTCCTGGTTTCAACATTGGATATTTCAGCATATAATTTGACTTTTCCTGATTAAAGTGAGGAAAATAAATCAAGACCATTAAAGTTAATTTTACCAAAGCTCTTGGAACTGAAAATAAAAAATCAAAATTGCTTCAAATATTTATATATTTTTTTTCAAGGGAAACATTTGAGTGTAGCCACAATTCCAGGTGAGCAGTAATCGTCAGTGTGACCTTAGACCAGGGCTGTCAAGCTCTCGGCCCATGGGCCGGATGCGTCATGCACTGGCCATGCCCATACCCAGTTTAGCGAATGGGAAAAAAAGTCCCAATACGTCACGTGATGCCGCCGTGACGATGTAAGTTTGACCACCCTGCCTTAGATAGATATTTATCATATCTTAGGCAATAGTTGTGTTTTCACTTAAATAGTTATGTTTGATTACTTCCAAGTAGATCTTTTGAGAATTAGGCAATTATCATAAAAAAAAACAAGGAGCAATCAAATAAACTGTCAACCTCAAGGATTTTAAACCTCTCAGCCCCACAGGAATCATCAATAATCTGATCACCTGGAAATGGTGGCTGGAGGGTTCAATTAAAGGGGGGGTTGATTGTTTATTTTTTTGTTTCAAACAACTTCTCCTTCAAAGGAATAAACATTTTTGAATGGACATTCTATCATATTCTGTGTAGAATTTTTATTATTGGTAAGTTTGTAAAAAAAATGCCAAAGGATACATTTTTAAGCATGATGTCATTCACAACAAATTATACCTTTATTTTAATTTCATTTTGAGAGCCAGCATGGGGTGTGAAAACCCAGATTCTAGTTCTCCTTTAAGCACAGAAGCTGGCTGCATGAGATTGGGTCAGTCATTCCTTCTCATGTCTAATCAACATCTGACTCTGGGACAAGCCAGCTCAAACAGACACCACCACCCCATTGCATCATGCATTTATAGTTTCATTGTAAGAAGTAGACAAATGCTCTGCAAAACTAAATGAGTTTTGCAGTCATACAGGACAAAAGCTAAGAAAAGCAACAACAACATTGAAAATCTCATTTTCTAGAAAATCACATTTGCTATATAGAAAACGAGATTCCACACCACTTCAAATTTCATCCTTAAGAATGAAGTGCAGGGATCTAATTAATCCTGCTGTCAAAAACTCAACAACAGTTGTAAAGCAACATTTTGTGCTATTAACCCATGTATAACACAGTGGTGTCAGTTATATACAGGTAACATTTTATTCCTAATCTATTTTCATTCCATTCTCTTTTTTTCAATTATGTTTCATTTTTAGATCAAACAATAAGAGAACAGAACTAAAAATAAAAATAAAAACTGCTCCTTAGTACAGAAGGCCAAGAAAGTAAAACTCAGAACACAGATGCACAAATACAGTGTGGATAACAAAAATCTTTTCATTCAAAATATATTAAATTCCAAAATTGACAGCAAGCCAGAACATAGGGAACGATGATGGGAAAATGGATGATGAAAATGATAAAAAAAATATCTGAGACATACAAATAAATGTAATTCTTTATAATGTAACATGTTATGTTAACTGAACTTCTTATGCTTTGCTGGCTTTGGAATTCTGGGAGTTAAAGTCCACAAGTCTTAAAGTTGCCAAGGTTGGAGATCCCTGTAAATCTAGACAACTTAACAAAATAAAGAAGCTTTTTAAAATAAATGCTTGCTCTGAAGAGGCCCAGTGCTATTGTATCTTCTTTTAAATAATAGAGAATAATGTATACTTCCAGAAATTTTAATTAATTTTAACAGCTCTGTACAAGTATAGTATGAAATGTAACAGTGTCCTGTTTAGTATTAGAGTTTAGTTACCTTGGAGTAGATCTATTTAAATAATTGGGAAGAATTAGTGTGACTACATTTAAGAAAACTTTCTGGCATAATGTACATTTCTCCAATTCTTTGCTATTTCTATGGGTCAAGCACACATGCACAGAAATACACAGCAAACAGTGTATATCATCTGTGCTGTTTGCTGTTTGGCAAATTGCTTGGAGGCAGAGGCCTTTTTCCCTTGTTTTCCTCCCCCAAAATTAAGGTGCGTCTTATACTTCGGTGTGTCTTATACTCCGAAAAATACGGTAATTTTTATCTCATATCCCAACACATATAAATTCATTTCTACATGTTTCTTATTTAAAAATTATATATTTTCAATCTTCATCTTTTCTAATATCAAACTTATTCAAAAATATATTGCATATTTCAATATTTATATTTTTCTATTTTTCAATCTTCATCTTTTCTTATATTATTGTATAACTTCATTTCTACATGTTATTCATACATATATTTTATCCTTATTTCAATGAACAATTTTTCATACTTATGTAATACTAAATTAAACATCATCTATCATCAATAGCAATAGCAATAGCACTTAGACTTATATACCGCTTCATAGTGCTTTACAGCCTTCTCTAAGCGGTTTACAGAGTTCAGCATATTGCCCCCAACAATCTGGGTCCTCATTTTACCCACCTCAGAAGGATGGAAGGCTGAGTCAACCTTGAGCCTAGTGAGATTTGAACAGCTGAACTGCAGCTAGCAGTCAGCTGAAATAGCCTGCAGTGCTGCACTCTAACCACTGCGCCACCTTATATCAAACTTATATTCAAAAATATTACTTTTATTTTTTTTCCCATACAAAACATATTTAAAAGTTACATATTTTCAATCTTCATATTTTCTATTATCAGGCTTACATTCAAAAACATTACTACTAATTTACACCTTTTTCTTTTATCCCTTCTCTTTTACCCAGCTCCTAAGTTTTGATCCTCTTTTCTTTTTCTTTTTTGATTGCCTCCCCCATATTTGTTTTAGCTCTCTCTTTTCTATCTTTAACTCCTTCTTTTTTTTTTTGCTATGGTCTCTATCTTTCTCTCTTCTCTTTCTCCCTTTTTGTTGTATGATATTGCTTTCATTTTTTCTAGTTTTTCCTTTCTTTCCCCTTCTAGCTTTCTTTTCCTTTCTTATCTTTCCCATACCAGAGATCTTCCCCTTCTGCTTTGCTGCCTTTTTCACTCTCTGTATTTCAACCATATCTTTGTTATATTTTCTTTCTTGTTGCTTATTTCTTGGTTCTTCTGTTTCTTTCACTCTTCCAAAGTTCTCCATATTTCCCTCATTTGTCTGAACTGCGTTTGTTATTTTTTGCATTATATTTTCCAGTTTCAGTTCTATACGATCCATAACTTGAAATATTTCTTTCGTTCCCACACACTGCTTGTTTACAATAGTCTTAGTATCCTGGGGTATGCTTTCCACATCTTTATTTCCACTTGGTATCATTTTTGCAACAAAGTTTAATCCACGTTATTTGTCCAACAAAAGGGAAAAAATCCGAGAGTTACACCCTCTCTTTTTTTCCCCAAAATGGCGCTCCTGCTTCAAATCAGAAATTCCTCTTCTTTATTCTGTGCTCTCAGTTCATTGTTTTATATTTATAAATCCAGTATATATGATAGTCAATTTATATTAAGTCAAAAACAGCTTCCAGTTCAAATATCAATGTTTTTTTTCTTTAAAGTAGGGTATTATTCCAAAACTAGATCTTCTTTTAAATCTTCCAAAATAAACTTTTTCCAAACATTTCCCACACACACACAATTTTAGCATGCTTGACCTGCCGCTAACTCTTAGCGTCCTTATTTCTCCCCCTTGTTTGGGGGGGGTTGTTTTCAAATGCAAACAGTCTTTTTTGTCCCAGATCACAAATCACTCACTTTTCCTCCTGCTCAGTCTTGTTGATTCTGGTCCTCCTTCAGCTTCATGGCAGCCATATTTGCTGCTGCAGCTTCGCACTGTTGGCTAGGGGTTTGCCACCTCCGTGAGGGGAGATGCGGCTCCCTTCTACCCTCCTAGCAATCCCCCTTTGCTTCGCCCCCTCTACAGGGGGGCTTAGGTCTGAATTCAGACCCTCAGGCGTGAAGTATTCAGAGCTGGCCGTGGAGGTCACGGTCCCAGCTTCCGAAGGAGGAACCAGAAGTCCAATCTGTGTCCTCATTTTACCCACCTCGGAAGAATGGAAGGCTGAGTCAACCTTGAGCCGGTGAGATTTGAACTGCCAAACTGCAGCTAGCAGTCAGCTGAAGTAGCCTGCAGTAGTGCACTCTAACCACTGCGCCATCTCGGCTCTTAATGAATCGATATACAATAGGACATTGTGAGTAGCAATATCTATTTGGATTGCCTTCCATTATAGTTCTCAACTATATGAGATTGCATCAAATTGACACTGAATGTACTGCAAAACTGAACACAGGCCCCTTTGGGGAAGGGTTTGTTGTGGGGAGGGATGTTTCTAAGCTAGCTAGTGAAACTCACATGGCAATAACTTCCTACAATAAACACATGCAGAGCTCAGAGGGCAGTGTTCATGCATGCCTATAGCTATGATGTATGATAATTAAGCTTGTTCCCATCACTACTCAACCTTATATACGATACACATTCTTAGATATGCAATTCAAAGACCCTGTGTTTTTCCCAAATTGAGAAGGAAACTCCTGCCAGCTTCCATCGACAGTGGCAGCTGCATACTGAAGACTGCCAAAGCCTTCAGTTTCCCTGGAGCCTTATGGAGCTTCCTCTAGCTTAACCAGATGAGATTCTACTGCAATGTTAATAGGAACACGGGCAGACGGTACCAAGAAGAAGAGAATTATAATCATCCAAAGAAATGGCCTTTTCTGTTAATCAATCAAGTTCACATTTTAACATCATTCAGAATGATGACTACAAAAAAAATTGTTAAAGGAAAAAGCTGGTTATAATAGTACTCTTTCTCTCTAAAGCTATGTAAAAACAAAGCTCTCAAGCTTTCCTGAGGATGGGAGGGATCATCCAGATTTTTGTTGCCAGATTTGAATGCTACATTAGTGGTACTTAGCTAACTATCCGAATTATTCCATCCACCTTTTTGACTGTGTGCTGCAAAAATATAGATGACCACTAGATGGCAAATGTGTTTTGTAATCTCTTTGCTACCATCTTGTGGGTGTCCAGATTATTGTAACCCAGTTATGGTGGCCCTATATTAATGACAAGACAAACTATCCCTATCTATTTACTCTGCCCTCTCTGCTCTTTCACTGCCAAGTCCTTATCTTTTCTGCTCAAAACAATCCCATGTTGTAGGTTGAAGGAGGCACTTAGGGATGAAAGGTAAAACTATAGATGAGATTAAATTCTTCTTGCAGATGTTTTCAAAAGTCAATTGCAAGGAAGTATTGATAACAAACTGATCTCAGAGCAGGCATATGGAAAGAATAGCAATAGCAATAGCAGACTTATATACCGCTTCACAGTGCTTTACAGCCCTCTCTAAGGGGTTTACAGAGTCATATTTCCCTCCCCCCGTCCAGCAATCTAGGTCTTCATTTTACCAACCTCGGAAGGATGGAAGGCTGAGTCAACCTTGAGCCAGTGAGGATCGAACTCTTGGCAATGAGCTAAATTAGCCTGGAATACTGCATTCTAACCACTGTGCCACATTATTAAAAACAATGTAATCCTTTTCTCTCCTACTGTGAAGAATCCCTCCTCTAAAGCTAAAATATTTGCTAATATTAGTGAAGGATTCTCCCCACAAAAGAACCTATGCCACTGGTGGGATTCAAAAAAATTTACTACCAGTTCTGTGGGCATGGCTTGGTGGGCGTGGCTTGGCGGGCGTGGCAGGGGAAGGATACTGTAAAATCTCCATTCCCTCCCCACTCCAGGGGAAGGTTACTGCAAAATCCCCATTTCCTCCCGATCAGCTGGAACTCGGGAGGCAGACAATAGATGAGGGCGGGGCCAGTCAGAGATGTTATTTACCGGTTCTCCGAACTACTCAAAATTTCCACTACCGGTTCTCCAGAACTGGTCAGAACCTGCTGAATCCCACTTCGAAACCTATCCCCTCCAAAGCAGCTGTAAGAGAAAACAACGGCAGATCCTCAAAACTGCAAACGAGTACAAATTGTGTTTCCTGCTCTTATTTCATAACACAGCATCAAAACGCATGTTTTAGGGAATGATTATTAATTACTGGATATCTTAAAAATATAGTGGCATATCCAATTAGGAATTCAAGGGGTTTTTTTTCCTTACAGAGCAAGGGATCTGAAAGAATAGATGAATATTCAATTTAATGTGAAATAAAGAACTGTTTCACATCTTACTACTGCCTTCTTCCTACTCTGCCATGATGAAAGTATTTCAGGAAACTCACGTAGCCAGCATTGATTCACATGCTTGTGCATAGCACCCTTAATTCCTCCAATTGTCACTCAGTAAACATTTTCAGTTCTGTGTCAAAACAACTCCAATATATAAAGCAGTCGGTTAGCAGAATCACTATATCTTACTCCTTCTGTCATCTCTTAACAGCATTGGCTACTACAGAAAGCCAGCTTTAATTTGATTTGTCATTTGTATTTGTGTACAGGTAACAATTGTAGAAGAAAATGAGATTCTCCTTTAGTACACTTCAAAACCACTTGACCTGCCATCCTTCAGAGAGCTACAATGCCTGGGCTTCAGAAATCTGAAGAATAACCAGATGATGGAAAAGAGCCATTCAGAATTACAGATCCATGCTCAGTTTCACAATATTTTCAACTATTCACAATCTTACGAAGCTGTATTATGACCAGAGTGTTTATGCTACCACAAATCAATCACCATCCTGTTTATTTTTGCACATTTTCATTTATTTGGGCCACCATTCTGACTTCTTTTTTAAAACGGTATATGCTGAAAGGGTGGCCTCTATCACATTCTCTTGCAGCTTTTTCACTTTTGATAACTTTCATGCCCCTGAAAAAGTATAAATAAATAAATAAATAAAATAATGAATTGGAAATTAAGAAGTACACAATTGTAATATCATAGAAAACAGTACAGCAGTGTTTCCCAAAGTGTGGTACGCGTACCCCCAGGGGTACGGGAAGAGTTTGGTGGGGGTACGCGTTGCACTGGAGTTTGGTGGGGATCACGTGGGAATATCCATTGCACCGTGCTTAGCTGCGCCCACAGAACAAGGAAAGAAATAGGCGCGTATCGCAGTTTTTACATGGGAACTGGGGCCATCGTACATCGTATCACAACTCATTATGGCGGGAACTTCTGTGCATCCTTCGCGCAGCTCGGGTTCGGCCATTTTTAAACTGCGGGAACATTAACAGTTGACGTTGAGCCGCAGAGCTGTTTAAACGCCGGAGAATTGCAGTGTTATCTAACGGTTAGACAGTCTTGTGAGGCGTGACATGGCGTGAATATACTGCACTTCGTTACAGAGACAACTTACTTCTTTAATAGTTAGTTCCGGGCGCCTGTTATCGTGCTTTAGTAAGTTCCACTGATTTTGATTATTTTTATAAAATACAATTTTTATTTTGCGTATGTACCAAAAAAAGAAAAAATAAATATATTTTGATTTTTATTAAAGCATATGTTTTTTATGAGGGGTACTCAGCGTTACAAAAATTATAGAAGGGGTACACATATGTCAAAAGTTTGGGAAACACTGCAGTACAGCATTGTGCCACTTAATTTTTTTCCTAAGCTTTCCTGCAGCATACTTGGGAAAAATAATGCAAATTTCTGAAAGCACTCTTTGAATTAAAAAACAAAACATTGGCTAATAAGCCAATATTAAAATCACTTCCTTACCCACACTGAGAACTGGCCTTCTCCTTGCTCTTCTCTGTACTTTGCATGGTTCTCTAAATATTCCTATATTGGGATGTATTGTGTTGTCAATATCTATTAATCCAACTTGTAACTGGAAACTGCTAGTTTTCAAAGGCAGATTTTGGCAGCAAAAGCTATATAATGTAATTCCGTATATTACTTTTTCTCCAAAGAGGCCAAAAATAGATACAGGGCATTAAGAAGACATCAAAGTGTATTCTTATACTTTGACTAATGCTGGGAACTGAAAGCACTCAGCAAAGGAAATCAGCTCATAAGGCTATAAGATAAAAAGTCATTCTATTTCTTTTCCTGGAATTCTGGACTGTAATTTAACTACAAAAGCTGATGTCTCTTGTAAGATAAAAAAGGAAAAAGGACCTAGAAATGAAATGCTATATTTATAAAACAAGTTTCATGGAAGACGAGCTCTGTTGCTTTGTGCTTATTTGTCCTTTGTGCCTATTGTCCCAGTTCGAAGAACTACCAAAAGTGTTCATTTCAAATATAAAAGTAGAACTGAGTAGGGTTGTTTGGAAGAATTGTGTCAGTTTCTTCAGGTTAAAGTTGACTAATAAACATTACCTTCAAATAAGGTTTAGTTGTCCTTAAATTTATCAAATTACAGATAGGAATATGTGTCATTACAGCAATAGCAAATATTCATTAGAAAAGCAAGGAACAAATTCCAGTTATATTCTAGATAATAGACCCACCTTTCTCTACCAAGTGCTGTTCATATGCCTTAATCCTCAGTTCTCCTAAGTAGTGTTCAACACATGGAGTGTGAGAAATATGGATTTGTGCTACTGTTATGGTGTTTCTGAAACAATATCTTGTAATTAAAAAAATCTTTAGTATTAATTCCGGTTTGCAGTGGCAGCTTGGTAGCTTTTACAAAATAATTTTCTTTGGTTCATAATGACATTCATCCATCTTTTAAAAGTAATGACGCTTGCATTGAAGTTGTTCTCACAGCAACACAAAAGTTATGAGACCAAAAACAGGCTTCCTGCTTCAACATTTTCTGATACCAGAAAATGCTGGTCTAAATTCATATTTTCATGAGAACAGCATTTTGTCACAATTCTTCACAATCGTTGTCTACAAAAGATGCTGAACTTTCAAGCAAGTAAATACAGGTAAATGCTTTCTTATTTATCGAACTCATGATGTTACAAAAATCAATGTTAAAAAAACTGGCTATAACATTCACGCCAAGAACTATATGGGACCTACTTCAACTTGTTAAACTATTTCTAAGGGCACTAAATTGTGTGGAAAATTGCCTTCCCTCAAAGGTGATATTTTAAACATATGACCAGAGAAGACACCTTTACAGTATTTTTTATACGAATGGAGTTAGAGCTTTCACAAACAGTGGGGTTGAAACAGGTGCGGGTTCCTAATTTTTTTACTACCACTCTGTGGGCGTGGCTTATTTTGTGGGTGTGGCTTGCCAGCCATGTGACCGGGTGGGCATGGCTTGCCGGTCATATATTAGTTATTTCAGAGAGATGTTACTACTATTTTTGCTATTTTATACCTTACATGAAAAGCTTTGCATACAAAGTGTGTGTCACACCATGGCAACACAGCAACCTTTATATGCAGAAAATGCTATAGTTAAAAGACAAGCAAGTCTCATACAGCATTTTTGGTTTCAGTCATGGATTCCTTAGACGAAAATATTGAGGACTGTTAAAAAGAACAGTATCTTTTAACAGTCCTCAATGTTTTCGTCTAAAGAATAACAATATAAAACTGTATAAAATTAACAGTATAAAAGGTTAAGCTTTTGGAAAACGCCCACTTTGGGAAGCTTTAGGCAAAAGCGAAAGAAAAGTGTCAAATGTGAGCTTCTTACTATTTTCAAGCAAAGGGAAGGGGAAAGACTTAATTGTCAGGTTTCTGGGCATGCGCAGAAGAAATTTTTTAAAAAAAAAAATTAAAAGTTTTTTTTTTAATGGCGGTGCCCAGGCCCCGGCAACCGATTGCACTGGTACTATGACGTCATCAGTGAGCTGCTACCGGTGCTATAGAGTGGACCGCACCTGTAGGAACCCACCACTGGGTTGAAAACTAATTCTTCCCTCAACTTCTTTGTCCTTCAATAGATGAATCTTTAACCCCAAAAATGTGCAGAAGAGAGGAGAAGCTACTTCAGCAATAGTTCTATAGTGCAACTACTTCAGACTGACACCTCTTTTTTTCTGAATGGACTAAGGGCTGCTTTGTCTGGATCTACATGTCACAGTGGGTTTGAGACTTCTGTATGCAATAGGGTGCTTAACTAAGAGATAGGGACAATTTAAATAATTCAACCTCAGCAGCATACAATATTGTGTGTCAATAGCAGGGGTCTCAAACTCAAGGTCGGGGGGCCAGATCCAGCCCATAAGGTGCTTAGATCTGGCCCACGGGGCTACTCTGGAAACAGCGAAGGACCAGCCCGCGGTGCCTCTGCCAGTGAAAACAGAGCTTGGGAGGGCCCTCCCAAGCTCCGTTTTCACTGGCAGATGGTTGCAGGAGGCCATCACAGCCAAAAACAGAGCTCGGGAGCCTGTTTTCGCTGGCAGAGTGATTAGGCCCCCAAAACGAGTGACGTCAAGCTGGCCATGCCCACACTGACCACGCCTTCCCCATCCCCCCGAGGTCAAACACAACCCTGATGCAGCCCTCAAGGAAATCGAGTTTGACACCCCTGGTCTATAGGATTTCCTCAGCATAGTCTTTCAACTTGCAATATATATTGCAGGTGTGCGTGTGTGTGTGTGTGTGTGTGTGTGTGTGTGTGTGTGTGTGTGTGTGTGTGTGTGTGTGTGTGTGTGTGTTATTCTTGAACTCAGCTGTAGTATGAACAGAACCGAAAGATAACCATGAAGTCATCAACGGTGCCTTTGCAAGGTTTAGTCCAACTTCTAAAAAGCAGTTGTACCTAATGGTACAATATTGTATGATTGCTGAATTTTATTCAGAGCTGATCTTCAATACTCACTGTGAAGTCAGTCACTGTGAACTAAACTAATTTCCTGAAGTCATTCACAATTACAAACCATTCTGGCCTGCTACCTGAGAACAGTGTATTGTATTTGTCCCAGGCAAAGGCTGTTTTGTATAAGACATCTAGGATCTAGGATCATCTTTAAAGCCAGTTTGAATCTAGCGGTTAAGGCAACACTAGAAATCAGGATACTGTGGATTATTTTAGTCATCTGGGTGACTTTAGGCTAGTCATTATCTCTCAGCCCTACTCATCTCAAAAGGTTGTTGTTCTGGGGAAAATAGAGAAGGCGGAGTATTAGGTATGTTCATCCCTTGAATTGTTGTGCTGTACACTTCTAGCTATTTATTGTCTAAGAAGTGACATTTTACCTGTTATTTTTTTTTACATTAATGAAATATCAGATACTTGGACAATAATGATAAGCACACAAAAAGTATAATAGTTTGGGCATTTCCATCTGTTTAGTTTACTATTTATATTTGCAGGACCCCTATTAAAAAGGTTCTCCAGGTGTTGAACAATTATTTAAAAACAGAGTGACAACAAACTTTTCCATTTAAGGAAGCAGAAAAAATTAGCAAGAGAATTGGCACGCTTCTCTGATTTGTTTGCTCAAAAATGCTTACTTGAAGTTTCTTTGCCATTGTTTTATCTATTTTGTACATAAAACTTTGATGCTGAATAACTTGCACTGTATGAAAAAGACACAAGCTGGATCAGCAAGGGGAAAAATAGCCAAAATGCCTGTGCAGAGGTGGGTTGAGGCAGGGGTGGGTTCTATTTACCTTCCCCACCGGTTCGCATTGTGATGGAAGTTCATGTTTTAATATTTATTAAGCAAATTTATGTAAGCCACTCATCTCACCAAAGGCAACTCGGGTGGTACACAATAGATCTCATTTTCCTAAATGTCTTTTCCAATGTTTCATATTTGGACTAAATGTTCCTTATTTTTTAAGTATCCTTCATTTGCAAGGAAGGGGGAATTGTCTTGATGAAAGTATTTTAGCTCCTGATAAAAGCATTTATGAGCATTAAGAGGGGAAAAAAAGGTCACCCTTATGGGAAACAAGATACTGACTTTCATTCTATCAGTAAAAGGTCAGTATCTCCATTGTACTTGCTCATTTGAACATATGAGTTTTCCACTGATTTTTTTTTAAGGAGATGAAATGGTAAAAATTGCCAAATCATTGAGAAAATTGTTACAAATGTCATCTGGCTTTTCCAAATGAGTTGTCCCAAGAGTCTTGTGTATTTCAGCTTTTTTGCATTATTCTTCACAGAGAGAAATGTGTGATTAAACAGCAGCAGCCACAAATTCTATTTTCTTCGCTTCTTCAATTCATCACACCAATATCCATGAGTATTATAATGCAGATCCTCATAGCCAACTGATATAGTAATAATCTCATGCTGCTGTTCTTGTTGGACGATGGAAATTTGCAGTACATGTGAAAGGTTGAGTTGGAATGGTGCTCCCCCTCCAAAAATTTGCCAACAAAACCACTATTCCTACTGTATATCAGAGTATACCTGGCTTATATGCCTGATATATCTTTCCTATGTGAAAAGCTGTCTTTGTACTTAAAATAACTTTATCGTCACTTTGAATGTTCACTAATTGGCATACGTTAAAATGAAATTTCGTTGCATATAGCTCTCAAAGGGTCACCACCTCCAATATGCACTACATAACCATGACAGAATAAATTAAATAAATACATACATACATAAATACATGAATAAATACATACAAAATTATGCATATACCCACATATATGACACATAGAAACAACACAGTCTAGTTCAGATATATACATGTACATGGCAAGAAAAACGAATCTTCCGAGTTTACCAGACGGATGGCATAGGGAACAAAGCTGTTACAGAATCTGGTAGTCCTGCTAGAAATATTTTGAAACCTCTTCCCAGGGGAGAGCAACAGAAACAGACCGTAAAGTGGGTGTATGGGGTCTCTAACAATGCTTTGAGCTCTAAGCACATAGAGCTTTCCTGAATAACAGGAAAAGAGATTCCTGTAATCTTTTCAGTTGTCCTTACCACTCTCTATATGGACTTTCCATCTGAGGCACTGCAGCCACCAAACCAAACAGTGATGCAGTTTGTTAAAACGTTCTCAATCGTGCCTAAAGATGATGTGTGGAGAGACCAATTCATATTGTTAGTTATCTGCACCCCCCAGATACTTAATACTGTGGACAACCTGTACAACTGCATCCTTGATACTGAGTGGAGTATGACTATGCCGGCTCTTTCTAAAATCTACAATGATCTTCTTTGTTTTATTAACATTTAGAACCAGGTTGTAGGAATGGTTTGCTGCAGTCACATTTGGGGATGGGTTTTTTTTTTCTTCTACTTCCTCATCCAGTCTACAGCCCTGGCATTCCTTGGTAGTCTCTCAGCCAAGTACTAACCAGGTCTAGCCTGACATAACATTTGAGCTCAGACAAGATTAGCCAGGGTGATGTTACCTATTAAAACAAGGTGATGTCTCCTTTTGAGATGAGCTCAGCTCCAAGGATTCCATGTAACTTTCTTGGCAACAGACCTCTCAGGATGCTTTCCTTTTCTTTTCTTTCTCAGTCTATCCTACAGGTTAAGGTTAGGGTTAGGGTTAGGGTTAGGGTTAGGGTTAGGGTTAGGGTTAGGGTTAAGGTTAAGGTTAAGGTTAAGGTTAAGGTTAAGGTTAAGGTTAAGGTTAAGGTTAAGGTTAAGGTTAAGGTCCCTGACTGTCCCCATCCAAGTATTAATCAGGCCCAACTCTGAATAACTTCCTAGCCAGGCAAGCTTGGGTAAGTGTAGCACCTGCTAAATTATACCATGAGCATTTTTGGTTCCCACAGTGGCCAGCTAGACACATTCAGGGAGCTCATGGGCCAACTTTGAGGACAACATCCTTAAGTAAAGAAAACCAGTTACTTCTGTTACTTAGCAATTGTTTTTCAGAAGATACAGCCTTTAATACTGGAGGTAAAGGGTAGAAAGCATGACTGGTAGTCCTTAATTGCCTTATCAGCTGTAAGTTTCCCTCAATTCCTTTTAAAGTGATTTAAATTGCTAACTACCATTATGTAGTACTGTATGTAGAATAAACTGCATATTGTTCTGTTTGTCTTCATTCTCCCATCAGTCAGGTTATTTGAGTGATCAAGGTTCTAGTAACATATGGCAAATATTATGCAAATATCTAAGGATTAAATTGTAATTTAAAAGTATAAATTAATCTTATTAAAAATTCAAAGGGATTGTCAAAGAATTGGATGAACCTGAGTTCCAATGGCCTTTATTTAATTCCTTGCTGCTACCCCATTTGGAATTCCGCATGAAACCCTATTTTTAAGAATAATTACCACTCAACTGGAAAAGTGCAGAACAGGACAGTCAAAATAATCCATGTATTCAAACACTGCTCTACAACAAGTATTTATATCTGGGTAAATTGGGGATGGAGGAAACTACCAAAAACAATGTGAAAATATATGAAATTATAGAGAAAATAGCAATATAAGAATTCAGATTTATTCAATTCCATTTATTGGCATTTATAATTTGGAAAAAAGGGACAAGAAAACTATTAGATCAGATAATATACTAGAAACAATGGTTGTCCCAAAGGTGCTTTTTCAAGAGGCAACTGGACTTTCTGGTTTTTCTTTGAAGATGTTTAGCTTCTCATCCAACAAGCTTCTTTATCTCTGAAGAAGCTTCTTGGATAAGAAGTGAAACGTCCTCAAAGAAAAACCAGAAAGTCCAGTTGCCTCTTGAAAAAGCACCTTTGGGACAGCCATGGCTTTGATGAATGAGAATCTCCATAGACATTTAAAAACAATAGTGGACAATAACTTAGGAAATTACCCTTAAAGCGTTAAAAATTAAATGGTAAACATGTCTATTAATAACCATTCAAAATACTATAGTTTTTAAAATTGGTATACCAAACAAAATGGTCTGATATTCTCAAATCTGTTTTCTCATGTTCTTTGAAATTGGCTTTATCTACATACTAAATACTGGGGAAACAATTCTATCATATTGGTGACTAGTATTATTTCACTCAGAAATAGAACTAAAATTCAAGGGAAGTAATATCCAAAAGTAGTACATTATTTTTCTAAATAAAAACTGTCACGTGTAATCTGAGCGATTTCTAAGAATCTACAGTAAATGGAGAAAGTCTATTGAAAAAACAAAAGATATTAGTTATTTTTGTTCCCTGCTTTAAAAAAATAGTATTGTATATTCATTCTGCTTATACAATACACATTGAGATTAGGGGGAAAAGGGGCCATACAATGAGATATATACCTGTGTACTTGACAGTATGTATGTATATGTATGCCGGTCAGAGGTGGGTTCCTCCTGGTTCGGACTGGTTCTATGGAACTGGTAGTAACTTAGTGGCCTGGGTCACTAGAACCAGCAGCGACCCAGGCCTGCCATGCCCCCGAACAGGCTCTCTCGGCAGCGCCATAGGAGCCACCATCTTGTTTTTTTGCTTCTGCGCACATGCAGAAGCTGTTTTTTGCTTCTGCGCATGCGCAGGAGCTGTTTTTTTAGTACTGCGCATGCATGCATGCGCCCGCGCCCACGTAGCGCGTCAAGGAGCGAACCGGTGGCAAAGAAAACCAGAACCCACTCCTGATGTCGGCTAACATCTAGTTAAATTCTGCAAGTAAGTTTGCTCATGTTTTATGCTAAAAATGAAATCTCAGGGGTTCCAGGAACATCAGGTTATTTTTATCTTGCATATATACTGTATATACCGGTAATACAATCAGGAGAGTTTAACTTGTGAATGGCATACTTCACAATGACAAATGTCCTAACAAATTTCTCAGATAATTGGCTGAGAAAAAGATTTTATTATGAATGCAAATGCACTATAATGCAAGCATTTCTTTTCATGATGATTAAATTATGGCTAATTATAACTCATTCACAATCAGCATGCAAGGAAACTAGGTTTGCCAGACTTACGCAAGAATACATTTTGAATTGTAATTAATTTTGCATGTATGGGTCATTTAAATTTCTGATTTAAAAAAGCAAGTATACACTGGGTAAGTATAAATGCATGGAACCTGACAATGAACTAAAGCCACAGAAGAGAAATATCATTTGTTATACAATAGGCTGAATATTGGCTATGGGTCAGTTCTCATTTATGCTTCTGTTGCCTGATGGCTAAACATGAATAACTTAAACAAGTGAATAGGGCAGTACATATACAAGATTTCTAATGAAACATTTATTGTAATCACAAGCACAGCAGTGAACATAGATAAAACACTAAGCCAGAAGTTTTAAACCAGGATTTGTTGAATGAAAAAAATAATTGCCTGGATTCAACTTGCACTGACCACGATTCCATGGTTGAGTTCACATATTATGCTAAGGTGAGAGCAAAGAAACCAATTTTTGACCCGGTGCAATTAACAAATCCAGATAATGCTTTTTAGATGAAGTAATCTTGATTCCATCACAGTAATTATAGCACAGAAAATCAATGACACATTTGTATATGGACATCAGGCCTATGATTTCTCTCCCTGCTATCACTTGTTTTTTTTTATGGTGTTTTTTTTTTTGCAGAGGAATGTTCAATACAGTCAGGAAATAAACATCTGATTAATTTGTTTCATTTGGTACATTCTAGGACTGCCAATAGTACTGGCTTCCCCACGAGCTGAAGTTACTAATTTGAGGCAACCAGTCTTCCATCATATTATGGCTTTTGACATCTCAATCCAATGCCCTATTTGTAACAGATAGAAGCAAGTATATACAGTGGAATAAAACAGAGTTGCTAGGTACTCTAAGCCACCCCTGTTTTCATCTCCCTAGCAAAAGCTGTGAGCTGGAATCTGTTGGATTATATAACCAGCGTTTCTCAACTTTGGTGACTTTAAGATGGATGGTTTTCAGTTCCCCATGCTGGCTGGGAAATTTTGGGAGTGGAAACCCACCCATCTGACAGTCATCAAGATGGAGGAGTAATGATCTAAACTATGCAAAAATGGCTGAGTACATTATATGGGCAAAACTCAAAGAAAAACATGTGTTCTGCTATCTCTCAATGGAATGACATGCTGATTGTTCACTAAATATTGAACCCATTCGTCCAATCAAGAGAAGTCAGGAATCATTCATATCTGATATCTTAGCTGTTTATGGAAACGTGTGCACATTGTACATATAAGTACAAAGCTGTTAAATACCTTCATTCTTATCTTCATCTTTTTATCATCTTTAGGATGATAAGAGTTATAGTCGAACATGTTTGAAGAGCACCAACTAGGGAAGACAGTTTAACATCACTCTGGTTGTAATTATTTAGTGTTCAACTGCAGAACCCATTCACCCGATTCCAATCTGATCAGTCAAACCCCACATGAACCAGTGGTGGGTTGCTACCGGGCGAACCGGTAGTGGTGGCAGGAGGCTCCGCCCACCTGCCCGGACATCATCAAAAATGCTCTGCGCATGTGCAGAAGCTTCTGCGCATGCTCAGAAGCGTTGCACATGCGTGCGCTCCCGTTCCCGAATTAGTAGCAAAGGCAAATGAAACACACTACTGACATGAACCACTGTCCTCCTATTTCAGAGTCAGTAGAGGTCCCTTACTTGTATTTTCAAAGCCCTGGATGACTTTGCCTCTTATTCCTCTGCTCTTATATCCCAAAATATGCCTTTGTATCATATTGTCTATGTAAATGTCTCCTGTACTATCAGAAAAAAATTTGCTCTTTTCTACTCTACCTTGTAAGTTGGGGACTGTTTGCATACAGTACTTCTATGATACCAACTCAACTTCTCATCGATCCACCTTTCGATCGACCACATAAATCCCCGTACTCCACTGTAACTAAATCTCCAAACCTAAGCAAGAGGAGCCAAAACAGCTGGATTTTAGGGCTTGATGCACATTTCAAAAATTATCTGAAAGAAATCTTTCAGACTTCATATTAATTCAATGTTGTATTAAGTGTAATAAATTGACTCTTTAAAGCAGCCACCTTGTTTGAGGTTCACATGGAAAAACAAGGGGCATTTTAATGAACAGCATTGTTGTCCAGTACTTTTACAAGGTCTGAATAGCAACTCCTCAATCACTTTCAAAGTATGCACATACATTCATTTATTACATTTTCAAATCACTAGCAACCAAAGTCAGAATGGGACAGCATTCATTTAATTAAAAACCTACAGATAAAACAGCAGCCAAGCAAATAGCACAAAGTTCTACAAGTGCAAAAAAAAAAGTTTTTGCTGCTTAGAAAAATCAATCACTTATGGTCAAGAAACTATTTTAACTAACTATCTGGGGACAGATACCTTTTACCGAGATGGTGCAGTGGTTAAATGCAGCACTGCAGGCTACTGCTAGTTCAGCAGTTCAGCTGTTCAAATCTCACCGGCTCAAGGTTGACTCAGCCTTCCATCCTTCTGAGGTCGGTAAAATGAGGACCCAGATTGTTGGGGGCAATATGCTGAACTCTGTAAACTGCTTAGAGAGGGCTGTAAAGCACTATGAAGCAGTATATAAGTCTAAGTGCTATTGCTATTGCTATTACAGAAAGAACATCACTGCTCCAAAAGTCATGTTCTTTTCTTGCTTATGCTTAGCTCTATCTCCTTTGTGGTGAAGTATCATGGGTTGTTCTGTATAAATTTATAAACCATGTAAGATTGTGCATTAAAAAATAAGGCAACATCTGAAATAATGTGAACTGAGAGAAATAATCATGAGCGGAGGGGAGGAACTATTGACAATTGGATCCAAATGGGATTTTAGAATTCTTCCATGTTTAGGCAACTATTACAAGAAAAAGTAGAAAATTATGTATGCTTTTTTTCTTTTAAGAGAAAAATTACAAATAATATATACACTTAGCTTTTCTCCATTTTCTAACATTATTTTGTTGGATATGAAGTTGTAACCTCTGGGGAGGGGGAATTAGATATAAATTTGGAATACTAATATAAGTCTTAAAATATAGATAACCATGGCAGCATTCCAAAATAACTACATCAGGGGCTAACTGCTAGAAATGAATTTCTCATGCTGTTTTATATGGAAAACTAAGCTTAAGAGCTATTTATGGAACAGATTAATGGTCTTTCTAAAATACCAGATTGTTAGCCTTTCCATTTTAGTGGTTAAACACTTTAATTGAAGACAAAAACTCTCTTCAGAAGCATGTTTTGAGATGAGCACATTTATTAACATGGCACATTGGTAATTTTAGTTATCTTGCCCACACAAAATCTTTCAAACCAAATAGTGATCTCTAACTTGAAATAATTGAGCACCCTTTTTTATTCCACCATTTCCGCACAAATCCCTGTAGAACTATGGAAATAATGATTATAATTTAAGTCTTGATTACATGAATTACTAGTATTATTTTTGTTTCCATAACATCAACCACATCCGCATTCGGAAGGTGAACACACACATATATACCTACTTTAGAGACAACATATTAGACGAAGTATGTGTACTTTATTCTGAGATGTAATGGTGCAATATTTTGAGTCTTTTTTATTTTTACTGCAATGAAATTGTCATGCCAAATTACACATCTACATCATTGTAGATTCAAAATGCATGGATGTAGTTGTTCATGTGGTCTATTCTGAAATAACATATAGAGATCCATTCTCTAATGTTATTTGCTAATGGATATTACCTGTTGGTTTTCATATAGTGCCAATATTAATAGTTTTGTGGTCAAAAAACCACCCAGATGCCACACATAAGAGATTCAGATCCCATCCATCTAGCAATAGATCTTGTTTCTATTACAGAATAATCTTTATTTGCACAACACATTAACTAGGTCATGGGGCGTGAAGAAGACTGAATCAGTGGACCAAGTCAATTAAACCTAAAGGAGTTAGAGTTAGCCTTAAAAAGATTTGTCTGTTTGGGATTAAACTAATTAGCCCCATCAACTGTGCCACCTGAATGCTGACTAGAAGGTTAATGAATTTCTCCTGATCAATCATCAAAATGAAGCTCTAGAGCAGTGATGGCGAACCTTTTTTTGCTCAGGTGCCAAAAGTGCCGTTATCAGGTGCCATTATCCCATAATGCAATGCCCTGCCCCCCGTGCATGCATGCGCACACACCCCGCGCATGTGCGCAGACCTCACTGAAGCCTCTGGACTTCCAGTAGGCCCATTGTGCTGTTTTTCGCCCTCCCCAGGCTTCAGGAAAGCCTCCGGTGCCTGTGGATGGTGAAAAACGGGCCCAACGGGCCTACCGGAAGTTCGGAAACCTGAGGGCCTTGTGTGCCCTCAAATATGGCTCCGCGTGCCACCTGTGCCCTTGCAGGAATATGTAAAAAATGGGGGGGGGGGCAGAAATATGTGTATTCAGTATGGCCTGTATAATGACCTACATTTGTTTAATCTATTCTAAATAAGAAAAGAGGTCCAACAATACAAAGGAAAATGAATCTCTTAACCTTCTTTGTAAGGTGGCGCAGAGGTTAGAGTGCAGCACTGCAGGCTACTTCAGCTGACTGCTAGCTGCAGTTCGGCAGTTCAGATCTCACCGGCTCAAGGTTGACTCAGCCTTCCATCCTTCCGAGGTCGGTAAGATGAGGAACCAGATTGTTGGGGGCAATATGCTGAACTCTGTAAACCGCTTAGAGAGGGCTGTAAAAGCACTATGAAGCAGTATATGAGCCTAAGTGCTGTTGCTATTTGGGGTGACTGTAAATGCAGCATTCACTGATTTTCAGCACATTCCCGATTCTGTGTTATTGGCACATGGAGAGGTGATCTTTGTGTGAACCATCTTATAGCCAGCAGTTACTTACATTTATTTGTCCAGATACAGTATGTATGGTGGTACCCTGACATACATCACTAGATTACACATAACTTAAGTTTATCATGACCTGGATGACTGAGAATCTCCATAGACAATAACTTAAGATGCATCATCTAATGTTGCAGATTATGACACTACACTTCCATAACAATTCTAATACAAGTTATTTTTTTGTCAATATTAAGGATTCATAGGATCAATATCGGAGTCAATGACCACAGATGCCTCGGTCTTCTGTTTCCCATCCATTTCTTAATAATCTATTATTAAGTTAAACTATAAGAATAATCAAGCTTGATGAGAATAGAAAGGTACTTTTAGGTCTGGATATGTAGTAAAGAGTGACACAACAGAGATTATTAAAGAATGGAGAGGATCACATTAATTATATATCAATGAGTTAATTTTGTTTTGAAGGAAAATTACAAGGTCAAAAGCTGACCTATGTTCCAGGAAGTTTCTCCCAACCATTTTTATTCATAGATCATAGGCCCTAATTAAATAACCCAGTCTCGCAAACTTTCAATATGGTGGGTCTTCGGGATCTTTGTATGTGTATATAAATGTTTGTGTATAACACATACGTAGAATTAGATGTTTAAATCTGTAAAATGGCAAATTGAATTACAATGATGTTGCTTTGAAGATGAAAACACAGCCCTGAAACCTAGATTGAAACAGAATTGCTAAATTAAAACTGGTAATGGACAATGGAAACACACTGGAATTCGTGTATGTGACAACAAAAGAAAAGATATGTTCGGTTGTGGCACCTCATTTGTGGAATTCATTTGTCACTGGTAAATATATTTCATTTTCCCAGCCTTTTTATATTCTTGCTGTGACACCTTTTAGCTGTGTCTTTTATTACTTTATTTTAACAATTTAGTAACTACCCATCTCAACAAGTGACTCTTGAGTGGCAAACAATATTAAAACAATACAATACAATAACAATTACAAAAATTATAAAACTGTGGCAGGGGTGTTAAACTGGTGGCCTGAGGGCTGGATGCATCACATGCAGGCCATGCCCACCCGGCTCTGCAAAGGCAAACAAGTCACAGTACTTCACATGACGTCA
Organism: Diadophis punctatus similis; assembly: GCA_023053685.1. Classification (NCBI taxonomy): domain Eukaryota; kingdom Metazoa; phylum Chordata; class Lepidosauria; order Squamata; family Dipsadidae; genus Diadophis; species Diadophis punctatus. Next base: position 71,685,540 of record JALIGW010000001.1, on the reverse strand, counting down.
CGTGACACGATCGAGTTTGACACCCGTGGTATGTGGGAACAATCTTGGGAGATAGGAGAAAAAGATGCTGCCTAGGAAATGATCACATAAGAGAAGGCATAGCCTGCAGTTGCATAACAGACAAAAAAAACGCAGAAGGGAACATCTCTAATGTCTAAGGCTGTAAAAAAAGATGGCAGGAAATTTGTATAGTTAGACTTGCAAGATTAACGTCAGCCTTCCCAGAATCATGACCAGCTGAGCTAATTCTACTTTATTGTAAGACTACATTAACAGAATCTTCCAAATCAGGCAACGTTGCAACAATTGGAACAATGGTTCTCTGAATTCCTAGTCCTTATCTCTCAACAGAAGAGAATATCAGCAGCTGAGGGCTGAACTGTGAAATCCTTGGTGCTTTCTGAGCTGTCAGATGTCTCCTTATGCAAGCTGGTCAACATAATCAGTGTGAGTTATCATCAGAGAGTGCACTGATGATGTCACTTAGCTGGGTAACGAAATGTCTCCAAGCAAAATCAAGATCAGACAGCACCCAGCACTCCACAGCTTTAGCTGTACTGGCAGATACCCAGGGGTGGGATTGAAAAATTTTAGCAACCAGTTCTCTGCCCAGTTGCTGGGTGGGCGTGGCCATGGGGGCATGACCTACTCGGCCTCCTGCACCATGGTGGGGGGAATTTTTTTCCCTCCCCAGGCGCTCCCCAGGCTTTCCTCAAACCTCCGGTAGGGCAAAAATGGCCTCCCCGGGCTCTGGAGGCCCTCTGGAGGCCGGAAATGGTCCCATTTCCGAACTTCTGGTACTTCCAGTAGGCCCGTTTTTCGGCCTCCCAGGGCCTCCCTGCGGGCCCTACACTTACCTGGCATCCAAAACAGGCCACGTGGAGACTCCTGGGAGGGAAGGGGCAGTGTGGGCGGGATCAGCCAGTCCTTGCAACTACCGGTTTGGCGAAACAGATGTAAAATTAACATCCGGTTCGCCCGAACGGGTCCGAACCGGCTGAATCTCACCCCTGCAGATAACACATAGTAAAATGTTTAGGTATTGTATTTCCTACTCTTGGCATGGATTTAACAAACCATTAAAGGACTGGGAATTAAAATATGTTTAAGCTGACTTAATGTATTCAGTGGCAGCAAATTCTGGGTGAACCAAAGCCAAAATTGACAATGAAGCTATTGGTGAAACAAATAAGTGTGACCTTGCCATTAAATATCTAGTTGAAAGTTGAACAACTGAGAGAATAGCAAACAAAATCATAAATCAGATCTCATAATTTTCAGTGGAGTAAAAGGTCACTATTGATTATCTACACTAAACAACAAAAAAACATTTGAAAAAACCCTGTTTTCTTGTTATCCAAAAAATACCAGTCCAAAACTCCTAACATGTAGGAATTATAGTTCACCTGCCTATATTCAGTTTTGCAATATCTGCAAATACTATATAAGGTATGGAAATATATAAATGAGATTTCCATGCAAATTATCCTGGCATTCAGCAATTCCTAAAACTCAGTCCATTTTTAAATACTCAAAAGAATTTAATATAAAATGAAAGAAATAGTCTTAGGATGTTTATGTCCTTTCAAATTATAAGCAAAGAACTAAAGATGTTTTTTGAAAAACAGAACAGCATTATTTTATCAGCTTGGCAACATTTTATCAGAGTAACGCAACTGTTGTTCTTCTCTTTAAAAGAAAAACTTATCCTCCAGGCACAATCCTCCTTGCATCCAAACATCTTCAGCTTTGAAATAAAAGTTTATCTAATGTGACATATACCAAAATGAGGCTTTTGTGTGCCTCAACAGGGATTCAGGAAGATTGGTTAATGCAAGTAAGAAAGCCCTTTGGAAAGAATTCCAGCTGCTGCAGTGCCACAAACCCAGTTGAAAGCCTCTAAGAAAATAGCACAAGCAATGGATTGCAAATCAGGGCTAATTCTGGCAAGGCCCCATTACAAGTGGCAATGTGATTCTCAATGTTCAATAAAGAACAGAAGAGAAAGAACAAGCAGGGGCTTTTGCCATTAGATACTGTAGATATAATAGACCGTATTTTTCGGAGTATAAGACGCACCTTAGTTTTGGGGGAGGAAAATAGGGGGGGAAATCTGCCTACCAGGTATTCATCTGGCTAGCATCCTTAGTCTGGTCAGCTTCAGCTCATTATTTTATCCCCTGGTTAGGGCTTAAAAAAACATTCTTTGGAGCAAGTATGAATGAAAAAAAGCCTGCAAAGACTTAGGGCTGGAAAAAGCCTTATTCGGAGAGAGTAGGAATTGAAAAGCCTGTAAGAGCCGGGAAGGTCGTTAGCACCTTGTTAGGGCTGGGAAAAAAAGCTTTGAAAAAGCTACATTCAGAGTATGACGCACCCAAATTTTCAGCCTCTTTTAGGGGGGGGAAGGTGCGTCTTATACTCCAAAAATTACAGTATATTAAAATTTCTGCAAAACTGCTGCATAGTTTTAAGTGTCTGATGGTAATTCAGTTCTCAAGTTCAATATTTGCCTTCAGAGGCATTGCCAATTGCGTTTCCATGCAAAACAGGAAAACTGCATTCATATTTCAGAGTAAATGATGAATGTGAGCTAACGATGCGGAATCATTCTCTCCCCGTGGGTCTTCTCCCAGGTAAACAATGGCAGCACAAGAGATCTTGGGTGGGAGATGAACATTGTGGAGAGAGACATATTCATTTTTCTGCACATTCACTTTCTGCCACTGTTTTTATTTATTCCAAATTTTCTCTTCCTGCTTCACAACCATTAGTTATCCAGCAGGTAAAACTCCAGTTACAGGAATTCTTTAGTTCTTCAAACTTAAGGAGATTGATAATAATTACTTGGACCTATCAGATATGACTGCGGTTACACTGCCACATATTTACTTCTCCAACATGTGCTGCCTCTGAAGAATGTTCATAACCTTTAGTTGGTTCAGAATGATGTATCAGAATGTTAACTGAGGTCAGTTATGAAGTACAGTATACCTGACTCCAAGGTTGCCTTGTAGGACCTATAATGCTCCACAATGCTATATATCAATTGAGACCATTTACCTGAAGGAGAAACACCTCACATCACAGCCTGATAAAATGGCAAAATATTGCAAAGCATACATTATTTTCCTGAAACACACGTAGTGAAGATTTCAGAGAGAATTCTCCTGTGCAGCCATCAACATTTCAGTCAGAAGAAAATATTTTGTAAAAACCTTGGCTCCAGCAACCAACCCAACACACTACTGGAATGCTGTTTTGGCTCCTATTTCTGGTGCTGCCTACAAAAGCAAAACACAGACAGTTTTTCTATCCAGAGATCCTCTAAGGTGATTTGATTCCTTGTTGGAATTCCTTTCTCTTTCCAGAACAACATTTTCATATCTGCCTTCCAGTTGTCCACTAACCTCTGGAAAGAGTGAAGTTAGAATTGAAAGGAGACCACTTTGGACTGGGTTTTTTTTTAATCTACCCATTCACACTATTAGCAATAATAATTTATACTTGGCACAAACAAAAGTACAGTTAACAAAATATTGTCCACCAAACTCAAATACATATCTCTCTCAGGTCGTGAAGGAGCCAAGACATATCAAAATGCTATACATATTTGCAAAACAGTCAATATGCAGGCACCAAATTCACAATACAGTACCATCATCAGAGGCAATGCTATCTATCTAAATGTATATTTGCGTATTTCATACAACTTTTGTTTGACTGAGCATATAAAGATGTGCAAATCTAGGTATATTTGCTTAGAGGTAAGTCCATGTGGATCCCCTATGTATTTCTTAGCAGGTTTGTGATTACTGTGTTCATGGATGAAAATTACAGTTACATACATACAGTTACAAACCAATAGCAATTCCACTGTTAATTTTAGCTACCTTTTTGTTTTATTTTGCTTAATGTAAGCATAACTCTGTTAGCTTTTCTGTAACAATTACATAACAGTATGATCACTGATGTTTTAATTTGTGTTGGGAATGTTTTTGTAGTAACATATTTCAATAAAATCCTGGGCAAACATTATAGACAAAGCATTATCAACTGAATAAGTTAAACAAGCTATTGTGGAGTGTATGACACTTCATCACATGCAGTCTGGTCAAGCAGATGAATTGGTCCTAATAATATAGTTTCTGGCTCCAAAAGACAATTCTCTCAGGTACAGTTGTTGGAACACAGCAACAAGTAGCACAAGCATCCCATAAAAGTTTATCAGAACAAAATACTGGTGAAGGAGGATCAACAGACAGTATTTGGGATGCCTACAACTGCAATATGTTGAAAAGCTGTTGGAAATCAGGTGCCCTGGCATTAGTAAAAGGCTTTTCATTAAGAAAGCCCTAGTTATATATAATTAGTGCTTAAAAGTTTGTTTATTAAATATAATTCTCATTGCAATGCTACTATAAAAACCCTATCTATAAAAACAGGACACAAGCTATTTCAGTTATTTTCTCTGCATTAACAATATATACTTAACTTTTTTCTAACCCATTGTTAGTGGTGAGAGGTTTTTTTTGTACATAAGCTAAGCAAACAAGCCAAATGTACATATTAGTCTAAACCCTCCTCCCCACAAATTGAAATGTAACACAACCTAATAAAAATGTTATGCTAATTTAGTTATTGGGGTTTTTTAAGGGTATAGGGCTCAGTAAAAATGAGTGGCATCGGCACAAGAATTTTGAACATGCACAAAGTATTTCACAATCATCAGCCATAGACACATTTTAATGCCATATATCTTCCTCTATTTAATATCTTACATCATTTCCCAACAAAAGGAGTTATATTTGAGTGATGATTTTAAAAGTTCTGTTGAAGAATACAAGATTTTACTGAAGCTGAAACTGTTAAGATGTTCCACCTCTTCCATCAAATTAAATCTTGTGTGCAAAAAAGTGCTTTTGTGCTTCCACATGGTTTATAGATAAAGAGTGAATGAAATCAAGAATTTCAACATTGCTGTTTTCTCCCATTCCACTTTATGGACCACTCAGATAAGCTAAGCAACATAGCTGTAAGATTAGGATTTTAGCTTTATTGATTGAAATGTGGTGTGACTGATTGAAACATTATATGTTTCATACTTACTATATGCCAGTCATTCTCTCTCAAACCTACCTACTCACAGCATTGTTGCTGTGGCATTGGGGTGGGGGGGGAGACCTCTATGTACTTGTGCTGAGTTCTCAAAACAAAGGCAGCTGATCAATGTAATAGGCAAAATAATCATTGTTATACCATATCCAGTTGCCTACCTTTCTGTACACCAACGTATTTGGGGATTCATCAGCGACCCCATTGCTGCTCTGTCCATAGTTATTTCCTTGTGCCATGTCTTAAGGCTAGGGCTCCTGGTAACTTTTTTGAAGAGCAATTAGCCTCTGTGAAGAATGAAAGTTATCTCAGTCAGATATTCTTTGATAAGCAGCTCCTCATGTCTGCAGTAGACAGCTCTAACTTTTTCCCAGTTCCTTAACAGGAAGTGTCCTTTTCACTTAGCCCTGTGGCCCTGCCCCAACTCCTGCCTTAAACCAACGCAGTAATTTTCCTTCCAGCACCATCCAGCGGCCACTGGAAGTTTCATCTTGCCACCCCATTCTTGGCTAACCCAGCAGAGTTTGCTTGAATGGCCATACAGGAGGCTTTAGCATCAACATCCTAGGACCAGCATCACAGTGATGTAAGCATCTTTTCTAGCAACGATTGCTTCCCCCCCCACAACCCTCAGCAAAACAAAACTGGCCACTGGACTGCAAAATTCGCCCTAAGTTTCAACCACTTCCCCGCAGCTTTGTTCAAAGTGGACCTACTTCTATGCCACGTTAAAAAAAAAGAAAGAAAGAAAAAACGACCCAACGCCTTTGACTCTGCGACAGCCAGCCACGTGCCTGCTTTCAAATTTACGTCCTTCCCTCCCAGGACCAATCTAAGGACCTGTTCTCTTCCTCTTCCTCCTCTTCCTCTTCCTCTTCCACCACACTCTTCTATGACCCGACCGCCTCACCAAGGCGAAGCAGCACTCTGCGTCTCGTTCTTCTCATGTGAGTTGGACCCGATTCGACTCTGAGAGCGGCCCCTGGCCCCTCTAAGCCCGAACAGTCACAACACAAAGGTTGCTTGGCAATCCTTGGCTCGCCGGCTCGGTTCTACAGTGGTCCTCAACAGCCCTTCCCTTCCCTCCCCTCCTCTTCCCTTCCTCCCGCCTCCCCCTCCTGGGAGCAGCCTTCTTAGGCGGGCGTCTGCCTTGTGCCTTTCGGCAGCAAATGGCAGGCGCGCGAGATTGTTTTGCCCTGCAGTGAAAGCGGAGAAGCTGCCTGAGATTTCAGCACCGAGGACAGCGCCTCGGGCACCACCACCACCACCACCACCACCACCACCACTTCCTCCTCCTCCTCCTCCCGCCCGCGGCTGGTTTCACCCGACCCCAAGCCCCGCGCCGAGCCAGCCAGGCAAAATTCCCCCACTTCCCGCCGCCTACCGTTATTTACCTCCTGGGCCAAGGTCACCCGGCGCACAGCAAAGGCAGCTCCCTTCTCCTCGGCTGCTCGGACCACCCACCCAATGCCCTGTGCAATAGATCTCAGCCGGCAGAAGACGGCAGGAAGCGAGGCTCGTTCATCACACAAGCAGCGCGCACACACACGCTGCACTGCTTTCTCCCGCCGCCGCCGCCGCCGCCGCTCCTCCGGCGTTTGCAACTCCCTCAAAGCTTTGCTGAAGCGGAGCCAGCGGCAGCGGCGAGAACGCTCCCCTCCCTCTCTTCCTCCCTCCCTCCCTGGAATGGAGCGAGCCTGTCTGTCACGTGGGAAAGTGGAACGTCAAAGGTGCCGCCGCCGCCGCCGCCGCCACATGGCAACTGCGAAAAAAAGCTCCCTTTGCGCTCGACTTTCCCGCGGGGGTGGTGGGATTGGACGGAGAGGGCGGACGGCGAGAAATGACTGTCATTGACTGCGGGCTGGGCAGTAAGCGGGACGGTGATTTCGGCAAAATGAAGGCTTCGGGGGAAGAAAGCGAGAGAAGCCTCTGTTGTCACCCGCCTTCCTTTGAAAAGAGAAGCCTAACCTGGCGCGGAAACGCAACGGGAAATTCAGTCAATCTGCACCAAACCGCCTTTTGAAAGGAGACCAAACGGCCGCTTGAGCCCGATTAGAAAGCTCGTTCAGAAAGCCCTCCACAGGCATCGATTGTCTCGAACTGCGGCTGACTGCGATTGCGAAGTTCACTTTGGCAGGAGGGGTGACGGGTGGAGGGCTGGGAAGAGCGAAACGCGGAGATAGGCTGGAAAGAGCTATGGGCACAAACGAATAAAATCTAGGATTCCGAGAAAACTTGGGAAAGTGTCCGAGCCGGATTAAAATCGAGAATAAAATCAAAACATTGCATTGCAAAATAAACGTGTGGCAGAGAAGGGGATTTATCGTGTAATAAAACTCCTGCAGAATTCCTTGCTATGATAAGGGTCTGGTGGTCCACCCTTCCCCATTTCAAATCCTCTGGTCAAAGGGCATTATGATAATATCACAAATTTCCTCTAAAATTAAGAATTCAGACATTCTAGTGATTAATGTGCATCTTTATCCCATAAGCTTCCATAATGGATCAGTGTCCATTATATTAAATGCAAGCAATGTTATGTTGAGGAATGAATACTAAAAGCTCTCAAAATGTGGCTTACAAATCAACTAAGTGGGGTTCGAATGTTGTATGCTTAGTGAACCTGATCATTTCCCTCTCCCCAGGGATGAGGCAATTTTGACCCCTGCCTGATTTTCAAAAATGGTAATGAGGTTCTGACCCATAATTCATGAGTTTCATAATAAAACATGGAGATGATACATTATTTACTGAGGCCCTTCCCGGTAGCCTAGATTAAGTTGCACATTTTTTTTTTACATTTTGGGTGATTGTTGAATTATATTCATAAATATTGGAATCTGATTTTTTTTAAGGAGTTACGGTTATTTCAGGCTGGGGATGTCATTAAGACAATTATATTGAGAAATTAGAATAGTGGTGATATTCTTGTTATTAAGGATTGGATTCAGTTTGTGTGTAATTTATCTTGAAAAGGCAATGTTAAAATATGACTCAGTATGATGTTCTTTGGCATAGTTTTTATGACTTTTTGAACATTAGCGTACCTTCTTTTTAAACAAAATGTATAATTAGAAACTGGTTAGACATCAGATGAAAATATTTTATAGCTAGCTAGCTAGAAGTTGTTGGTGGGTTTTTGTTTGTCATGATTTATCTTTTTGTTTCCCTCTCTCGTTATTCATTTTTATTTTATTTATTAAGATAATTAAAAAGTCCTATCCCCAACACAACAATTTGGGTAATTATGTTATATGAATGATATTTTTCTACTTTATAAACAACAAGGAGTAAGACCATGAGACTTTCAAATATTCCCTGTGTGGGAGACCAATTTGAGAGCCTTTTATTTAAATCAGGCTCACTTACTGGATGCTATATTGTTAAAAACAAAGCAGAATAAAACAAAGGGATTATAATTTATGGCATACATTTATGAGTATGAGATAAAAGTACAGTATCTTATAGGATACCATTTCATGTCCATAGTATCTTACAGGATTCCATTTCATGTCCTTGCCACCCAATATGCAGAAAGTCAGTTGTGGAATAATGGCTAGACAAACTGACCTCTGATTCACTTTTCACTCTCCTTTAGTCTAAAAGATCTCAAAAGGGTGATATGTCACACTGCCTTAATTCCTATGAGGCCAGATACACTTCATAGCCTTCATTGGCTTCTATACCAGTTGAGATGTATCTAGGGCTGTTTTTAACCCCATATTGAATTATTTTTGTTCCATTCCCTCAAGGAAAAGCAAACTAATATTATGGACTTCCATTAGTCCATAATTCTGTACACACTGATTCCCCACTCCTCCCGAAGTATGAATACCACCTATTCTTGAACAAGACCTGGACTTTGTGATGACATTCTACTGATTTCAAAAAGATTTGACCTCATTTTTTAAAGATCACTGGCACAGAGTCAGCAAGTAGCTAAGATTGGCATTTCCCAGTTTAAACTTCAGTCTGATTACTTACAAATAAGGTTGTAAGTAATGATTACTTACAAATAAAATTACTTACAATTTATAAATTGAATTCAATGAGATTTAACTTATCCCATTAACTTATCCACTCTGTAGGATGATAATGTTACACTGGGATGTTTTATATAATTTCCTGGGAGTAAGCTTACTGGACACAAAGATACTTGCTTTCAAGCTAAGAATTTTATTAGGAAACTGGTAGAGCTGCCACAAAAGGGGCAGTTCAAGATTATTTATTTATTAAATTTAAGGTGTTAAGCAACATTTCAAAGTGATGTCTCTTATGTCTCTTTTTTATATAATAATTTTCAAGAAGTAGACATTGTTTATAACAATTTCAGACCTTCCACTTCAGTATCTAGTAAACACAGCTTCCATATGCTTATTGATAATACATCCAAAGGTAGAGGTGTCTTATTAAATGTTTAAAATAAACATACAGTATTCTTCCACAATAGGAGATTTCGTTTTCAAAGACCAGTTATCATTATTATTTTAAATGTTTCTGCAACTGATTTTCTCCAATGCAGCAAAAGAAAAACAAAATAAACCTCTTTAATATATTCCCAGAAACCCTGATTAAATGCTTAAGATCTCCATATCTCTGACTGAATGAGTAGCAATAGCAAAATTATCATTATTGTTATTAGTTGATGCCTTGATTCAGATCCAGGCAATAAGAGCAGGGATATGCTATTACTTGCACTGCATGCTTAAAACAGTAATTATTCATGCTGCTAAAAATTACTGTTTCCAAAACCAATCAGGGTTTTAGTTACATTATGAGATTTGATTCCAAAACTAATTAATCCCTTTCAGCCCCCCTCCCATTACAAAATATTTATGTTTACAGAAACTGCCTTTATTTTTCTTCAATCAGCCTCTGCAGGAACCTTTTGTGTTGAGTCAAGACAGACTGCAATAGCAAAAGAGAAAAACACTCTTACAGAAAGATTTTGGAGGGTGGATTTCTTTCTCCAACGTGATCAGCAGGCATGCAAAAGTATCCTGGATGCCTGGTGTGTGTGCATGTGTATGTATAATTTAATGCAACTTAATTATAGGCATTGGGGTCTTGAAATATCATAATCTTATTTTCAGGTGGCTTACAGTAGCAGAGTTTTCTTTTCCATGTTATTTCCATATTATGCAATTATGGAATTGTTACTCGTGGAACCAACAGCATTGGTGGAGAAGACCTAAAGAAAGTAGAGCAATTTAAGTACCTGAGCTCCCTCATATTCAGCAACGATGATAGCTTTCCGGATGCCAGCACCCGTGTCAACACCGCCTGGATGAAGTGGTGCCAGGTGAATGGAATCCATTGGTTGCTCCTACACCTCAAGTCAAAGACTTACAGAACAGTAGTGCCAGGGGTGGGTTCCTAATTTTGTTACTACCACTCTGTGGGCATGGCTTATTTTGTGGGTGTGGCTTGCCGACCATGTGACTGGGTGGGCGTGGCTTGCCAGCCATGTGACCGGGTGGGCATGGCTTGCCGGTCATATATTAGTTATTTCAGAGAGATGTTACTACTATTTTTGCTATTTTATACCTTACATGAAAAGCTTTGCATACAAAGTGTGTGTTACACCATGGCAACACAGCAACCTTTATATGCAGAAAATGCTATAGTTAAAAGACAAGCAAGTCTCATACAGCATTTTTGGTTTCAGTCATGGATTCCTTAGACGAAAATATTGAGGACTGTTAAAAGAACAGTATCTTTTAACAGTCCTCAATGTTTTCATCTAAAGAATAACAGTATAAAACTGTATAAAATTAACAGTATAAAAGGTTAAGCTTTTGGAAAATGCCCAAATGCGAGCTTCTTATTATTTTCAAGTGAAGGGACAGGGAAAGACTTAATTGTCAGGTTTCTGGGCATGCGCAGAAGAATTTTTTAAAAAAAAATTAAAAAAAATTTTTTTTAATGGTGGCGCTTAGGCACTGGCAACCGACCGCACCAGTCCTGTGATGTCACCAGCGGGCCGCTACCGGTGCTATAGAGTGGGCCGCACTGGTAGGAACCCACACTGAGTAGTGCATCCAGTCACCCTCTATGGATCAGAGTGCTGGCCAGCAATGGCAAAGCATGAGCAGTCATACATGTGATGGAAATGCAACTGCTCGGATGGTCCTAACTTGGACTAATGCAATTTGATCACGCTGTGAACGACGACATCCGATGTCGACTGGGAGACATGCCAATCGTAGCAAAGATGCGGGAAGGAAGACTTAGGTGGTATGGGCACATTGTATGAGGTAAAGAAGACTCGGTGGCAAGGACAGCCATGGGTCTCTGAACTCTGATGGCCATTGACCCGGTGGCAGATCCAAGAAAACGTGGGTGGATTGCATCAAGGACATGAAATACGTGGGGCGTCCCCCTGAAGATGCCCTGGCTCAACTCAAATGGAGACGGCTTTGCTGACAAGTGGACCCTGCCATAGTGTGGGAATAATGCTAGGAAGATGAAGATGATTCTTGGATCTCTCAAAAAATTGATCATTTTTTAATCCATTTGGTCTCGAACAGGTGATTAAAAATAACCGTTAAGTATCCTGAATGGCCATATGGATATTTGGCAAGCCTACAGAGCCTCAGAAACTTTAAGGTGTGAAACTTCCCCAGCCAGCATGTAGACCATATAAATATGGATTTGCTTTGCATAATTGTTTCTTCCTCTCTATCCTGAAATCCTTGCTCTCCCAACAAAGAATGCTGCTCTTTTTTCTAAATAAATATATACATACCTAGATATTCACCATTATATGATTTTCCCTTCCAGGATAAATAAACAGGAGTCAGAAACAGTAAATCAAAGAAATTAAAGGAATGACATAAGGAAGTATAGTTAAATTTAGGTTATGCCAACACAATTAACTAACCCTCTCCTTACCTTTCTATTCCTGGAAATCAACCACTACATCCACATACTGTTTCATAATTTGCCTTTTTTTCCTTTTCCACTTTTCCCTTTTTGAAAATACATTTTTGAATTTCATCCAATCATGACTTTCTTGGATTTTTGCCTTGCATTCATTCTTCATTTATATTTTTTGTTTTCCAATTTGAATCACATTCACTTTCTCTACATGACCAACCTCCCTCAAAATACTTATTTCTTTTGTCCTGGTCGTCCAGTTTTGTATACATATAATGCTGCTAAGATATTCTACGGCATTTTCTTTTGTTTCTCCTGAACACATTCAACTTTCACTTTCATATATCTGGCTTCCCCATTGACCTTGCTTGTCAGAAGGTCACAAAAGGTGATCACATGACCCCAGAGCACTGCAACCCTCATAAATACTAGTCAATTGTCAAGCATCTGGATTTTTATCACATGATCACAGGGTTGCTGCCATGGTTGTAACTGAAATACAGTCATAAGTCACTTTTTCAGTGCCCTTTTAACTTTGAACAATCACTAAACTGTTGTAACTTAAGGATTACATGTACATTATAGTTGTGAGCTTGGTTGAAATCCCTAGCCTAGGCACTCAACTCACAGGTCAATTGCAAAAATCTCAGTTCCTGTGGTCTTCTCTGGAGTAGCAATTGTCGTGAGTGTAAATATGTGATCTCACTATCTCTGTTTAGAAAGATTATGCCAAGCAAAATTTGCTGTCTGGCTACTGATCTACTCCACAATCCATTCCCACGACTTCAGGGACATCTAGTTTGCTATAGTTCCTCATCCAGAAGCCTATTTTTTTCCTGCCAATCTAATATAGTCATTGTCAGATCCATAATCTCATTTTATTGTACAATCTACCTAACATTTGTTGTAATTTATTTGGGTTCTTGGCCAACAATGTGACATCTGCATACAAAAATACATTCACATTCCAATCAATATAAATTTGACATCCCACAATCATTCGTGTACATTTGTCCATAATTACATTTTAATTATCCATATTAAACATCTAAAAATATTTCACACCTTGCCTTATTCACTGCTTAGTATTGAACTTACATTCAATTTATTCTTGTGATTACTTTATTTACATCAAATACCAGGTTCAGTCATCAACTAACAACTTTATACTTATGTAAAACATTCCATAATCTAAGCCTATTCACTTTAGTGCTTTCTCTAAACCAATCAATATAGCACAAACTTTTTTTCCCTCCCATTCCTGTATTTCTCTACGAGCTGCTGAAAAGCAAAAATGTGTTATATGCATCACCTGCTTGGCATAAAAACCACCCCGCACTTCTCAAACTTTGATCATTGACACCTCTTATGTTCTTACATATCTTCAGTATCAGAGTGATTACAATATTGAAAGCCAACTTATATCAGAGAAAGATCAGGATTATGTAAAGAATCAGAACACATTGATAGGGCTCTAAGATTAACATTTGGGTGTTAATGATATTCGTAAGTGTCAAATTTGGAAAGTGAAATAGAAGTGTGATACTAAGAAACTATCCTATAATGTATGACTATTAATAGTGACTTCACCAATTGTTAGAGAGGTTTTTTTTAATTATTCTCTTGTCTCATAAAAATTTACACTTTTTTTAGTACAGAAAGAAAGGCTTTGCTACAATGACCTAATTAATGAAAACATAAAACCATAGAACAATGTTCAGAACTATTGAAGAAAGTTTGAATAGGCATTCAAAGCAGTGATGAGATTAAAAGAAATTTACTACCGGTTCTGTGGGCGTGGCTTGGTGGGCGTGGTTTGGTGGGCATGGCAGGGGAAGGATACTGCAAAATCTCCATTCCCTCCCCACTCCAGGGGAAGGTTACTGCAAAATCCCCATTTCCTCCTGATCAGCTGGGACTCGGGAGGCAGAAAATAGATGGGGGCGGGGCCAGTCAGAGGTGGTATTTACGGATTCTCCGAACTACTCAAAATTTACGCTACCGGTTCTCCAGAACTGGTCAGAACCTGCTGGATCCCACCTCTGCTTCAAAGACAAGTCAATGCTCCCATTTCACAGGAAGTAAGATTTTAAAAAATAAAAAGGGAAAAAAGATCCCACTGAATTGTGTAGCTCCCATTCATGCTAAAGGAAGACGCAAGATGTACTATTGCATAACTGGCAGAAAAGTGAATCAAGTGACAAGTCTGTCTACAGAAGACAACCTTGACTTTAAAAGAAAATCAAAGCTCACCCAAGCTCTTTTATGCTAGAAATTAGAAACATGGTCAAACAGGCCCCTGCCTTTTTGCGCTTCTGGTGACTAAAATTAATTTTTAAATAGAGAAAGGAGCTACTGCAATTGTTATTTCACATTTTTAGTGGTTTTTTACTTTGCTGTGCTGAATATTTCTGGCATTTGTCAGGCAAAATCCCAGTGTCTGGAGGCAGTTGGGGTCTGGAGGGGTGAAATGGGCTCTGATTCAATCTTAGCTAGAGTGGGTGACTGTGGGTATTTGGACATACCAGGAATAAGGTTTTTGGTTATGTATCCAGACCTGGAGTTCCAAAGATGTTATGGGCCCATCTCTTAGTTTTATTGTTAATTGGTCAATTATCTGTGCTGCTTATATGTTTATTTTGGATTGTTTTCATTGGTTTTTACTGTTTTATTCTTTTAGAACTGTAAGCTGCCCAGAGTCAGTTGGTTAAGATGTTACACTGCAGTATAGTGATTGCATTCGCATCTCCCTGGGTTAGACTTGGAGCTGTTGGAAGAAATATCCTTCTGGGTTCAGTTCCAAGTGGGGAGAAAGACCACTGGAAACATGGTGGCTGTTTGGAAAGATGGTTTAAATGGTGGACAGGATCACATGCCTTGAAGATGTTGGGTGAAGGAAAAAAAGGGGAGAGATGCTGAGAGTGCCTGGGTTTTATATCCTCTCTGGGCTTTTGAATTTGAGCTTGTATTCTGATTGGTTGTCAGACTCCCATGGGGCCATGCAGGGGCAACTCTGTAGATTGTCCTGAGTCCCAAGCTTGGTTGAGCCTGCTGGGTGATGTAATCTTCCCAGGTGCCATGTGGTGAGTTCCATTGCTAGGCGGGTAGAGGACTAATCCTACATTTGTTGGATCTTGGGTGAGGGAATTTGCCTATGAATAGACCTAGCTATGACTTTATTTCTTAAGTGCGGACATCTGCTGTGGGCTATTGAGGAGTGTGGGGGCTATTAAGAGTGAGTCAGTTTCCTGCCTAAAAAGATGTTTCTCCATTTCTCATCCAGGGAAATATAATATTCTGCCTTTTTAATATTTCCCAAAATATTTCATTTTTTTTAGGAGAAGGGTGGGTGCTACCTTCCTACAGAGCCTTACAAGGAGTATTTTAGTATTGGAAGGGTATATTTCATATAATATACAGGATGAGCCAGATGCTTGTGCTGTCCTGTAAATGTGGGCTGAGGGTGGAGGCTTTTATCAAGAAAATAGCAACAGCAGAAAAACCAAACCCTGATCTTGTCTCCATTCTTCATATAGAGACCGCCATTCTCAGCTATCTCTAAAAGCAAAGAAATAGAAGGAGTAACGGGGTGGAATTTGAACAAGAGTTTGGATGAAGACTTTTAAAATTCCTAACTCCCCCCAGCTGTTACAAAAATCCACCTTGTTCACTTTCTGAGCTGTAAAAGAGCCAGGACATGTGGAAGCTCAATGTTATAGCACATAAAGATGTGGGATTTTTTTAATGTGGGTTCAGCAATCATATGTAGACATTGGTCCATTAATGAAAACAGGACTGGATTTTTTTAAAGAGTATCCTTACAATATTTTGAGGAGAGATGATCATGGCACTCAGACCGAGGGAAACTATAACCTCCCTTTTTAGAATCAACGACTTTCTATATGCTGATTATTTTCAACCTCAGGGCCGAATTCTAAAATATGTAAACAATGACTGATAAACGCCTATTGTCGATTGTATAAAATCCTGTCTTCGGATCCCTGAATCTGCCGCCCTTCTCTTGCAGATAAAAGTCCATTATTTAGATTCTTCCGAATGTCTACGCAGGAGAGAGAATGGGCAAACGCTTTGGCTTCAGTCCTTATAACGCGCAGCCGCTGCTCCAACTCATTTTACCTTCCTGGTCTTTGCTGATTGGATGGCATCCCTTTCAATCTCGAAGCTGTCTACCAGTCGGAGAGTTATAAAGAGAGAGAGACTACAGCTGTTACATTAATGTCCTGTCCCCACGTAGAGGGGCTTTACATTATCCTTCCCCTTTTGTGGAGTGGTGGAGAATTAATCTTTTTTTACATTGTGCATATCCTCCATGTATTTTCAGCTACACGGATTACCAGGAAGCACATGGAGATCAATGTAACATTTCAATCCTAAAGAAATCTCCAGAAGTCACAGATCCTGCAAACTCCGCCTTTCTCTTTCTGGAAAACTTCACTTGCTGCAGGAAGAATCGGGAAACAAGTTCTTCCCCCGAGCCCCGAAAGAATGTTAAGTGATATTTTTAAATAATATTAAAAGGAGTTCAAAAGAGGAGCGGCAATGCTGCAGAAAATAGTAGAGGTCCTTAAAAGCCCGTTGGGAATTACGTTTATTGACAAGACTAGTTATGATTGGGCTGGAACGAGCAAAGCAAACTCAAACATATGTTATAATATTATAAAATACAGAATAGTTCTTGCAGGTAAATTGAATATACTAAAGAAATTGAAATATTTTATGTCGTTTCTCACGTATCGTTTTATTAAACGTTGTGAAATACAAAGCTAGACCAAGAAGCACTTATCAAAACGATAAATTCCTTCTATTTTCTTCTTTTTTTTCTCGTTTGGATTCTACCTTACATTTAAGATGCTCTGATTTGTGGGTTGGTATTAATAATCCAGTAAGGGAGAAACAGCTTGGTGTAGCACTTAAGTGACTGAACCATGGGTTCTGGTCCTGAGTTCTGGTCCTCTAGGCACAAAACCAGCTGGATAACTTTGGGCCAGTCGCTGTCACCCCTCAGAAGCAGGTGAACGAAAACCACTTCTGCAATTTTGCCAAGAAAACTGCAGGGACTAATCCAAGCAATCACCAGGAATCAAGGCTGATTCAAAGACACACACATACCTCACTTCTTGTTCAGGGCTATTCACACACACACACACACACACACACACACACACACACACACACACCTCACTTCCTGTTCAGGGCTATTCACACACACACACACACACACACACACACACACACACACACTTAACTCACTGCTTGTTCAGGGCTATTCAGCTTTGTATTTATGGTGGCATGTCATCCTTAGCCTTTAAAAACTATAGTCAACTCTGACTCCAAGCCTCTTGTACATTTTCTCCTTAACTCCTCTTTCTAAAACCACACAAGTACTAAATTTAAAAAAAACCATGAAAATTGCACACCCCTTTCAAAACTGTTAGTTGGGCAGGTGAGAATATGCTGGGTAACATTCATGCCCTGGTGTTTTTAAGCAGAGAAGAACTGTGTACTATTCAGATATATAGCTGGGCTGCAATTATTTTTTAAATCTATAAATTCCTCTGGAGGAGACTGCATGACAATGGTTTCTGGTAGGTTTTGAGGAATGAAAGACAAAAGAATAGTCATGTTGCTCAAACTAGTCAGTGACTTTAAAAGAATGGTAAGTTTGCATACTATCTTTTCTAATCACATGTGGAAATAGCTTAATTATGTTTCGACTATGAGGACTTTGGACCTACAAGTCTGAAAACGCTGGATCACTCTTATCTTCAATCCTTAACAAAAGAAATTTTTAACATATAATAACATATATAACATATTTAAGTTAAATATGTTATATATGTTATTATATGTTAAAATTTTCTTTTGTCAAATAATTTAACATATATAAGCTTAAGAACTTTGGAATAAATAGCAGAGTTAATTAGGACTTTGATTTTAGAAAGTTACTAAGCAAACTGTGACCAGTTGGGTTATCATTTCAGAGATATTTGCTGATCTAAACAGAGAGACAGAATGACCATATGCACGCAGGGGTGAAATCCAGCAGGTTCTGACAGGTTCTAGAGAACCGGTAGCAGAAATTTTGAGTAGTTCAGAGAACCGGCAAATACTACCTCTGGCTGGCCCCAGAGTGGGGTGGGAATGGAGATTTTGCAATATCCTTCCCCCAGGAGTGGGGAGGGAATGGGTATTTTGCAGAATTTTTCCCCTGCCACGCCCACCAAGCCACGTCCACAGAACCAGCACTAAAAAAAATTGGATTTCACCACTGATAGGCAGGCAAAAAATTAGTGTGAGTGAGAGCAACTTCCAACTTCCTATCACTTCCTCATGGAGTTTCCTTGTGACAGAATGAAAGTGAGTATCAGAAATAGTCCTTCCTTTTTCCCACTTCCTTCCTCCTTGTTCTTTTCCTCTTTTGTCCTTTCCTCCCTCCTCTTGCCTGCCTGCCTACCTGCCTGCCTGCCTGTTTGCATTCCCTCTTTCTGTCCCTCCCACCTTGCTCTTGCCGTCCTTCCCTCCTCCCTCCATCTTCCTCCTCCTTGTACCTTCCTTCCTTTCTCCCTTTTTTCCTCCCTTCTCTCCTCCTCCTTTCCTTCTTCTTCATTAATTCTCTCCTTTACATAAGCCAAGGATTGTGTAGGCTTTTTTTAACCAGCTTGCTACAGATTGAAGAAGTCCTTGAGAGATGAATTGTGTTGGATTGTAAGCACTACAAAATATTAGACTCACATTAAGGGATGTTGAGGTTACGAATCAGTAGCTATAAATTGAAGCAATCTCATATATTTTTTAATTTCCATATATAAAAATCCAGATCTATTGTTTTAAACTAAAAAAAGGGCAAATAGAAGAAAAAGTAAAACTTTCCCAACTTGACGTCTCTGGACATTCTTGCTACAGAAGATTATGGCTTTAGTTCAATACTGCTGGTTCAATACAAAGAAATAAGCATGTTTCCTAAGAGGAGGATTCAGCAAGAAGGTTCTTGTCTATGTCCAGCTGAAGTAAGTGGAAGTTGTGTTATGGTTTAGTTGTATTCCTGGCAATTCACTTTACTAGATTTATTCTGAATCTTGGCCTAAAAGGAAGTATTGTAGTTACTTTTGTCTTTTGAGGAGAAAAAAACACCCTATATGAGTATGATTTAGGAACTTTAATACCAATGGCAGTAAGTTGTACTAAATTAATACTGTATTGTAAGCTGAATGCTACAAGATGGTAATTCTAGGGTTAGTTGTGATCTCTTTGATATTTCAAAGACAAACTTGAAGTATTGTCTTGAATAAATAGAAAATCATCATAATGGCTTTTGTTTCTTTTTGGCTAAGCAGCACCACACATGATAAATCACTTTTAAAATTCAGTATTGTCAGTAAAATCCCATAAGCCCATCTTTTAAAGCCCTTTTATTGTTTGTTGTATTCATTTTTTAGAGAAGGAAACAATATGTTTCATTCATCATTTATACTAAAGACGGGCTCTTTATAAAATGACTTTGCAAACTTTGTAGTACAAAACTATACTTTTTTTTTGCAGCCTAAACACTTCTTATTCAAAGTAAGTTCTATAGAATTACAAAGCAATTCCTAAGTAAGAATACTGGCGCTTTGCAGGACAATCCTGTATATGCTTAAATTGCTCTAAGTCTCATAGAATTCAGAGACATTAAAAGCCAGTTGCTTGTTTGTTTAAACAAAAAGACCCCTAATTTAAGTTGCATCCCCTTTTCATTAATGCTTTCCTATATAAAACTACTTGGGGTTTTTTTTCTTTATAAAGAGAAACAAGACTGAATGGCTTTTGGTGCTTATGGGATCTTCCATCTCTAGTCCAGAATGGACCTGCATTCCTCCACTTGGGGACAGTGGGTGATCTGGATGGAGGGGTCTTCCTACACTCTACTCTTGTTCAGGAAGCAAGTGACAGCTGTGTTCAGGAAGGCCTTACATAGATTCAGCTTCTGTGCTAGGTGCTCCCATTCCTGAATCAAGAGTCCTCCCTCCCTCATGGTTATTCAGAGCTTGGCTACCTCACAGCTGGACTACTTCATGAGTACATTCTACATGAGATTGCCCTTACACATCATTCTAGAGATAAGTCTAGAATGCAGCGGCACAAGAAATGTGTAAAAGTTTTCGAGAATGTCCTTGAGAGCGGAGGAGGAGGACAGCAGCAGACTAAGCAACGGTCGGGTAAAAGGCAGAAGCAAGAATGGACCCTCTTCCTAGTTCCTTGGGTGGTAAAGGCAAGGGGAGAGAAGTGTGCATTCAGACTTACAAGATTCCATTACTGAAGCCTTACACTAAAGGTAGTGTTAGTACCATAATCAGAAGTATTATGGTGCTTCTTGTTTGGAGTACCTCTTAAGGGCTGTGGTCTTGCAGCTGCACCTGTCCTTTGGAATAGTATTCCTTCAGAGATCCGCATGACAACCCTACCTTGCCTGTCTACAAGCAATCATTAAATAACTCCCCCTTCCCTAGGCCTGGGATTAGGTGGTTTGGGACTTGGATGGGTCCTCTTCTTGCTGCGGGTGTCATGGAGTTATGTTTTCATGATTCCTCATATATCACTTGTGTTCTACATTACGTTATATGTCCGTGATGGCGAACCTCTGGCACGGGTGCCACAAGTGCACGCGGAGCCATATTGGTAGGCACGCGAGCTCAGGTCCGGCGTGCATGTGTGCACCAGCCGGCTGATTTTCGGGCCTTCTGGGCCCACTGGGAATCGGGAAACAGGCTGTTTCCAGCCTCCAGAGGGGGTGGGGAAGGCCGTTTTCGCCCTCCCCAGGCTCCTAGAAAGGCCTGGAGCCGGGGAGAGCGAAAAATGGGCATGCCATTGCATGCTGGGAGCAGGGGGGTCATGCGTGCATGTGCGGGGGTGCATGGAATTATGAGTGTGGGCACGCACACACGTGATCCCCCGCATCCCCCCCCTTTTGGCACGCGAACCAAAAAAGGTTCGCCATCACTGTTATATGTTATTTTATGGTAAAATGTGTTTTTAATCTAGTGAAATCTCTCAGTCATTCTAGAAATGGATAGCCTAGAAATTAAGTGAATAAAGTAGGAATGCTTGAATAACCCTAGTAGCTAAGAGTTGTGCAATTCTGTAAAAGAAGCCATTTCAAAAATAACACTTGGTTTTCTCCTCTTCTAATTTGAACTCTGTTCCCCCCCCACATCCTCATTGCTCTACAATTACTAGAATTTTGGTTCTTAAATGTGTTTGTTTCTGTTCTTCTTTAACTGTAGTTCTCCGTGTTAGATCATTAGTTCAGATAATATCCCAGATGATTTGTTGATTATAGATTGAAGCTGTATCCAATGGAGCAAAAAATGCATCTGACACTATGTGATGATCTCTACTCTGGGCCCTGAATTTATGCATGAAATTGCTATCCCATTGATTGTTTCCAATGAGACAAGAGCTTTGTTAGCTATAGCTTCAGCTTCTTTTTTTTTTTTTAAATTTTTTTTTATTATTTTTCTTCATTAAACATCTGAATATTTTGATACAGATCTACACCCGTTTTTACAACATTGTTATATCTCAATTATGCACATTAAATCATAAATTTACAGTCTCTTCTGTCTTTGTTTTCTTCTCACGTTGTCACACAGTCTTTCCTCTTTTTTTTAGTCCAGTTGTACCATCTAGTCCATGTTTTGTAGTATTCTGAGTCGCATTGTCCTTTGAGTTGAATAGTCAGCATGTCCATTTCGGCACATCTATATATTTTGTCCATTAGTATATTTTCTGGTGGGATTTGATTGTCTTTCCAATATTGTGCATATGTTATTCTTGCCGCAGTTGTAATATGTAGTATTAAATATTGTATATTTTTTGGATGTTGTTTTTCCATTATCCCCAGAAGGAAAAATTCTGGGGTAAATTCCATTGTTCTCTCAGTAATTTCTTGTAACCAGGCATGCACTTTTTTCCAGTAGCCCTTTGCTTCGGGACACAACCACCACGCATGAAAGAAGGTACCTACGTCTTTTTTACATTTCCAGCAAGCCGAATTCATTTTTGGGTATATTTTGGCCAATCTTGATGGAGCTAAATGCCATCTATAAAACATTTTATAATAATTCTCTTTATATGCTGTTGACTTAGTTATTTTGCAGTTTATATTCCATGTTTTCTCCCAGTCAGCTAAGTGTATGTTGTGGCCTACGTTTTTTGCCCATGCTATCATGGGTTCCTTGACAATTTCCTCCATTTTATCGAATTCCAGCAGATATTTATATAGTTTTGATATTATTTTTTCGTCCGGGCCAATCAAAATTTTATCCAGTTTTTGCATTTCCATTTCTATACCCATACCCTCAGTATCTTTTTTGTGTCGAGTTTTTAATTGTAAGTAAGTCAACCAATCAATATTTATATTTTGTTCCGCCAATTGTTCTCTACTTTTTAATTTCCCTGTCAGATCTAATATATCGCTATATTTTGCTGCTTTGGTTATATCAATTAGGTTGGGGTAGGTCATGGCTTCTATAATTGAAAGCCATTTGGGGATTTTCATGTAGTTCTTCTTTTTGATTTCATACCATGTTTTTAACAAAGATTTTCTAATTAGGTGTTGGTTGAATATAGCTTCAGCTTCTTAATCTGCATCAGTCACAAATTTTCCTGCAGATATACTGTATACTCAGGACTTGGGATATCTGTCGAGTGTTAGAAGAGAGATGGAGCTTGCGTCATCTGTTGCTGAACCTACTATTAGAAAGGAGAACAAGAAATTTTTAACATTTCTTCCCAGAATCTCTGTGGAGTGGGCGGCATACAAATGCAACTAATAAAATAAATAAATAATAAAATAAATTCATACTGTAGACCAGGGGTCCCCAACCCCGGGGCCACGGACTGGTAACAATCTGTGGCCTGTCTGGAACCGGGCCACACAGCTGGAGATGAACTATGGGCAAGTGAGCAAAACTGAAACCATCCTCCCCTCTGTCTGTGGAAAAAATTGTCTTCCACGAAACCAGTCCCTGGTGCCAAGTTCTATAAGTTGAACTTGATCTTGTGATCTTTTCCTGACCACAATACTAGATAGAAGTCTAACCCTGTTTACGCTATTTATGTTGGCTGTTCAATGGCCAGATAGATAATATAGTGCAGGAGTGTCAAACTCACGGTGTCATGAAGAGCCGATGTGGCGCAGTGGTTAAAGTGCAGCACTGCAGTTCAGCAGTTCAGCTGTTCAAATCTCACTGGCTCAAGGTTGACTCAGCCTTCCATCCTTCTGAGGTTGGTAAAATGACCCAGATTGTTGGGGGCAATATGCTGAACTCTGTAAACCGCTTAGAGAGGGTTGTAAAGCACTATGAAGCGGTATATAAGTCTAAGTGCTATTGCTATGTTGTCGTCATGTGACATATTGTGACTTTTTTCCCCTTCGCTAAAATGGGGGTGGGGGTGGCCAGCACATGACACATCCGGCCCACAGGCCACGAGTTTAACACCCCTGATATAGTGCATAGTCTCCTTGAGAGGATCATCAGGAGTGGTCTGGAAATCTGGAAACCAGGAAATCTCAGAAAATAACTTAGAACAGTAAGTTATGATAAGCACTTTAAGCGCAAACACTTTAATTATCTGAGATGTTTGAATTGTCAACTTGGGTATTCTTTCCTACTTCTTGCTTTTTCTTTTCAAGTGGATTTTTAAAAGCCTTGCCTGATTTCCCCCCCCCCCCTTTGAATACAGTATGGCAGTTCACATGATTAACACTTCCTGCCATGCTCAAAACTGTGAAACATATTTGAAAATAGATTTTAATTAACATTAGCACTTTCATAATTAGTGCTGGCAATAAACTGCCTCTTGGCTGACTCAAGAAAATTCTAATTATTTTCAATGGGCTCTTTTCACTATTGTATTGGTTAGAAAGTTAGATGGAAAAAGTAGCACAATTATACGTATAGGGTAGAAAGACAGCTGTGGAAAAAAATGCCACATTCTGGGGGTCCCAAGTTTTCTCTACTATGTCTGTACAGGAATGAGTAGTTGACTTATCGTAATGGCTTTCCAGGGTAATGTGATTTTGAAAGATGATAGATATGAGACAGGAAGAAGACAGGGTACTCTAGTTGCCTTTACATGTTATTTCTTTGTAAGAAGCTCATACAATATCTGCAGCAAAAGCTGTGCTAAATAAAGATAATGTATTCTGATGAGCGAGCACTCCAAGAAGTTTATATTGTATATTTAAAATAGAAATCATTATAAAATATTGTTTTCTCTGACAGAGAGGGGATTGCTTATATATTAAGATCCAGATATCAAGGCCCAAATCTGGTATGTCCAACTCTTAACTTTGCTCTCTAAAAATGTAAACAAACTCCTGCTAAGACACAATGTTTGATTAGTGGGTTGTGTATACCAGAGGTGGGTTCCTGCTGGAGCTGCCAGGTGCGCAGCTCCGGTAGGGAGCGTCCAATTGTGCAATTTGCACGCGACCACTCCAGAGCCCTCTCTGCCGGTCCACCGCGCGTGTCACCATTTTTTCTATGAATTTTTGGCCAATTTTGCTTCTGTGCATGCGCAGAAGCAAAATTGCGCCGAAATCTCACGAGGGGATGCGCGCGAGAGAGAAATTTTGGTGAGATTTTGCTTCTGCGCATGCGCAGAAGCAAAATTGTGCCGAAATATCTCTCGCGCGCATGTCCCCTCGCGAGATTTTGGCGCGATTTTGCTTCCGTGCATCCGCAGAAGCAAAATTATGCGAGGGGGCGCGCGCACATAGCGCGTGCACCCAAAGCATGGAGATGCGCACGCAGCGCACCGGCACCAGTAAGGGAGCAACCCGCCGCTGGTGTATACCATAATCAGTTATTACTAGTGCATACCTGAATTAAAGTGATTTTTAAAACTGGGAAAGGGAAAAATTGTAATAACTGCTTCCCTGACTTGTTGAAATTTCAAGCTTCTCGGTTATTAGTGTAAAGGCCTTCCTCCCTGCCAGGTGACGGCAAAGCTGATGGAATAAAAGCTCAAAAGTCTAATCTAGTAGAGAATAAATTGGTTATAAGTCAAAGATATTCAGGTGCTGGTATTTCCATCCACGCATCTCAATAAATCCTGCTAAAGAAAACTCTGAGAATCTTGCTTGGCTTTAATCACTTTATGTTGGGAGCAATAATACAGTAAGTCCTCTGCAACCATTAGGAAAATAGCCATTGCTTGACCAGGTGGGTCATTGAATGTCTGGGGCTGTTCCTACTTTATAACATTACCCTTTAATTAACCTTGATGAAAAGTCTGAAAAGAAAAATTGGAACACTGGGCAGAGCATAGCCTCCTTCTAATAGGCTTCTTACACTGTAGGCTAAATGCATTGCTTGTCATCTCAATATGTCAAGGCCTTAAATCAAAGCCTCTTAACAGGAAGGCAAAAATAATAATGACATATCATTTTATCCTTAAAGTGTTTGGCAGTAGCTGACATTTTGCCTAAGCCTAATCCTCTGGGGTGGTATAACATATCTTATCTGGGGACCAAGCTGTTTGGCATTCAAGCATCATATGAGACTAAATAAAAGCATATTTGCGCAAAAGCAAGCCTCCGTACATTTTATACTGGCAATGGAATTGGTTCACTAGCTTACAAGGGAAAGATCTAAATTAAAAATATTGCAGAAAGAGCTTGCTCACTATTTCCTGTGCATTTTGGCTCTCTTAAAGGGCAGGATGTTTTTTTGGAAATGTGCATTTCTGCAGGGTTTTTTTGTTTTTTGTTTTGGAAGATCATGATGAAAAGAGGGATTCAGGACAGGGTTTTGCAAAGAAGAGCAAGCTCATTCAGATGGCATGTGAGGAAATAATAAAAGAGGCTCTAGACCAGCGGTTCTCAACCTGGGGGTTGCGAGCCCTTTGGGGGTCGAACAACCCTTTCACAGGGGTCAGGAGACTTCAGCCGACGCTGCCATTTTGGTTCTTTTACCCTCTGTGCATGCACAGAATGCTTTGCGCATGCGCAGAGGGTAAAAGAGCCCAAATGGCAGCAGCAGGGGGCCCAGCAGCGGGATCGCAGTGGGGGCGCGGGGGCGGGTTACGGGTCGCAGCATTAGGAAGGTTGAGAACCACTGCTCTAGACCGAAGGACTTAAGATCTTCTTGCCATGGAAGAAAAGTTTATTTGCAAAGAGAAACTGAACATATCAAATAAGAAGGGCTGGGCCAGATGTTTTCTGGACATCCTTTCCCACATTTTGTTTCAGAGATGAGTCGTCAGTCAAGTCGTCCTTTCTTACTGGGAACAAATCTATCACTTCAGTTGTCTTTTTGTGTGTCTTTGACATTAGGGCATGAAAGTACATTTCTTTTCCTGAACTGCCAATGTACACATTTCAAAATAATTGTATTCAAATACTACATCCAAGCCAGGGGTTGGTTCCACTTACCTTCGCCACCGGTTCGCATGGCGACATTTTGCACGCGTTCCCTCGTGCAATTTGGCTTCCGCGCATACTCAGTAGCTGGAATCAGCCCGAAACACAGCTGAGGAGCTGATCAGCTGTGGTTCGGGCATAGGAATAAAGGTCAGTTTAAGCCTGGGGGCAGGCGGGAGGGCCCTTTTACAAGCAGCAGAACAGGAAAAACCTTCAAAACAGTAAAAAAAAATCACAAAAAAATCCCCAAAAAAGATGGTGGCGCCCACGGACCGGCACCAGCCGATCCAGTTCAATGACGTCACCAGCGGGTTGCTACCGGTTTGGGCGATCCGGTCCGAACTGGGAGGAACCCACCTCTGAGCCAAGCCAATAGAAGAGTTTGTCAGATTATGACTGTATAGAAATTTTCATAAGATCATGGAAATTTCAAGAGAAAAATGGGTTTGTGTTAGATTAGCACGTGGGAAAGGAGACGCGAGCCGTAGAACAGTTCAGCACTTTATTTGCAAGTCAAAGGCAGAAATAAGAACTGGCCACGAGCTGTAGGGAAGCTACTTTTAAGGGCTTCCCTGCAGTTCAGCCGACCAGTGACAGGCATTCAAATCTGCCGCTGCTATTCTGGCCAATCAGCGGCGGCTATGCAAATTTACTAAGTACCTCCGTACGTAACAGTTTGCATGAAGCTCTTTTTTCAAACAGTGTCTGCAGTGTATGATCATCTTTGAAGGTGATAGTCTACAATAAATGTATCTTATCTAATGCAGGGATGGTTTTCTATAAAAATTTTCCCATCCTCAGGCTCTGATGCAACTTATTGGTTCATCATTTTGAGGATCTTTCCTTTTAAACTGGTATGTTGGAAATTAAAATTCACACTGCAGAGGGATACGGAAAATACATAGGTTTGTCTGCATGGGTGTCTTTCCCGGGCATCTAAATATCATTATAACGAGCATGAATCTTTGACTTACAACCATTTGTTTAACATTGAAAAAAAAGTGAATTTTGGTCTATCCTTAAAATTAGGCCACCCTCATGGTTACATGATCACAATTTGGACACTTGGCAGCCAGCTCACATTTTTGATACTTGCATCTTGCTGTCTCATGTTCATGTTTCGCGACCTTCCCAGCCAGATTCTAACAAGCAAAATCAATCAATGGCGGGGAAGCCAGATTTGCTTAATGACCATGTGATTTGCTTAATGGCCAAAGTAAAATGGTTGTAAAATCAGGCCCAGCAACGTGATGACTTCCTTAATGACTGCATTGCTTAGCAACCAAAATTCCAGACCTGAATGTCGAGGACTATCTATAGGAAGTAAAATTGGGAATTTTATATTGAAAAGTGGGATGACTTCTTTCAATAAATATTTAATTATACTGAAGAATTTAAATATATCTCTTCTTATCCACTTCCAGCTAAAATTTGGGTTTGGGGGGGAAACTGTACAATACCCCTGGAAAAACATTGATGTGTTGAGGATCATAACAAATTCTGAACTGTATGAAAATGCAGTTAAAATGAGCCGAGGTGGCGCAGCAGTTAGAGTGCAGTACTGCAGGCTACTTTAGCTGACTGTGATCCGCAGTTCACTGTTCAAATCTCACCGGCTCAAGGTCGATTCAGCCTCCCATCCTTCCGAGGTAGGTAAAATGAGGACCCAGATTGTTGGGGGCAATATAAATATACATTGCTTAATGGTGTAAACCGCTTAGAGAGTGCTTGCACTATGAGACGGTATATAAGTCTCACTAATAAATACATAAATTCTGTACATTAAAAAATAATCTGCCTCCAGTCACAATGTGATTTGCCCTAGTTTCCTGCCTCTCAAACAGTTCAATATGTTTACTCTTTTTCTTGTCATCATTATTTTCCTGCATCTCTAGCTAATCAGATAAAATATTGGAGGACAAATTGAAGATGAACTATAAGCGGCCAAACAGGTGGTTGATTTATGTAAATGTCTTAGTTTTCACTATTTGCTCATCATGAGAAACAAATTTCTTTATCATCTTATGCATGTTTCTGTCAAGGGTATTGAGATTTAAATGGCTATTCCAATAGTTAAATTTTGCTCATATGCAGTTCATCAAGTTTTGCTCTACTGTGTGAGGGGATTAATGGAAAACTCTGAATCAATCACTCTGGTTCACCTAGGCTCATCCACATGCAGGAGTGCTATTCACTTACCTTCCCTACTGGTTCGCAAATGTGAGCATGCAAAGCCTCCTGCGCATGCGCACAGCCTCAAAAACGTGACGTGCTTACGTTGCGTTGGGTGGGCAGGGCCACCCTCAGCCAGCGCTACTAGTTCCGCCCGATCCAGATAGAACCGGCTGAATACCACCACTGTCCACATATCTTGTTTGTTGTAATATGAAAACATCCATCAACCATTTATACAAATGATACTCTTATGATATTGCCTCTGTCTCATCATCAGCTCACTGTTTAGACAGCTGCCTAAGAGGGCATGAAAATAATGTTCTTCTTCATATCCCAACACAGAACCTCTCGTGGAACTTTAAGGACAGGTAGTGGAGGAACTTTGGAGGCTGGTGATTCTGCTGGGATCCAGTTAGCCCAACAGTTTGCCGTAAGTTTACCCATGATATCTAGTCTCTAGAGCAGTGATGGCGAACCTTTTCTGGTTCGCGTGCCCACGCCCATTGCCCCCCCACACGCATGTGACAATGGGCAAACGAAGTGCGGAAAAATGGACTTCCGGTTTGCCATTGGGCTGGTTTTTGCACTCCGGAGGGTTCAGGGAAGCTTCCTGAAGCCCCGGAATGCAAAAAACGGCAAAATGGGCAAATCATAAGTGCATTTTCCGCACTTCTGGTTTGTCGTTTTGCCGTTTTTGGCACTCCGGAGGGTTCAGGGAAGCTTCCTGAAGCCCCGGAATGTGAAAAACAGCCCACTGGCAAACCGGAAGTCCATTTTTCCGCACTTCCGGTTTGCCGGTGGGCAATGCTCGTGTGCCCTCCGCTATGGCGCCGCGCGCCACCTATGACACACGTGCCATAGGTTCGCCATCATGGCTCTAGAGACTCTGTGCTTACCTGGTCAATTTGACTGTGACATTGTAGAGAGTAGGGAAGACAATTTTTGGTTGAAATATGCAGAAATCTACCTAGGCAAAAGAGACTGAAATATTTTTAAAATCCAGAATGAAATAATATTTGGAAGCAGCTCTAGCAGATGCTTCTCTACTTCACTGGAGTATAAAAAGGTGGAAGGAGTACAGCAAAATCACACTTGCAAGAGACTCTTATTATAGCTAACTTCAATAAAATTAGGTTTAGCTTTCCAATAAAGTTAATTTCCTGCCCTGACTATATCTTGCTACTGTAAGCAACCTACAGATTCAGACATATGTACCTTTTTTGTGGCTCTTGGAGATTCCCCTGAGCCTAATTGATGAAAATGAATGGTTTCCCTGACGGCTCAAAGTTGACTCAGCCTTCCATCCTTCCGAAGTGGGTAAAATGAGGACCCAGATTGTTGGGGACAATATGCTGAACTCTGTAAACCACTTAGAGAGGGCTGTAAAGCACTGTGAAGCGGTATATAAGTTAAGTGCTATTGCTATCATAGTGCACTTCAAAATTTGTACTATGAGTCCTAGAAGAGGAAAAAAGAACAGATCCAAAATACTTGAAAGAAATAAGCTTTTCCCACATGTTTGTTGTCTTCACCTACATTAAGAGCACACACATCCCAAAAAATTCTCAGCGAGGATGCTATGCAGTAAATAACTCAGAAAAATTGTAAATATGCAATGGATTTCAGTGCGTTTGCACAAGTATCTCAGTCTTTTCGGCTAGAAAAACTGAAGACCAGTAATTATATCTTTCAGCTTAGCTGCCTGATCAAACTGTTCTAATGTAAGCATTCCAAACAGCAGCAGCTTTATGTGCTTTCCTGTGCGTCTGGCATTTAGGACATCCGGCTAAGCCTTCTGATATTCTGTTCAAAATATCAAGGGGAGAAACATGGGATTAATCATGATTGAGTGATAGTCAGTAGAGTCAGGAGGATGCAAAAAGTTTGCCATTAAAGAGCCGAGGTGGCGCAGCGGTTAGAGGCAGTCACTTTAGCTGACTGTGATCCGCAGGTCAGCAGTTCAAATCTCACCGGCTCAAGGTTGACTCAGCCTTCCATCCTTCCGAGGTAGGTAAAATGAGGACCCAGATTGTTGGGGGCAATGTAAATATATACATTGCTTACTGGTGTAAACTGCTTAGAGAGTGCTTGCACTGTGAGGCGGTATATAAATCTCACAAATAAATAAATAAATAAACAAACAAACAAACAAACAAACAAACAAACATGTGCCTACAATGCTTTGTAGCTATCATATTAAACTTAATCTATATTTGAGTGAAGGATATCAAAGGTCTCTTTTTAAAAAAAAAATAAACCAGAAACCCTAAGAATGTATTAACCAAGCAATGACCTGATACTCTGGCCAGATGTTTAGTTTAAACATCTGGCCAAAGCTATGTGTTCTCTTTGTGAAACCCTGCTATGCAGG
Organism: Diadophis punctatus similis; assembly: GCA_023053685.1. Taxonomy (NCBI): domain Eukaryota; kingdom Metazoa; phylum Chordata; class Lepidosauria; order Squamata; family Dipsadidae; genus Diadophis; species Diadophis punctatus. The sequence goes on along the minus strand of JALIGW010000001.1, from coordinate 71,654,575 downwards.
ATAGAGAGAAGAACATAACAGGAAAAAGAATGACATAGAAAAAGGGGTTCATTGTCCCCACTTCTTTTAATTATGGCCACTGCCTACAATGGCACATGGCCTAGAGGTAGAGCTCTTGCCTCACAATCAGGAGGTTGTGAGTTCGATCCTAGGTAGAGGCAGATGTAAGGGTCTCCTGCTTGGGCAGGGGGTTGGACTAGATGACCTGCAAGGTCCCTTCCAACTCTGTTAATCTGTTAATCACCATCAAATAATTTTCCCTCCAGTCTAGAGCTCCAATGCTCATCCCTGCTTTAAAACATAATAATTTCCTGAGTACAACTACATATTTTCATTGTAGAATATTCTAATGTCATTTGATATTGGATAAGTCTACTGGTTACTGTGCCAATATAACTTCCTTTTAACATTTTTATGTGCCAATATTAAAGCAGCTAAACATCATAAGAGAAACTACCATAGAACCATTGCTTTGGGAAAGACCATTTAAATCATCAATCCCATTCTCAGCACAGACATTTTACTCAAAGCACTAATCTAGCATCTGCTTGAACATATCCAGCGTCAGGAGCCGTCCTCTCTCTGGGCAATTGGTTTTGATGTTAATTGTTCCTACAATTGTGAGTTTTGCTTAGGAATCTGACTTTCAAAATTATATAAAGGGTGGAAAGCACCTTGGAGATCCATATAGTCTAATCCTTGCCCACTGCAGAAATACGCTATTAAAACAACAACAGATACCTATTCAGTCCTTGTGTCAACACTTCCAACAAAGAAGAATCCTTCTTCTCCTAAGGTAGTCTGTATCACTGCCAATGGGCTATTTTCCTTCCTGAGTTGCCCAATGTACAAGTCGTGATGGGTTTGCTTGCCATTGGTGTCTTTGCAACTAATAGCAATAGCAATAGCAATAGCAATAGCACTTAGACTTATATACCGCTTCATAGTGCTTTACAGCCCTCTCTAAGCGGTTTACAGAGTTCAGCATATTGCCCCCAACAATCTGGGTCCTCATTTTACCCACCTCGGAAGGATGGAAGGCTGAGTCAACCTTGAGCCAGTGAGATTTGAACAGCTGAACTGCTGAACTAGCAGTCAGCTGAAGTAGGTTGCAGTGCTGCACTTTAACCACTACGCCACCTCGGCTCCTAATGAAACATTTACCTATACCTGCAGTGATGGAAGTGCATATTTTAGCTCAGGGTTGAAATGTGGGGTCCTTGGTGGTCTCTGAACTTGGTGGCTTTCTTGCAGACATTTCATTACCAAACTAGGTAACATCAGTGCTCTGGTGATGTTATCTAGTTTGGTAATGAAACATTGGCAAGAAAACAACCAAGCTCAGAGAACACCAGTGACCTCATACCTATTATCATTGAAGAAACCGTATGGACAACTTGACTCCCAACACCTCCACAGGGACATGAATATTCTCAACTCATTTCTGAGTGTTAAACACTTTTTTTTAATGTCCAACCAATGTCTACTTCCTTGTAATTTAAATCCATTATTTCTTGTCCTGACCTGTAGAACAATTCTGCCTCATCTTCTACATGACAGCATTTCAGATGTCTGGAGATAGCTATCAAGTCTCTCCATGGTCATCTTTTTTCAGACTAAACGTATTTGTCATCTCCAACTCTTCCTCACTGTGTTGGAATGTGGTGCTGAGTCGCAGAAGGGAGTGGATCTTTCCCAAGAAGTTAAGAGGCAAATCGGCCTGGAATCTTGGTATTCAGGAAGAGGCCTAGAGTGGACCCTGCCCAACCTTTTACAGAGTATATCTAATGGTTATACAGATTGTGCTTTGGTCTGGCAAGTTTCCTGTCTATGGGCAAGCAACAATGAAGAAATTACTCTGAATGAATCCTTGTGTCATTCTTGGTTCCTTGCACTTGACACCAATGTTCCCTCTAAGCTGCACGGCTGTGCGGCCGCGCACGTGATAAGAAAATGCCGTGCAGCAGTTTCCAACTGCCGCGCGGCGTTTTCTGTCAGAGGGTACATTGATCACCAACCGATCGGGATGGGTGGGGGGTGAGGGAAAGGAGCCTTCAACGAAGAGAGGCGGAAGCAGCGGACGGCGGAGAACGTGGGTTTATGGCTTTAACTCTTGCCTCCCCAGGCTGGCTCCGCTGCTAGGGAGAGGAGGAGAGCGAGATCAAAGGCTGCTGCCCACCAGCTTATTCTTCATCCAGGGAGGCCGGTTTGGTCCTTCCAGAAAAGAAAATGCCGCACAGCAGTTTCCAACTGCCGCGCAGTGATTTTCAATGTTAGAGGGAACATTGCTTGACACTCAGGTTTTTTTCTTCCAGAACTCTTATAATTGGTTGATCTCTTCTGGACATACCCCAGTTCGCCATTACCTAAAATGCAGTAATCGGAATTAGAGTATTTGTATGTGCACTGTGAGCAGTGTAGGATGAATATTGCTGTTAATCTTGACATTGTACTTCTGTTGATGTAGGCTAAGACTATACGTTTTTGTAGCTTTTTCTTAATTTTGGTTTACATTCAGTTTGTGATTCAAATGTTTTTTGCATGTACTGCTGCTGAATATGATCTCCCAGCATACTATAATCATGCCTTAGATTGTTCTTGCCCAAATGTGAGAAATGCTGAATGCTGAAACTCACCTTGCTATTTATGTATATTTTTCCAACTTGGGAGAATCCTCTATAGTAGGCCCACCAAGCACCTACTGCAGCCTGTCAGCATTTTTAAAAATCCAATAAATTCACTGATACTACCCCAAAAGCCTCATTGCCACCACCTCCAGACTAAATTGCTTCTGCCAATTCCATTCTACCACCATTCTGCTAACCATCAATTAGCTGATTGGTGCGCCAGACATTCCCTTGTGGCTTGCAATTACTTGATGTTGCCCTTTTTCCTCTACAAGCTCTTCAAACTTGCTCTAGAATTGTGATACTTTCCCCTATGTGATTCTTGATATTTTCCACTAGGTTGTTAGCTATCTTTGTGCTCTCCACAGATTTGATAATCATATTTTCTACCTCCTCATCCAAGTTGTTTACAAATATGTTCAACAACACCAGGTTGTAGCCTGGTAGTATCCACTCAGCACTTTCTCCTGGCTTAATGCACAGCCAATGGATATACAGTATGAGTATTATTGTCCAACCGGTTCTCCATCCATCTTGATACTTGCAAAGTCTAACCCACATTGTTATTTATTTATTTATTTTATTTATTTAGCGATTCTTATATGCCGCCCTACTCCCTGGGGACTCAGGGCGGCGTACAACATGTGCAAGAACAGCTATAATGCAATAAAAATACAATAATAAAATAGCAATATAAAAAGATAAAAACAACAGAAGCAATACATACATGGGGGAGTCCAAGATGTTCAACGGTCTCTGAATCACCCCGCCTGCAGGAAGAGCCATGTCTTAATGGCTTTCCGGAAGGCCAGCAAGGTGGGAATAGTTTGGATCTCTAGGGGTAGTTGGTTCCAGAGAGCCGGAGCCCCCACAGAGAAGGCTCCCCCCCTGGTCCCGCCAACCGACATTGTTTGGTTGAAGGGACCTGGAGGAGACCGACTCTGTGAGACCTAACTGGTCGTAGGGATGTATGAGGTAGGATGCGGTCCCGAAGATAACCTGGTCCTAAGCCATTTTTGCCATTTTCTTTGCTAGAATCTTATGGAAACATTGAATGTATTGCTGAAATCAAAATACAATGTCCATGCCACATTCCTGTGGCTAGCTAGCTAACTCACTCTATCAAAAAGCGATCCGTTTAATTTGGCATGACTGTGTCTTCATAATGTCATACTGTTTCCTGCCCAACAACAAAGCATTCTTTTTCCAGATGCTCACAGACTGACTGCTTAATCATCTGTTCCAGAATTTTGCCTGAAATTGACATTAAGCTGGCTAGTCTGTAACACCTGGGTCCTTTTTTCCCCCCTCCTGGTTTCAAAACTGAAACAGTGTTTGCTTTGCCAGTTTTCTGACATTCCAATCTTCCATGATTTCTCAAGGGTTACAGAAAGGGATTCTCACAATCTTCTTTAAAATTTATTTTAAGTGATGTGTTTCTGGAGACTTGGATTGGCTCATGGAAACCAAGTGTTATCAATTGTATAAGGTATTCTTCTTGAATATTTGAACACAACTCCCCTTTAGAGAAAAGTCTAAAACAAAGGAGAAGTTGAGGAGCTCTGTTCTCCCACCTGTTATTTTCTTACCTCCTTCCAGCAGTGGGCCCACGCCTTCCTTTTTTCTTTTTTCTTTTCCTACTGATATAACCACATAATTATTTTTCTTTGTTGCGTTCTGTAGTGCTGGAGGCAACTATTAAGTATCCCATGGATTGCCAAAATAACAAAGAAGTCCTAGACCAAACCTCATCAAAAATATCACTTGAAGCCAAGTTCGCCAAAGAGGCTGTCACACTTTGGTTCATGTCATGAGAGCGGACTCACTTGAAAGGTCAACCATGCTGGAAGTGAGTAGCAGAAAAAGGAGAAGGGGCCACTGTAGTACCCGCTGGCTGGATCCTATAAAGCAGCGGTTCTCAACCTGTGGGTTGCGACCCCTTTGGGGGTCGAACGACCCTTTCACAGGGGTCGCCTAAGACCATTGGAAAACACATATTTCTGATGGTCTTAGGAACCGAGACACCGCTCCTCTATCCGTCTCCAGGCACATGCAAATAGACTACTGCAAAAAAAAACCCTGTAGCATGGGAACTTCTGAGCATGCGTAGAAGCTGAATTCCTGGCACTGCGCATGTGTCGCCATCTTGTTTTTGGCTCTTTTTTGCAATTTAAAAAAAATTCAGTACTGCGCATGCGTGCGCGCGCAAAGTGCACGCGCACCCACGAGGCACGGCCGCGCAGCGCAGGAGGAAGCGAATCGGCAGCGAGGTAAGTTAGAACCCACCCCTGAGTTTCCTAATAAATTTATTATTTTATGGTTGGGAGTCACCACAACAGGAGGAACTGTATTAAAGGGTCGCGGCATTAGGAAGGTTGAGAACCACTGCTATAAAGGATGATACCGGAATGACCATGGCGGATGTAAAGGAGGAAGTGCAAGACAGAGGAACATGGAGAATGCTGATCCATAAAGTGGTCGAAGGTCGGACACAACTGAATGGCTGACAATGCAAGCCTAAGTACTTTCCATACTTGAGTATTTATAATTTTCTCCAGTTCTTAGTTTCTTACTAGTGGCTACTCCCATCTTCATCTTTAACTCTTAGCTCCACTGAAAGAACTCTGTGTACCTTGTAGCATAAGACTGTTATTTGGTATCCTGCACTCTGGAATGATAAACACACCTTGGACTTGAGGTGTGACTTCCCTTGAAAAAAGGTGTTTACCCCAAGCTAATAGAATTTTCTTCCCTGGCACTTGGGATTCTATTCCTTCTCCCCTCTGCAGTTGAGCTGTTTGAAAAGGGCACTCATGTTGCCTTTCATCTTCTCATTTCCAGGCATACCAGAGCTCTCCATCCCTCCTAACTGGGTCATGCCATTTCACTGCTAGTTTTAAACAATGCTTTTTGATGCTGAACAACTTCATTCTGCAAAGAATAACAAGGCCTTTTTTCAATTTTTATGTAATAACCTTCATCTAGAAATACTTGAAAAGTATTATGATTTTTGAGCTGGTCCAGTGACTTTTCCAGATTATCTCTTTCATATTGTAGTCTCTCTCAATACACTAAAGCAGATTTGAGAAATACAACATGAGGAAAAAAAATTATTCAAATTGATTCATTTCCTCAGCAGACAGTTAATTTTATTGGATAGGATCCATAATTTATTTCTACTGTCTCTTATAATGTGCATTTTCTCTAACTTCTCCAGAAGGAACTTGAAAACATAGTTTAAGTTTTTGGCAGTCAATCTTCTCATCAGCTCTCTCTTAGGTCTTTTGTTCTCCAAAAGATTCAAACAGGAATATCGGCGGACCTTTGTTGCAGTCTGAACAGCAAGTACTTTTCAATTATCCATAGATATTTTTGGAAACTACAGAATTACAGCCTTGTAGGTCTGATCATACCTAGAGAAGTTTTTATAAGTTTACTAACAATGTCAGCACACAAAGAATCTGGCAATCCTTTAGAACAGGGGTAGGCAAAGTTGGCTCTTCTATGACTCGTGGACTTCAACTCCCAGAATTCCTGAGCTAGCATGATTGGCTCAGAAAGTCTGGGAGTTGAAGTCCATGAGTCATAGAAGAGCCAACTTTGCCTATCCCTGCTTTAGAAGAATGGTCAGCAAGTTGCAGCCCCATGGCCCATACAGTTCCTAAACTGGGAATTTACAAGCCTGACATCTTCTCTAAATGCGCCACCAAATTTTAGTTGTCTGACATTTTAAATTAAGAAAGACACAAAACTATAATGTAAAACTATAGCAGATTTAACAAATTTTAAAAACAAAGGAAAAAGCCAAAGCACCCTTTAGGCTTAAAACAGCAGGAAATACCCTCCCAAAGTTCCAGCCCTACTGATAAATCAGGTACGTGATTTCTTTCTTTACAAGATTTACATCTTACTTTTTGCAAGGAGCTCAATCCAGGAAGTACATACTGGTAGTACACAGTACTTCCTCCTCCTTTTCCCCAGAAGAATCCTGTAAAGTAGGTTAAGCTGGAAGAGAGAGGAATTGGCTCATAATCTCCCAGTGAGTTTCTGTGGATTCACAGTGCTAGCATCTAAAATGTATACAATTTGAAAGACATCCTTCAGCTTTGAAAATGTGTTGACAAAGAGATTTTGTAATGGGTGCACCTCATTCAGGATTAATGAAAGCTGCCCTTACTATTTGTCCCAGTGAAAAACTCTGCAGATGAAAGTTGGGTGCCTAAAATTCCAAAATATTCCAAAAATTCCAAAAGTGCCTCTGTACAATGAATTCCTGTTGTCTTCAGCCCACAGCCTGATTCTACATTGTCCTCCCTTTGAGGGATCAGAATGATCATTCTCTTCTAATCTCTCATCCACTTAAAACTGTTTAAGATTGTCAAAATGCAACATTGCAGTGTTTGTGGAATATGACAATTAATAGCCTTGTAATTAATTTCTTCCTTCAAAACTCTTGATAAATCAGCATAATGAAACCTCTGTTTAATTGAAAAGCAGGTTATAAACCTGATGTATCTCTTCTCTTGTCATTTTGATGCAAGTGCTGCCTACGAGGAAATGCACAAAGCTGACTTCCCCGATTTCTGTTCTTCAAGCCAGAGGATATTTTGTTTTTTTTTAAATGTATATAAGTGGTGAAAAATGGAACACTACAGCGCTTTCAGCTTGAATAATTCACAGAGAGGTAGCTTAATATTAGAAGTGGATTTTTAAAAAGTGTCTTCCACAAAGTCAGTCTTTATCAGACTTTCCCAAGCTAATACCCTCCGGATATGTTGGGACTGCATTTCCCAGAACTCATAATCAATGTGACCTTGGTCAAGGCCACAAGAATATATTTGGAACCCTGGCACTTTTTTCGTATCAATATTATTGAATTGCTGCCATCTGTCTTGCAGAAATGTGTGTATCAATTGGAAAAAATTGTTGATAAACATTGGATACTTTATATCACCTACTGCTTTAATTTTCCATGTTTGGTTCATAAAGCCAAAGGACAATTTCTAGATTTCCTTCAGAGGCAATCTTTTTGGAAGTGTTTTTGCAATGATTTCCATGAAAGCATATATGAGAATGTTATTCTGGCATGCTATGTGAGAAATTGTAAACCAACTGCTAGATCCTGTTCAAGGATTTTTCTTTGAATGGTTGAAGGACTCTGACATATAAAACATTTTACACATTCATGCTTTTTAAAGTTTTTTCCCCCGGAGTCTCTGTTATGGAAGTAATTATGATATTTGAAGTAGTCCTTAGACCAGGGGTGTCAAACTCACGGCATCATGTTATCGTCACGTGACATATCAAGACTTTTTCCCCTTTGCTAAATCGGGAGTGGGCGTGGCCAGTGTATGACACATCCATCCTGAGGGCCACAAGTTTGACACCCCTGCCTTAGAGCCATAGCTCACACAGACTTATAGTAGAAGCCAAGGGGAGGAAGAAATGCTTCCCCCACCCCCTTTCATCACTATATCTGAATAGCACATTGTTTACATTCTAATTTTTTTTTGAGAACTGAAAACACAGGTGAAATTTTCACAAGCAATGTGGTATCAGGTTAATTAGAATTCATCAAAAACTCAAATCAATGAGCACTGTCTACCACTTGCTGGTGTTGTCGTGCTGCTGACTTAAAAGATTTAATATGGAAAATGAAAACATGCATCAGTAAAAAAAATCAATGGCAGTAAACAAGAAAAAGCATGGATAATTGTTTTCAAAATGAATTGCTCCAGTCTGAAGAATAAAACCAAGCAAAGTACATCATCGTCATCAGAGCTTAAAAGTGCTATTATATTTAGAGACTTCTGCAGATAATTTCAGATAGAAACTGAACAGGTGCTGTGTATAGGATTCGATTTTTTTAAACAGAAGCCACATTTTCAGCTATATTCATCCTTACAAAAGTGGTAATTAGGATGACCTGAGAGGTGAGGGAAAAATATTTAAATAACAGTAAGTATAATTTGATATAATTACAGACAACTTATGGATGTGACCTAGGCCACTGCTGCTTAAATTTGTAGGAACTCATGATCCAATGTGAACTGAAGCTTTGAAATTTCAAAATGTATTTTCCTCCCATTGCTGATAAAAAGGAGTATTGTGTCCTTAGTTCCATATAGGCAGAAGGCTGCAGTTCAAAGTAAAATAAAAGATGTAGAAGAATATCCATTTGAATTTAAATATATTGTATGTCATTATTTTTTTAAAGGATTGGGCTCTTTTTTGTGTCAAAACTATGTTTCTACATCTCTCTAGCTAAAGGACAATCGGTGTATTGTTTTTAATCCTTGCAAGATGCCTAGAGTCATGTATGTGTAGGTGGCCATAGAAACTGAAATAAATAAATAACAATAGAAGAATTGATTGATAGATAGCTTGAGAACAGTGTGCAGCTATGGGCTCTTCTGTAACTACGTAGATAAAAATATAACCTTTTGCTAGAGCTGCATGCGCATATCCATGTAAGCAGTGGCATTTACTGTATGTCATTCATCTAAGATGGATATTAGACCTTAAGTTGATGAAAAGACACCATCAGTTTATTTCTGGGTTTGGTTTCTCTCTTTCACTTATTATGCTGTGATGTCTAAATCTATGGAAGAAACTAAGAACATATACGCTGTGGGTTGTGATTGATCATAAGGGAAGTTCTGCAATTCTTATTAAGAGGAAAGATGTGGGAAGTTATCATATATGCCATTTTCAACAGTTGTCCTAGAATCCTGTAGTTGTAAGGGGGCATATAGGCCACTGAATCTAATCTGCTGTTCCATCTGTCTAATACAATTTTTCTGGGATATTGGCTCCAGGATTGTGCACTGTTTTGGATTTTAATGGAAACAGATGCTCCAGAGCACGGGTGTCAAACTCGATCGCGTCACATGACGTATGGTGACATATAGCGATGATTTTTGCCTTTGCGGAGCCGGGGTGGGCCTGGCCTGGCGCGTGATGCATCCGGCCCGCGGGCCGCCAATTTGACACGTCTGCTCTAGAACAAGTCTTGCTATGTTTGCATCTTTGCATGTTCTGAATCCTTTTTGGATATCACATACTGAATACTGCACATTGATGCCACAATTGATCTGCTCTTACCATTAGGATTTTTCCCCCTGCCATTCTATTGAAATTTATATTTCTGTGCCATAAATCTATTATACCACGTTCTGCACTTTGGAATGATAGAGAAAAGGTATAGATATATGATAGAGAACCTGCTATATACTATCCCTTCAGGTTGTCCCAAATATGCTTTTTTCAAGAGGCAACTGGACTTTCTGGAACCTATGTGGACTTTCTGGACTTTCTGAAAAAAGCACCTTTGGGACAACCATGACCTGAATGACTGAGAATCTCCATAGACATTTATCCCCTCAGGTGTTAAAGTGCTATCATACGGCCACTCAGCCTTCCCAAAGGTAAACATTCCCAGTTGTTCCTATCTCTTTTATTAGGACTTACCGTAATTTTTGGAGTATAAGACGCACCTTTTTCCTCCCTAAAAGTGGCTGAAAATTTGGGTGCATCTTATACTTCGAATGTAGCTTTTTTTTCCAGCCATAACTAGGTGCTAACAGATCTTCCCAGCTCTTACCTTGCAGGCTTTTTCATTGTTACTCTCTCCAAAGAATGTTTTTCCAGCCCTAAGTCTTTGCAGAATTTTTTTTCATTGCTCTACTTGCTCCGAATAAGCTTTTTTCTAGCCCTAACCAGGTGCTAACTATCTTCCCAGCTCTTATGGCTTGCAGGCTCTTTCATTGTTATTCTCTCAGAAGAAGGTTTTTTTAAGTCCTAACTAGGGGATAAAATAATGTGCTGAAGCTGCTCCGAATAAGTTTTTTTTAGCCCTAACCAGGTGCTAACGATCTTCCCAGCTCTTACTGGCTTGCAGGTTCTTTCATTGTTATTCTCTCAGAAGAAGGTTTTTTTAAGTCCTAACCAGGAGATAAAATAATGTGCTGAAGCTGACCAGACTAAGGATGCTAGCAAGATGAATACCTGGTAGGCAGATTTCCCCCCCTATTTTCCTCCCCAAAAACTAAGGTGCATCTTATACTCCCGTGCGTCTTATACTCCGAAAAATACGGTAATCATCCTTGCTATTCGTCAGTCTTTCCCCTTTCTCTGAATCTTTCCTAAAGTTGAATCTAGCTAAAGCAGAATAAAGCACACTATACTTCTTGCCAGATAAGTGATTGGGGAACAAATTGAATATTCCTTGCATGATTTGTAATCATGTAAAAAATAGCAAAGCTTTGCCCCGATCATGATTCACAATATAAAATAAGTGATTTTAAACAACTTTTCCTCCCTTTTTTTTTTAAATCGCTAATCCTAATCTGTTGAGAATAATTCATGAGCTTTTTCCCACTTGCATCTAACCACAATATTGAGAAGCCCTGGAACTCTTTATTTCACTGGGTTTCTATGGAACTTGCCTTCATTTTGTCCTTATCCTATGTTTAAGACATCTTTAGTCATTCCAATTTTAAAGTAGGTTTATTCTTAGGATGATAGCAACAATCAACAGGTGAGAATAGTCTGCTGCTAGGTGGCATAGTCAACTGACCGATAAGGAGAAGATGTCTGTAGGTCAGTTTGGTATCTCCAACCCTCTAAGTCCATTACTTTTTCTTTCCACAGCCTCAAGCATATGATTGTCAGGATGAAGATGAGAGCTGAAGGAAAAATAATTTTAATGTGCTAAAACTCTTATCTCAAAACAAGCCAACAGACAACTGTGTTGCCAGTGAAGATCCACATGGGGAGGCTCCCACTCCAATCACTCAATGCTAAACCCAGTGCCCCATTCACAAGATGGTGAAAATCTGCCAACCATTTATCAGATTACTATGTTGGTCCAAGTTTTGACAAACAGCTAAACCCACAGGTCTAATATCTGTCAAAATCATATAGCAAACCACAGCAATAATGTGATTGGTGGATTGTTTCCTGATGACACTAATAAAAGGGAAAAGTGGAAAAGCCAAAGGATATAACCAACGGTTATGTTTAACACGGTCTGCAGAATCTAGATTAGTCTATTAGCATGTAATGGCAAACCAAGATAGAGGCTTTAGAGACGAGATAAACATTGGCATTGAGGACAGCAAACTTTAGACCAAAAATAGTTTCTGACAACCCGAAGATGGATGGAGAATACTATATATTACTATGTGGTATTTCCACACTAGCAACTTACAGTTTCTCTCAGAGTCATCTAACTATTACTGCCAGAATAAAAGTAATGAGTGCAGGCTTCAAATCACTTAAGTGATATTTGGATGATGGTATGAAGACACGGCATGTTACTAGTGAGAAAACGATCTTTAACTCAGCAGTGGAGAAATACCTTATTTTACAACTTAGACTCAGACTTAGAATAAATTTACTGTCACTTTGAATGTACACTAATCGGCATACATTAAAATGAAATTTCGTTACATACAGCTCTCAAAGGGTCACCACCTCCAATATCCACTACATAAACACGAATAAATAAATAAATAAATAAATAAATAAATAAATAAATAAATAAATAAATAAATAAATAAATAAATAAATAAATATTGTATTATAAATATTATGCATATACCCACATACAGTATATTATATGACACGGAGAAACAACACAATCTAGTTGGGATGTATATATGTACATGGCGACAGAGGTGGGTTCTTCCCGATTTGGACCGGTTCACCCAAACCGATAGCAACCTGCTGGTGATGTCATGATGATGTCATGAGCTGAAGTGGTGCAGTGGTTAAATGCTGCGACTGCAGGCTGACTGCTAGTTCAGCAGTTCAGCTGTTCAAATCTCACTAGGCTCAAGGTTGACTCAGCCTTCCATCCTTTCGAGGTGGGTAAAATGAGGACCCAGATTGTTGGGGGCAATATGCTGAACTCTGTAAACCGCTTAGAGAGGGCTGTAAAGCACTATGAAGCGGTATATAAGTAAAGTGCTATTGCTATTGCTATATCATGGAACCGGTTCGGTCGGTGCCAGTCCGTGGCCGCTGCCATCTTTTTTTGAATTTTTTTTGGGGAGGGGATTTTTTTCTGGTTTTTTTTTCTTCTGAGCATGCACAGAAGCCGAACTTCCGGCACTGAGTATGTGTCACCATCTTGTTTTCGGCTTTTTAGTTTTTTAAATTTTTCTGGCACTGCGCATGCGCGCACGTGCATCTATGAGGCACGTCCATGCGGTGCAGGAGGAAGTGAACCGGCAGCGAGGTAAGTTAGAACCCACCCTGCATGGCAAGAAAAATGAATCTTGCAAGTTTGCCAGATGGGTGGCATAGGAACAAAGCTGTTACAGAATCTGGTGGTCCTGCTAGAAATACTTTGAAACCTCCTCCCAGAGGGAGCAACAGAAACAGACCATAAAGTGAGTGTGTGGGGTCTCTAACAATGCTTTGAGCTCTAGCATTTATAAGCAGTATCCTGAATGGCAGGAAGTGAGCTTCCTATAATCTTCTCAGCTGTCCTTACCACTCTCTGAATGGACTTTCTCTCTGAGGCACTGCAGCCACCAAACCAAACAGTGGTGCTTTTTGTTAAAAGGCTCTCAATTGTGCCTCTGTAAAAAGTTATTTAGCTGCTGCAAAGAAGTTCAGGATCAGCAATGCCTAGGAAGTAAACTGCACCTCTTTGCACGTCTGGGCTCAGGCCAGCGCACAGCACTGAAATGACATTGGTCAAACTTGTTGATGAGGGCTCAGGATGGGGATGGTGCTATCATCCTAGCTCTCCTGGCCCTCTCAGCATTTTTCAATATCATCAAGCACAGCATTTTTCTGGACCAGCTTTGGGGGTTCATGAATAAATAAAGATTCCCTATTGCACTGAGGTCCATATTCTAATTGATAACCCACCATACCAGCAGTGGGTTGCTCCAGTTCGGCCCGGTAGCGGCAGCGGCGGGAGGCTTCGCCCACCCACCCGGGACACTTCTGCACATGCTCAGAAGTGTCGCACGCAGACGCATGCACGCTCACGAGTGAACTGGTAGTGACGGGATTTAGAACCTACTACTGCACCATACCTGCTCTTTTCAGATTAAAAAACCACACGGAATAATAGTTTCAAGTTACATGACTACTTACAGCAGAAACACTTTGGCCTTGAGAACATTGCTGTACAATAGATCAGCCAGTGGTCTCTCTGTTGCACTGAAGAAGATGGAGATGTTTTCAAAATATAGAGAGGTTTTAAAGGATTTGGATGTGTTCTGTGTGTGTTTACAATTGTGTCCTTGTTGCATCCGGATTTACATATTTTGTCTTGGTGGTTTCTTGGTGTGTGTAAATTAATATTTACAAACATATTTTTTCATCTCCTGGTGCCCGATTGTCTGGGAGTGAAAATGGAAAACAACAACAAAAGAAATAAGAAATAAATGTGTGGACAGAAATCTTTAAATAATGTCAAGAAATGTGAAGTGTCTTCTAAAGGAATTGGATTTTAGTCCCCAAGGAAAGAATCATATACTGACACTGATTTCCCTAAGGCTCAATTATATTGGACACATTTATCAACACTTTTCCTGTTTGTTTGAATGGGTGTTGCTTTTCATTACTGAGACAAGTTTTAATTTTTAAATGTTTAATTCCAGCAGGATTTAGCAACCTTTCATAATCAAAGCACAGCTGTTAAAAAAGGCTTTGTTGTTTTGTCTCCTTTTTATCCTCTGAGTTAGTCTCCCTTGATTTATTAGAAAGACCAATTGAGTCCCAAGAAACATGGATTGTTATTCAGTATTATTCCAAAACTTTGCACTTGTAATGTTTGTAAACATGTTTATGTACTGCAAGTGATGCTCTAATTCCAGCATACTGAGTGTCAATTGGACCATTTTTTAATAAAAGTTTACTGAAGACATGAGAGCGTGACAACAATTTCCCAGTGATAGACTATGTTTGACCAACTCTTCCCAACTGACTTATTCTAAAAGTTCTGCTTAGGGTGGGTAACACAAGAATAAAGTAACTTTAGAGGGTACTGAAACAAGATACAATTAAAATGAGAGAGGTGTCATGAGCTTATTAGCTTATAGCTATGTTGATTATATTTTGACAGGATCTAGATGTAATAAACCAGCCTTTGCAAATGTCTCCAGAACATCAAGCTAGATAACATTAGCAATAGTAATTGCATTTACGTTTTTATAGCACCCCATAGTGCTTTACATCACTCTCTGGGTAATTTACAATGTTTTCCATATTTCCCCCAACAATCTGAATCCTCATTTTACCAACCTCGGAAGGAAGGCCGAGTCAATCTTGAGCCAATCAGGATTGAACTGCAGGCTGTGGGCAGAATTTGCCTACAATACTGCATTTTAACCACTGTACCACCAGGGCCCTGTCTAGCTTGTAAACAGAACCAGGGAACTGAATAAAGTCCTAAATGCTACCTTTAGCTACAGTCTGAAGATGGAAATATGGGTGAATGTTTGCACCAAGGTTTTCTCTAGCACTGACAATATAAAATAAAATCCAGTGACTGTGTTCCTAGGCCAGGGGTCGGCAACCTTAAACCATCCAAGAGCCACAAAGGTCTTAACTGGAAGCCCCCTGTTCAATTCTGGAGCCGACCGGAAGTCCGGTTCCCCCACCATAGAGTCTTCTCTTAGTGCGGTGTCCTTTTTCCTCTACTTGTCCTAACCAAAAGCCCTATCAATTGTGGAGCCAACCGGAAAACCTGCCCCTTGCCATAGTCTCTCCTCCTGGCACACCATGCTCCCCCCCCAACCAGAAGCTCCTCTCAAAATTGTGGTGCTGACCAGTGACAGGGAGCCGCAGCAGAGGGATGAAAGAGCCACATACGGCTCCAGAGCCGTGGGTTGCTGACCCGTCCTAGGCATTCTTTCTTGAGAATAAGTCCACAGTATTCAGAATTCATTGGGTTTCATTCTTTTAAATAAACATGCACAGAATTAGGTAGCATGAATACATCTATAAATTGTTAGTTAGGTTTTTCTTTGGCTTCGATAGGAGTATTTTTCTATCATCAGAGATATCATCTGGTGCATTTCTTGTGAAGATTGCAATATTCAAGTACAAATGTGTATCTCCCGTCACAAGAATCATCCTGGCCTCCCAAGAGTTGTTATACTAGGACAGAAGGATGGCCTGGATGATTTTTGTTCTTTTGAGAGCCGTCTTCTATTCCAAAGTAATAGAAAAAACCCAGAGTGCAATGAATGTACACTTGAATTTCTTACAAAGCAGCCATAACCTTCATCTTTTGAGAGCATGTTGGTACTCTTGAAACTTGGCTGGACAGGTTTTCCTATTTACTGAAACAGCTATAATCTACCAATTGAGTAGAACAGTTCCTGCACCCTGTGCGACATTGTCCACTTAGAATGCTCCCTATCGCCCCTGCTTACCTTTGTCTTTTTTCTGGCCTGGCAGGCATATTTCCGAACAAAGCAGTGTAACAAGAATAATGGAAGGAACCTTGGAGATGATCTATTTCAACTCTCTGATCTTGCAGGAGACCTATACTATTTCTGACTGTTCAGTCTCTTCTTAAAAGCCTCCAGTGTTGGTCACCCACAATTTCTGAAGGCAATTTGTTCCACTGGTTAATTGTTCTGTTAGGAATATTCTCCTTAGTTCTAGGTTGCTTCTCTCCTTGGTTAGTTTCCACCCATTGTTTCTTGTCCTGCCATGATGGTTGCAGCCACTGGTTACAACCATGGTTGCGACCATCATGTTTATTTTCCCCAAGAAAGCGTATTGGGGCCACTTAGGGTCCAGATCCATTCTGACAAATAAAGATGATGTGGCAGCAGTTGACAATTTGTTTTGCAGGATGCTAGCTTCCAGGGAGCCTGACAGGAACCAAAGAAGTGTCTACAGGCACAATCGTGTTGATAATCCAGGTTAACGGGAAGTATAGCTATCTGTTTTTCAAGTTGTAGATACCGAGGAAAGTACTGCCCAGCTCTGTTGCCCCTACACAGCACCCAACATATGGAAACCTGAAAAGAAGGAAATCCATCTGACTGACTGGGACTTGAATAAGAAAAATTGCACTTACTGAGGGGAATTTTAAGTGGAGACTTGATTCTTTTCCCCCTTAAGTCTACATTTAAGTTACAATTATTTTTTAGCATTTGCATGTCACAAATGCTATCTCAAAAGGCATCTACCATTCAGGTTCATTTGTAAGAAGATTCCATAATCAATTACTCCAGTCTTCACTTAGTGGATGTCTGGTGGTAAACCTGAATTTGGTTAGGCATGTTATGTAAATATATCTTGTATTGTTCCACTTCTTTAAGAATGTTCAGGCAGGAAAACTGTCTACTTTTTAAACAATTCATGAAGTGAATTCCTTCCCCTATAAACAATTACTGCCAACCTGCCTTCCATTGAGGACCTGTATACTGCACGAGTCAAAAAGAGGGCCGTGAAAATATTTACTGACCCCTCGCATCCTGGACATAAATTGCTTCAATCCTACCCTCAAAACGTTGCTATAGAGCACTGCACACCAAGACAACTAGACACAAGAACAGTTTTTTCCCGAACGCCATCACTCTGCTAAACAAATAATTCCCTCACCACTGTCAAACTACTCACTAGGCTGCATTACTATTACTATTAGTTTTTCTCATCGTTCCTATCACCCATCTTCTCCCACTTATGACTGTATGACTGTAACTTGTTGCTTGTATCCTTACAATTTATATTCATATTGTTTCCTGATTGCTTACTTGAACCCTATGACAACCATTCTTGACAAATGTATCTTTTATTTTATGTACACTGAGAGCATATGCACCAAAGACAAATTCCTTGTGTGTCCAATCACACTTGGCCAATAAAGAATTCTATAAAAGAAAAAGGGAAACCATCAGTGTGTAAGGAAAAACAGCCGGGTAATTAATGAAGCTTCTCAGTCAGAGTTCATGGAGCCAACATTCAATTTTTTAAAGTCAGTCTGTCCCTATGGCAAGCTAGACGGTATCCAAAGAAAAGTGATGGATAATTCTGATGCTTCATAGAACAGTTTGCTCCTATAGCTCCTGCTAGGTTTTCAATATATAACTGTTCTTTGGAAAAAGCCCTTAGACCTTATTTAATTCTACAGCTGCTCTTTTTCAGATACCCAAATATCTGGAAAAGGGAAATTGGGCTACCATGTTTTATTGTCCAGAAGGCATCTGGACAATTTATTCCATTTTTATTGGGAGTAAAAGAATAATGTATTTTACTATATTTCCAAAGTACATTATAGATGTTCGTATGCTCACTATCCTTATTTACTAGGGAAGGTTCTAATTTTGGGTTCATTGGAAACCATGTCTATCATGAAAGGCTTAGAGAGCAGTTTTTGCAATCTGGTGCCCTCCAGAATGTGTTGGAATCTAGTGGTCATAATCCATTAGCAGCATAGCCCTGGGTAACAGATTATTGTTTTATGAGAAAAAGAAATGATGCATAGTATCTGCTTGACCCTCTTTTCTCTTTTAATTTATAGGAAGTGTATTAATCTCTGATTCAGATTAGAACTACTGTATACAGAACAAGAAATCTTAAATCTTTTTTTTAAAGTCATTATGTTTAAAAGACCTACCCCCAACCCACCAACAGCTTATTGGGAGTTTAAATATTGTAAAAAGCACTGAGTGTCAACAAAGGCTTTTTCTGTTATCAAAATGGGAACATTGAAGTTTGAGAAGGGTTTGTGTTGTAGATTTCCTTCCTTCACATGTAATAAATCAGGCTCCTATAATGCATTTGTTAGAACTGAAAACATGTGCACCATACATATAACATTTAATCTGGGTTCATTTAACCCATTAACCAGTGCTATCTCTAGTCTAGACTGTAGATTATGTAGGCCCCTTTCTGTTGGGCTTTAAATCTGGGTACAGCACAGGGATGATATTGATTGTGCCTATGAAGATCTTTGATGGGACTGAAATAGGTATCATAGGACCCTTCTAATCACGCTCAATCTCTCAGTGATATTTGATACCATCAATTATGGTATTTTTCTCCACAGTTTGGAACAGGGGAAGGGGGTTTGTTTCCTTCCCAAGGATGGTTCCAGTTGGTGCTGGCAGAGAGATCCAGACTAAGGCCCTTGCTTTGCTAAGTCCTACAATATTTGAAACTCTGCTAACACTTGTTCAACATCTACAGTCCCAGATGATGTTATGTGTCTGCATGGTGTCAGATGTCATCAATATACTAGCAGTCCCCAGCTCTATATTTCAACCTCTAGCTCAGTGCTTCTCAATTATTTTCTGTTACACCCCCCTTAGGAAGAAATAAACATTTCGTGCGCCCCCCAACTCTCCGATCTGGGCTCCAATGGAATTTTAGTGTTAATATTTATTATTTTACTTATTATAGGTTGCAAGCAAATTATTGGCTGGGGAAGGCTGCTCTACCCACTTACCTGGGAGTAAGTCACACTGAACTCAGTGGAGCCTGTTTTCGGTTAGGCAGGCATAGACTACTGTGGTTAGGTCCCTCTTTTGACACGGGGCCAGGCCAGCTTAATCAAGCCGATGTTTTGGGGTCGCCGGCCTGGCCCATAAGCGCCGCCTCTGCCGGGCACTCACAGCGAATTGTGTGGAAGGAGGTTTTAGGGTGCCGTTCGAAGCTTTCGCCCAGCTGCAGAGGATGCTCCTCCTTGTCCAGCAGCAGGTTCGCCACGCCGTTCATGGCTACCGCGGCGCCCACCGAGAACAAAAGAACCCACGCAGCCGCCCCGTCCCGTCTGGCCGCCTTCTCTTCCGGGCTCGGAGCAGAGTGCAACTGGGAAAACACTCCCCGTCTGGGGGAATCGATCGAGAGGGACCACGCATGTTCCCCGGGGTCACATGTGCCCCCCGGCATCGCTCCGCGCCCCCCCAGGGGGCCATGCCCCACTATTTGAGAAATACTGCTCTAGCTGAAGCAAAGCTGTGGAAGTCCTGAAGGTTCTAATGTCTGAAGGTTCTAAATGTCTGGATAGGGAGGAAGAGGCTTAGATCCAACTCTAAGAAGTGGCTTAGGCTTCAAGAACTTGACAGTCACAATCACTTACCATCTTTAGTTCTTAATGGAATTGCACTGCCCCAAGAATGTTTATGCAATTGGGAGAGGGGTGTCCTTTTGGACACCCAGCAGTTATCAGTAAACAGGTGGCAATTGTAGTCAGGAAGGCCATTGCACAATACACCAATTGCATCCCTCCCTGGATCTAGGCACTTTTCTGTTTCTCATGCCTTAGCTACTTCTTGTTCAGACTATTGCAATGTAGTCTATTCAGAGCTACCCTTGAAGACTACAAGGAAGCCACAACTGGTCCAGAATGCAGCTATGTGAGTAATTATGGCACTTCCCATTTTGACCATATAAATACTCCACTGTCAGACTTCTCCAGGAAAACCTGAAGTAGAAACTACTATTTCTTTGCAAACATTTAACATGGTTTTATGAGAATTGAGTAGCAATAAATTGGCACGGATAAATTCCCTTAGGTAGGAATGGTGGTATATGTAGTAGTAGTTTCCACATTGTTTCATATTGTTTTTGTTAGAAATGAAGGCCTAATTTAAGCTACTTCCTTCTTAATGTTGTCCATAATGCATATTGTTTTCCGTAAGAGCCTTTTACAGTACCACTAGAGGGAGACCGTGCACTTCAGTACATACTGAAAGTATACCATAAGAGCTTAAGTATTCACATTTATCAACACCTTTGTAGTAATCTAATAAGCTTTTTACAAACTGGTGTCCTCTAACTAGGTTGGCTCAGATGGTGAGAACTGTAGTTCAATTCTGGCAAAAAAATGCTACCCATAATCTCATGTCAAAAGAACCAGGAAAACTGAACAATATCTAGAAAGCAATTGGTTGGAGAAGGCTGAAGGTATGTTGACAATTTTTTAAGTAAACACCAAATATTCCATTCCTATTAAGATTATTATCCCATTAACCTGGAAGACTTTGAAGAAGAAACTCAAGTGTTATGCTGATGGCACTATTCTGATACACCAAAATGCAAAGGCTCTGCAAGCCCTAGTAATAAAAGGCTTGGGATGTTCTGGGGTAGATAAACTGCCTTTACATCTGGTGGAGATTGCTCAGAGGAGGAAGTTAAAGTTTGTTGTCAAGGACCAGGATAATTTTAAAAGGAATTCTTTTCCCCAAACATATTCCTTTATCAATAATACAAAACAACTCATCAGCTAATCAGAGGACTTAAATCCTCCACGCCTTCTGAATGGATCAGCAATGAATAGGTGAGTATGCTTCCTTATGCTTTTGAATGAATGTGTCTACTCTGCTTTGTGGATAAGAAATGGCTTCAGCTTTAATCTGGAGAGATTTCTGTCCAACAGAAAAGTTATTTTGTCTTTGAATGCTTTCCTAAACAACCCACCAAGTATAGTTTGCAGCAGGGGTGGGTTGTGGATCCTTTTGCTGCTGGTTTGCTCAGGGTCGTGCGGGGCGCGTGCGCTTTGCGCGCCCGCAGAAATAAAAAAATAGCTTCTGCGCATGCGCAGAAGCAAAATCCAAGATGGCGGCACCCACGGACCGGCACCGACAGAACCAGCTCCGTGACGTCATCACCGGTTTACTAACAGTTCTAAAGAACTGGTTAGAACTGGTAGGAACCCACCTCTGGTTTGCAGGCTTTGCTTTGGCCTCTGTGTATGTACTCTGGAATTTCAGAATGGGACAACTTAGTACAGCCAGCTCGCCACTGCCTAATCACCTCTACCAACTCGCTGTGAAGTTGTAACAGGACAATGCAATATGGCCAATTTACTGGGGCAACTCGCTGTGGGCAGGCAGAGGGACAGCAGGTGGGCAGAGGGCAGAACGGTGGATGAGGGCTTCTCATTTTTACACTCCCCGCTGACCTCTGGGCTGTTCAGAGTTCAAGCCATTTGGTGGTGGAGGAAGTGTTTGGACCATTCAGTGGTATCGGTGCCGCATGGCCCGAACACTGCTGCCACCAAATGGCCTGAACTCCGAATGGCCCAGAGCTTGGTGTGGCTGCAGTGGCAGCAGCAGCAGTGATGAGGATTGTGAAAATGGGAAGCTTCTGGCCATCACCCCTGCTCTGCACTCTGCCCACCTACTCACTCACCTGCCTGGCTCTGCCTCCAGTAGAAACCCCCGCTGCTGCTCTGTACTCTGCTCACTCACCTGCCCGTCCTGCTCTCTCTCTCTGGCTGCTCGTGACATGTTTTCCCCTGGAGAATTGGCTGTGTTGAGTTGTCCTGCGATGACTTGGTGGCAGTGAGTTGGCAAAGGCAACTTGGCAGTGGCGAGCTGGCCACGCCAAGTTGTCCTAGGCACCTGGAATTTTGTTCACATCGAATATCTATTTAGGGAAATAATTCCCTGTCTGTCATGATTTCATCAAGTTCACCCATGAAAATTTGGACAGCTTCTTTGTCAGCACTTGTGGTTTCACCTGACGAATGTATGCTATGGTAATGAAATCTTTGCCAAAACCACACAAAGCCAGCCATGGCTGGAAGTGAGTGCTTCAGTGCTTTCCTCACCTCCTCTTTCTTCAAGCATTGTGAATATGCTATGGCTATGTGCCTAAATGAGAAGGCTGATTGGATTCCTCTTTTGTATTTGATCTTCGACCCAAAGTATAAGCAATACTTCTGTTTTGTGGATGAACCCTGAACGGTGTTTGAGTGCTAGAACTCAAACCGCTGGAGCAGAGACAATCTCTCTAGCATCATTAAGCCGCTGAGCCACCGCACCTCTACAGGAAGGGATAAAAACTCATAAAAACTGTTTGCAAAGTTAAAGATCAAGAGTTTAGGGAATAGACAGACAATAGATATTGCTTCATTAGCATTTTATCTTGAAAGTTGGGTCTCTGTGATCTGCATGAGCCAATCATTTGCTTTCACACACAGACACCATTGACACACATGCAAACAAAAGGATGCACACTCCAGAAAATAGTCTCTTCCCTTTGCATGACTCAATCATTTTCTCTCATACAAAAATTATTGCTAACAAGCTGACACTTTGAGATGAGACAAGGAGAAGGAAGGAAGGGAGGGAGGGAGGGAGGGAGGGAGGGATTCTTACTTAAGGGTTAGGAAGATGATTATTTTTTTCTGGATTCAGCTGTTTGAAGAAAACAAACAGCTGACATTACTGTACAATACGGACAAGAATCAAACTTGAAATACTTTATTATTCTAACATATGCTATCTTCATATAGTAATGTACTATAGTAATAAAGTTGAATAACTCACCTGCAACTTAAATATAAAAACTTCCTGAACATGTGCAAGGCAAATATTTCTGAATACATGATTATTGCATATAAGAGCACTCAACCAAATGCACGCTTGTTTTAGTCATCAAGATCCATCTCAAAAGTCTCAAAAAGTTAAAATAAAAATACTGTAAAATGCTTACCTTTGCACAGCATTTAGAAGTACAGAAGATAATATAGTACAGCATTATGCACACAAGCTACTTCACTCTGCTGGTCCAAGCAAAAACATAGGACGAAAATGTGTGCTGACTGCAGAGTCCTCCGATGTCACTTGCTTACATGACAACAACCCACACTGACTGCATAGTCCCCAGATGTTGCTTGCTCATGTGACTGCGGGAAAGCAAAGGTCGTAAGCATGCGTTGCTTGTGGGGTACCAGATGTTGCTCATGTGACCACAGAAGCATTGTGATGGCTGAAAATAGCTGCTACTTCCAAAGTAGATGAATGTTGGTTACATGATTCCAGCAATTGTAATTTCATGAATCAGTGGCAAGTTTATTTTTTAAAGCACTGTCATATTTTCAAACAGATAGTAAGCAAATGGTGAGGATTACCTGTATTGGATTGGAGAATTATTTTCTACAGATTCTCAGAAAAAACACATCCCTTTATGACTACGGTTCTGGAGATTCAGAATGATGGCTTCTACCACCAATGAACACCCTTTTCTTATTCTTCTGGTTAGGAACACTATTATTATTTTTATTTTGTGAGATTTATATACCGCCTCACAGTGCAAGCACTCTCTAAGCGGTTTACACCAGTAAGCAATGTATATTTATATTGCCCCCAACAATCTGGGTCCTCATTTTACCTACCTCGGAAGGATGGAAGGCTGAGTCAACCTTGAGCCGGTGAGATTTGAACCGCTGACCTGCGGATCACAGTCAGCTAAAGTGACCTGCAGTACTGCCTCTGACCGCTGCGCCACCTCGGCTCTTACTAAACTAAAGGCATTGAGTATCATTTGGCTCTTAACCTCTTATTGATTTCTATTCACATAGACAGGCCTCCCAAAGTTAAAACATATTTCAATCACAAAATGATTTATTGAATTACATGGCTGCCCAACACACCACAGCAAGAATATCATTTTTCTGGTCAGGATTACTGAAAATTATAATCTGACACATCTGGAAGATACCAAGCTGGAGAAGACTGATCCATCTATTTTTATAACAAGCGGCTGTGGACGTTTAAGAATACAGAGCTACAGTCTGAAAACATTCATCATCAAGGTCAAGCACAATTGTAATTAAGAAAATACTGGTCCTCAAATGCTTCACATTTCTTACCTCATGCTGACAGGTGAGTTTTTAACAGTGGAAAGCATGCGTACCGTGAGACAATTTTCTATGGCAATTCGTTTCCTCTACTTTGTGCATGTTCCTGCATCTACATGAGTCATAAACCAGCCCACCAAAGTCACAATGGTGTATTTCTTACAGGGAGTTGAAGGTAAACGGTAAAGAAAAAAAATAGGTTTAAAAATCCATCTTTCAGGCGTATGTCACAATCTCAGGCGGTTACAACAGAGCTTTGAGTCACCGAGTTCATTACAATTATGCTGAAGAATACTGCATTAAGGTTTGTAAGGTTCCGCTCCTTGGCAAATTATAGGGATGCACACAGAAAAAAGTATTTCATATAAGATAGTACTGTCTTGCACTTTGTGCCATTCAAAGTTTTGTTAGCAGATGCCAACTTAGAACAATTTCTGGACAATCTGCTATAAAGGCTTCACTTGGATCATGTTTGCTTTTGTGCCTGTGTCATTGGAACTGTCATCTATCTGTTGCGTTTCATCATTGGTGATAATGAAAACGACTGAGGAAGAGCCGAATGTCACTTTCTTCTTGGGCCTGTCCCTCGCCTTCTGTGACCCAACAATGGGTCTCACTGGCTTTTCATTCCTGATTGCTGGCTTTTCTTTCAAAATCCTCTGAAACCTCAAGAGATGAACACAGAGAAGCTGCGTAAGGCACTGTCGAAACTGCCAAGGAAAGAAAACTGCACTGAAAATCTAATATTCAGGTGGCATGAATGTAATGTACTTCAGAAACAGAATGACATCAGGATGACATAAAATCAGCCGTGAATTTTGGTAAATACAAAAACATGCTTGATACCCAATCAGATGAAGGCCGACCAGTCAGATTTCTATTAGCATCATTTGACTACTGGCAATTTAAAGAAAACTAGACAGCTCTATGTATAACAACCTTTATTTGTTCCATTATGGATTAACTTTATAAACGCTGCCTTTTTAGCTTATGAATGTCCCCTCTCAGACATTTTGTAATGTTCACCCAATTCTACAAATATTTGCAATAAGAATGAAGGCTGATCTGCTTCATAAAATTTGAGCAGAACAATAAAAAAAAGAAAGCTGAAATGCTCTTGGCATTTCCAGGGAGAGCTTGGAAAGACTCTATTTTAATATCAGCAGTGCTTCACCTAGGTAGAATAATCTGACATGGTGTAAAAAAGCTTTTTACATTTCTAAAATTATTGCCCTGAATGTCCTATTTTGTGACCCCTTTGATTGTTTTTGGCAGCTTTCAAATGTATGTATGTATCAGGGGTGGATTCGTCCCGGTTCGGACAGGATCGCACGAACCGGTAGCAACCCGCTGGTGACATCATGATGGCAGTCACGGATCTGGTTCGGTCGGTGCTGGTCCGTGGGCGCCACCATCTTTTTTTTTCTGAATTTTTTACTGTTTGGAAGTTTTTTCCTCTGCTGCTGCTTGAAAAAGGGCCCTCCTGCCCGCCCCTGGGTTTATACTTACCTTTATTCCTTCGCCCGAAGCACAGCTGATCAGCTCCTCAGCTGTGTTTCGGGCTGATTATAGCTACTGAGCATGCCCGGAAACAGAATTGCACGAGTGGACGCGCATGCGAAATGTCGCAATGCAAATCGGTGGCAAAGGTAAGTGGAACCCATCCCTGGTATGTATGTATGCATGCATGCACACACATACATGTATACATATGTGTATATGTGTCTATATGTATATATGTGTGTATATATATTGCTGCAAAGAAGAAAGTGATATACCTCCAGGGCTTGTTTTTATTTTATCTAGAGATGGGGACATTAAAAAAAAACCTTTAAAGAATTGCTAAACTTGCTAGACCAGCACTGCATTGTTAAAAATAACTTATTAATTAAATTAAATTAAATTATGTCCTACTGCTTAAACGAGAAATTGAAAAGATCCATTGCTTCCACACTCTGGCTGTTTCCTTCCTGGAATCTGCCATGAATTCCTCAGCCAAACTCAAATTAGCTAGGATTTTCCCTTTGGAATAACTCCCTTGGGAGTTACAAACCTTTGGAAATGAACTATGACAGGAAATGAATTTCTGACAACAGAAACGAAAGAAACCCTGATAGCTGTGGAATCATTCTGAATTCCAGGAATATCTTGACATTTCTTTCTCATTTTTAGAGGTCAATGCCCTGGATTGAAGAATGGCAACTTGGAACTTCTAGTAGCCCAGGTTCTACTTAAGATATGGACTACAATTTGGATCATCCCTACCAGTGGTGGGTTCCTGCCGGAGCTGTCCAGTACGTAGCTCCAGTAGGGAGCGCCCGATTGTGCAATTTGCGTGCAACCGCTCCAGAGCCGTCTTTGCCGGTCCGTCGCGCGTGTTGCCATCTTTTTGTGAGAATTTTTGGGCGATTTTGCTTCTGCGCATGCGCAGAAGCAAAATCTCGCTAAAATCTTGTGAAGAGATGCACGCGCGAGCGAGATTTTGGCGAGATTTTTGCTTTTGCGCTTGCGTGGAAGCAAAATATCACCGAAAGCTCGCATATGCGCGCATCCCCTTGCAAGATTTTGCTGAGATTTTGCTTCCGCGCATGCGAAGCAAAGTCGCGCGAGGGGCATGCACATGTAGTGAGCACGTTAGTGCCCGAAATGTGCACGCAGCACACCGGCATCAGTAAGTGAGCAACCCGCCCCTGATCCCCACCAATATGTCTGTTGACTTATGGCTTGTGAGTTATAGTAGGATAGCAACTTAGGGAGAAAATTAAGCAAGCAAGAGTCAAACCTACAATACCAGAGCAGAACATGCGTTTGTCAAATGAAGTATTAGTTTCTTCTAATATTTGAGAAGTTGAGAAAAATGAACTGAATGTGATTTACCATTATTAGGTTTCTTTAAGTGACTTACCTTTCTATTCATGAAAATAAAGATAACTGGGTTGTAGGCAGTGTTTGATTTGGCAAAGAAAGATGGGATAATAGCCACTGTTGGAGTTATAAGGTGACCATAACCATAGGTTGTTAAAAGTGAAACCACAGCATATGGCATCCAGCAAATAAGAAACGTGGTTATCATTAAAAAACACATTTTAGCCACTTTCTTCTCATATCTTAAGATTTTGATCACATGGACAGTTTGCAAGTCTTCCGCACAATGAAACTGGAAATGAAAAGAAAAAGATTAAAATGTCTCATTAAGAATTCTAATCATATTTTTCTCTCTTGAAAGAACTGAGATCTTGTCTTTCTGCCACAATGTATAATGGAGCTTTTCTTGGGACAGACTACCACAGTGTGATAACCATCACTTAGAATGGTAGAACAGATCTATGTTGTTTTTTCTCCAGCCAGGAATTTATTTGAAGAAGACATTGGATTGGATGCTGCAATGGAGGAGGGCTGGACAAAAATCACTCAAAATTATTTTTCTCTTAATAAGATCGCACTGGACTGCAGTGATTAGATTTATGAATTGGGCTAAACACAAATAACATTGCACTATTGAATAAGACACTCTTAAACACATTTCATTTGCATCAGGAGGACTGAATTGTTTCTAAATATATTTAGTATTACAGCCATACAGCAAATGCATTTCTACTGAATTATATGCTTTGATCTTTATGTGTTTCTTGGGAGCGTCATTTCTCATTTCTCACTGAACAAAACAGAATTCGGCTATATGAAACATGCCAGAATTACTTTTTAGCCAAGTTTTCCCCATCTGGCATCTTCCAAAAACTGTACTATAATTTTCCAGCCAACATAGTCTTTGGCCACCTTGCTGGTAATTGTAGCAATAGCACTTAGACTTATATACTGCTTCATAATGCTTTACAGCACTCTCTGAGCAGTTTACAATTCAGCATATTGTCCTCAATAATCTGGGCCCTCATTTTACTGATCTCGGAAAGATGGAAAGCTGAGTCACCCTTGAGCGGGTAAGGGTTGAACTCCTGGCAGTGGGCAGAGTTAGTCTGCAATACTGCATTCTAAACCACTGTTCCACCACAGCTCAGCAATATTTTAGGGAAGACCGTATTAGGATCACTACTCTAGTCCTTGATTCTCAGAGTGATTGAGAGTCAGAAGCACATAAGTTTAATAAAGTATTAGTATTTTCTCAATTATGTGTTCCATTTCTTTTTAAGACAGTAACTTAACAGAACCTCCATGCCACTTCCCCCAAAATACAATGAAAATATATACAGATCAAATTCAGCTATCACTTTTAATATCAGGCAAAATATGTGAGGTTGCATATTGTCAGAAAAACTAAGGCAAATTATGAAAACATGTATGTAAGTAATAACAGGTACGCACAATAAGAAACACTTTTTCATGTTCTAATCACCGTTTAGCCATGAACATTTGTATTTGCTTATTGAAAAAGTCTAGGAGCAAGCTATTAGTTTAACCAACTCACCATTCGTACTGCATGAAGAATATGCCCATAGCAGTAGACCACGATTCCAAGTGGTACCACTAGGCAACCCAAAAAGAAAAAGAGGACAAAGGAAGTATCACTGGGTTCTCTTGAACTCCAGTCCACTGAACAACCTAATCCATGAAGTTCTAGTGTGTAGTGGTTCCAGCCAAGAAGAGGTGCTCCTGTCCAGGCTAAGGAATAAAGCCAGATATATGTGATTGCCCTCCAAGACCACGAGAAACCAATCACTCTTGCATGCACTACTCTAATGTACCGCTCATAGGCCAAGACAGTGAGAGTCATAAGCGAAACAATTCCTGCAGGGAGATATAAAACAAAGCAAGCATTATACAATAATTTTTAAATCGTCTGGTGTAACTGTCCTGCATACAGACATGTGGATTTCTAGTCATTTTATTGTTCTATACTTATAGCTCTATTATCAGGGGTATCAAACTCACAGCCCGTGGGCCGGATGCATCATGCGCTGGCCACGTCCACCCCCTGTTTAGGGAAGAGGGAAAAAGTCATTTATTTATTTATTTATTTATTTATTTGGTAGTTTTTCTATGCCGCCCTACTCCCTGAGGACTCAGGGCAGCGTACAACATTTTATAAAAACTCCAAATCATTAAAAAACAGCTTAAAAACAGTTAAGAAATATATAAATACACACCATACATACATGGGGGAGACATCAGATATAAAATCGTCTCAAACTCACCCCGCCTGCAAGAAGAGCCATGTCTTAATGGCTTTTCGGAAGGCCAGCAAGGTGGGGATGATTCGGATCTCTGGAGGAAGTTGGTTCCAGAGAGCGGGGGCCCCTACAGAGAAGGCCCTCCCCCTAGGCCCCGCCAGTCGGCATTGGTTGGCTGACGGGACCTGGAGGAGACCCACTCTGTGGGACCTGACCGGTCGGAGGGAGGAATGCAGCAAAAAAAAAGAAAATACGTTTTTTCCATCATTGAGAGAGCTACAAGCCAAGAACATCTTTCACTAATCACCACCAGTGTTAATTCTTGAAATCAAACATTGAAACATCAGATCACCCTTCTCTCGTTCGATGCCCTCCCAAAATGTTGGGAATGCAACTCCCAAGATTCCCTAGTCAGAAGTAATTTCTTACCAACTCAGTTAAGTTTAGACTACAGCAAAATCATTAAGAATACAATTAAAATACATGTATTTTAGAATGTATGTCTGTGAAATGTTGCAGCTTACCAATACAACTGATACCATTTATAGCAGCCTCAACGGATATATGTGAATGTGAATTTAGGCAAACTCTGGGAAACAGTGGCGGACAAGGGGCCTTGGCGTGCTACGGTCCATGGGGTTGTGAAGAGTTGGACACAATTTAGTGACTGAACACCATCTGATTTACTGGACCACAACTAACCAGTAGCCGGGATCATGAGGAATGATGTGAATTGTAGTCTAACAGCTAGGAAAGGGTTCCATTTTGCAAATACCAATTAGAAAAATTGAGGCTGGCTCATTAGGAGCTGAGATAGCGCAGTGGTTAAAAGCAGCATTGCAACCTTCAGCTGATTGCTAGTTTAGCAGTTCAGCTGTTCAAATCTCACTAGGCTCAAGGTTGACTCAGCCTTCCATCCTTCCGAGGTGGGTAAAATGAGGACCCAGATTGTTGGGGGCAATATGCTGAACTCTGTAAACCGCTTAGAGAGTGCTGTAAAGCACTATGAAGCAGTATATAAGTAAAGTGCTATTGCTATATTGCTATTGCTATTACTTGATATAATGAATGTGGAATTTGGGGTGATAGGTGGCTGCATGTAACATATTGGGGGCAAGGGAAGAGCAGCATTATATAAGAGCCGAGGTGGCGCAGCGGTTAGAGAGCAGTACTGCAGGCTACTTTAACTGACTTTGATCATTTGAGTTCAGCTGCTCAAATCTCACCAGCTCAGGGTTGACTCAGCCTTCCATCCTTCCGAGGTAGGTAAAATGAGGACCCAGATTGTTGGGGGCAATGTAAATATATACATTGCTTAATGGTGTAAACCACTTAGAGAGTGCTTGCACTATGAGGCGGTATATAAATCTCATAAATAAATAAATATACATGCAGCCTGTCACTTTTTTTAAAGAAGTACATGCACAGCTGCCACCCCTGCCACCCCAAAAGACATGCCAATCACCTCCAAACCTTGTCACAACTGCCAGCTCCAACATTTCCACCACTATGCTAACTGAAGAACAATTTTTTGGAATTCCATGTATTTCTTTGAGGCTTATGAGGATATTTAATTTATTAACATGGTCCTTTTCCCTTGATGTGCAGGCCGGTTCTATATACAAATTCTAATTGAAAGAGCACATTTCAGTAAGTACGCTTCAGCCAAGGCACAATGAAACAAATCCCATTACATGTTAGAAATTAAGAATCTTTTTTGTGTTTGTCAATATGGGCTGACTTAGACTTGTGAATATATCAGTACAAAGAACACTTAGAGTGGGCAACTCAGATGACATCTGTTGCATCCACTCAACTAGCTGAAATAAACAGAATGAACAGTTCATGTGGCACAAATAAATGCCGATTTTACTGTTACTGTATGATAAGTATTAATTGGAATAGAGAGAAATCAGAGAAAAAATAAGTAATCTAACTTCCTCTTGCCCATTGATATTCTATTACCAATACTTTCTCCAATGCCATCTAACAGTGGACATGTTGGGAAGGGAGAAGTTCTATATTAAGGTTTGAATGATTGATATAAATATATCAACAGAAAGTCAATGGATGTTTATTTATTTATTACACACATTTATATGGATTTCCAACTCACACATAGTGACTCTAGGTAGCTTACACCAGCAGTCCCCAACCTTTGCGGCTGTTCTGACCCAGCTGCCGGACCAAGGAACACAGCACAAACAACGCAGAACAAACCATGTTTTAATATTAACAAACTATTTATTTATTTATTTATTTATTTATTTATTTATTTATTTATTTATTTATTTATTTATTTATTTATTTATTTAAGTGTTCTTATATGCCGCGCTACTCCCTAGGGTAGCACTACTAATTATCTGTCTTAGCAGTCGTTCTAAATTCAATGAAATGATAAATCAGTCCTTTTGGTGCAACAGCTGTTAATTAACCTTAACAGCAGCAATAGTCCAAGCAAAAAGAACCAAAAGTCCAACAAAGAGTCTGTCTGATAACAGCACACAATCTTACTGTTGTTGGCAAAATGCCTAGGAGCAATTTGCAGGAAATTGGAGGTCTTCCAAACAAGAGCCGAACAGGAATTTTGAAGTCAAAGACAAGACGTGGAATGAACGAAGTTGTTTCCTGCAAATTGGTCAGTCCTTTTCCTCACTTAAATAGGCTATGGGAGTGGCCAATTAACCCCAAGCCTTACTACTGAGTAGTCCTTCTTCTCAGGAGCCATTCCTGCCTTTTGGCAGCTCTGCGCACACTCGCATTGAGAACAGGCCCCTCCTCTTCTTCTTCTGCACTCATGACAGCCTCTGGAGGTTCTGAAGGCCCTGGCTGAATCCCTGCCTCTGGCACCAAGTCTTCTCCAGCCTCCTCACTGACCGACTCTGGTGCCAGCTGCACAGGCCGCTGGCGAATCACACCAGCCTCCTCGCTGTCTGAATCAGCTACCAGCTGCACAGGCCACTGGCAGGCCACAACAGCGGCTGGGGAGGAAGAGGGGAGAACTGGACTGTGTGAGTGGCGGGCCGATGCGTATGTGCATGCAGCCCTTGCACAAGTGGTGGGCTAGCGCGCACCCACACAGCTTGACTTGCACAAGTGGCGGGCCAGCATGCTACTGCCTGCTGGCCCGCCACTCACACAAGTTGAGCTGCGTGCACACATATGTGTGCTCGCTCTGGCCAGCCACTCACGCGGCCCAATTATAAAAAGGCCACGGTTCAGTAGTGGGCCGTGGCCCAGAGATTGCAGGCCCCTGGCTTACATTGTTAAAAAAAATAACAAAATAATGACACCTTATACTTAGTGAGAGAATAAGCATTTTGTTAAACAATTCAATCTTCACAAGGTTTTCTTTTAAGTACATACCCTTAATACTCCAAAGCTTTCCAAGATTTAGGAATGCAAGAGATAAAAATAGCCTATTTTTAAGCAAGCACGATGTTCTAAAAGTTTCAGTGCAGGATATGCACTATTAACTTTTGTACATCAAAATCAGCAGAGCTTCTGTTTTGGGCTTCTGAACTTGCCCAAACTTTAAATGTCTCCATCAGCAACTTTTAAACTTTCTGTTCTATTATTTTAACTGCCTCTCCTGTACACTTTCCTAATTGTTCTAACTAGACTATGCTTGCATTGGATAAATAGCATGTAGAATCTTATAACTTTCTTCCTGCAAATAAAGAATTTTTACACTGTACTTTTTTTAACTGGAATGAATTTTTGCTTCCAGAGGATTCAGCCTAACTATTCATACTGCTCAATGCAGTCGTGTTAGAAATCATTTCCAGAGATTAAGTCACTGAAGTTAGCTCAAATTGTTTAAAAGCTCTTGCTTATGAGTATCAGATTCTTTTAAGCTAACTGGGTAGTACTGGGTCTGTATTATAAACTAGCCAAAATTCAAACAACACAATAGCGTAGCATGAATAAGCATTTATTCAACTAAAATGGTTAAGCCAAGCACAGCTAAGCTGCTCTTCGGGTCTCTGCCACGCATTCGCGCGGTGCATACGCGGGGGGTGCTTGCATTGCATTTTGGGGGTGCTCGCATTGCATTTTGCACGCACACATCCCCACACCCCGTTTGGGGTCTGGAAGGCCTCCTGCACCAACCTGGAAGCCGAAACGGGGCGCAGGAGGCTGCACCCCGTTTTGGGCCTGGAAGGCCTCCTGCACCAACCTGGAAGCTAAAACAGGGCGCAGGAAGCCCCACACCCTGTTTTGGGCCTGGAAGGCCTCCTGCACCAATCTGGAAGCCAAAAATGGGCGAGGGGGGACGCGCGTGCATGTGCGGGGACGCGTGAGCATGCGTGGGGGCAGGGGGCATGTGCAGGGGGCATTCGCATTGCATTTTGGGGGTGCACGCGCGCTTGCGTTTTGGGCACTCGGTACCTAAAAGATTCGCCATCACTGTACTACCCTATGTTTACAAATTAAGTGGCTCTCAAAAGCCAGCTTAATGCAATATTTAAAAACAAACGTCAATGTTGCAACCGTTGTGCCATCCATGCAAGTCTGTTTAAAAGAAATGAAAATATTTCATTTCAGTATCATAGTCAAGCTGATTCAAGGATACCTGATGTATGAATCTGATCATATGGCAGCTGATTACATAAAAATAATAAATTGATACCAAGAGAAATTTTATTTAAACTGCAAATCCTTTTCTGAGCCTAAGTTTGATTTGCAGTGGCTCTCTTTCCCACAAGTATCAGCAGCAGCATATTGATATCTGGCCCTTTGCAGAACAGAAAATCTCCATCAATTCTTCATTTGGTTGTTTAAAAAGAGGGGGAGAAATGTTGACCTGCAGGACCCACGATCGAATGCTCTACTAGTCCTCCCCTACCACTGCATCAAGCTTCTCCCTTGGGAAAGAGAGCCACTGAAAATCAAACTTAGGCTCAGAAGAGATTCAGAAGGATATCATAATCAATAGTGTCAAAAATGGATGAGACGCCTAGCAAGACAAGTTATGCTACCCTAGTAGTGTTCTGGTCTTACTACAGGTCATCCACAAGAGCAATCAATGTAGTTGCAGTACCATTCATAATTCATTTCCTAAAGTGCTCTTGTAACTGCAAATCCATCAACTTTTCAGCAGCCTTACATAAAAAGGGAAGTTTGGAGATCAAGTCATAATTAAGTAACATTACTGGATTAAGAAACATTTTGGAATAGAGGGCACTTCCCTCAGGGCTGCTGGCAACCTACTTTCTTTCAAGGAAGTATTAACCAATCCCCATTCCCAGCCTCTTTTTAGCTGGCTTTTCATAAGGTCCTAAAAACTTGGGTTTTAATGCCTGGACCTGGTGCCATGGGTGTGTGATGAAGCCTATGGCTTTGTTGATGTCCATTTTGAGATGTTTGCGGCTATGTGTTTTTATGTTCAGCAAATTATTTGCTTTATTGTAAGTCACCTAGCATCAGAAAGAGGAGATGAGCAGCTACATAAATCAAATAAATAAATCAGAAAGAACCCTGTCTGCTTTTTCAGGATCAACAGTCTAAAATTTTCTGAGATAACAATGCAAGATGTAGCATCAGGACCCTTAACAGCACTAAATTATTATCAATAGAACTAGAACTAGTGTCCAATGCCAAGCAGATCTGAGGAATTTTTTATTGATTTTCTTGGTGAAGTCCCATAAGATCTCTTTAATTCCCTAATAGGATCCATGAATGTTTATAATGTTGCTGGATGACAATTTGAAGATGTAATAGCAGTGGAGATATATTGCCTTTTTGCTGCTCTGATTGCGAAGCTGTAAGCTGAAACATCTGATACACCTGTCTTTGCTTTACCCTAGCAACATTCTAGGCATTTCATAGAACTCCTCAAATAAATGAACTTCTTTAAAACTGGTCTAAGACAGACAGCTCAGTTTTAATCCTGGCGAAGGCCATCATCACTCTTATATTCCAGCTGGCAAGTCAGAAGTATAGCCTACCCCACGTCTCCCATCATTTTTCCCTCTGCCCATTACAATCTGAAATCCCTTCTTTAATTCTATTACCACTGCCACCGTTAGTCTCTCTACCGCAACAACTGGCCTGGGAGATTTCATTCCAACTATCCACTCTACATCAAATCCAGATCTCAGTAACCGCAATATATAATTTATTTATGAAATCTGGGATAAGGATTTCTCCTCTTAGTGACTTGTATTAAACCTGGGAATTGATACCTGGTGATATCAAAATATAAATGCATGAGTGTCAAACAAGGCAATTTAATTCCCATTAGCCCCAGCTAGCATTGTTGATAATATGTGATGCTAGAATTTGCATTTTAATATCTGGAAGGCCACATGTTGCTTACTCTACAATTTGCAAACAAAAAAAGATTTACCTAGTAGGAGATATAAACTTTTTCCAACAGATTTGAAAAAAATGTAGAAAACATGGGAAGGAGGAATATTAAAAAAGCTGTAAATGCCAGAGACTATAGTTACCATAAAAGAAAATAAGATTGGAGGTTTTTCCCAGTTCAGTATTTAAAATTGGATAGAAGTCTTAGATTACATCCGGTGACACTAGTATACTAAAGGCAGACAAGTTTTTATTATAATCTTCTCTTTTGGCAACATAGCTGTACTTTGTTTCTTATTTTAGAGATATCTTTCTTTCAGATAAATATCACATATTACAAAAGAGATGCAACAAGGAAATAATGAGGATGGAATATGCCAGTTCAGTATTTCAATTTAGCATTCATCAGAAAGTCCATCTGATTTTCTGAACTGTTTTCCACAAACCCCTGGGTTTCTTTCACCCACATTAAAGATTTATTTGGATCAAGTCATTCCAGTAGTTGAATGTAGCTGGTAAGATTTGGTAATGGCAGTCTAAATGTTTGAAACAGGAGGAAATGATGGTTCAAGACATCCACAATACTTTCATGATTAATGGCTATCTCTACTCCAAAAAGCTTTCAATCTAAGATACAATAATGCTACAGTACATAAGAATTAATTACAGCTGGGAAGAACAATTCAGAAGTTAACACAAAAGACCCACTGAAAAGATTTTAGAAGGGCTTGGTGGTGAACTTAGAAGCAGTGACTAGTGCATATGGTGTTAGGCAACCTTCCAAGTCTAGAACGCTCCAGACAGATTGGACTATAACCTCTTATCATACACAATTACCCAAGATAATGAAGACTAACACAACAGGAGGTTGAAAAAAAAAGATGAAGAGTATATGTGAAATTAGAGCCTGGCAAAATGACTACAAACTTTAGCCATTACAGAAAGAAGCCATAGAAAAGGGTACTAATAGGATCTCAGAGCAGACAACATTATAAGCATCATATGATTTATTCTCTGTCCATTGGCAAGGATTATAAGAAATGTTTGGAAAATGATAAGTTGGTGAGAGATCTATGGAAGTGGTCTGAAACAGCAACTGAGTTGTGTAGAATGCAAAGATATTCCCACACATTGCACAATTCCAAAGGTTTGTTCCAGACTGATATGACCTGCATAGCACTGTTGAGGAGCACAGTACAACTTCCATGTTGATCCCCAAATGAAGAACAGGTGCGTCTGATACATAGATGCTGCTTCCCCATTGCTTTATGCCTGAGGCCATACAGGGCTTGCTTGATGGAACATCAGCAGGGGTTGCTTGATGGAACATCTTTCTTTCACTAACTGCCACTCAGTAATAAGAATGAGACACTTCCCCAAGGTGAGGAAACACCTGCATTATTAGAAAATGAGATGTGAAATGAAACTATGATTAAGCTGAATAGGGGTTAAGTATAAAAGGGGGATGCTATGGAGCAAACATATAAAACAGAGAACAGTATGAGAGCCAGCAGTGTCAGAATTGGAGCTCCTAGATTAAACTTTAGGTTCCCTTCTTCAAGCAGCTTTCCAAAAATTCACACCTGCTATTTACTTGGCCCTACCTACAGAGGCAGATTAGCCTAACACTTGCTTCTATACATTGTAGAATGTCAGAAAAATGAAAAATGGTAAGAAAAATGAACTGTTCCCACGTTCAGCCTATACAAGTGGCAATCTCAGGAACAGAAAGGTGCTCCGTGGCACATTCAAATCACGCTATCTGGTAAGGCTATTTGATTGATTGATTGATTGATTGATTGATAGATCGTGTGCCACTCAGTCATTTTTGACTCCTGGCGACTCCCTAGGACAGGGGTCGGCAAACTTATACTCTCAAAGAGCCACAAAGGTCCTAACCGGAAGCCCCCTGTTCAATTCTGGAGCCAACCAGAAGTCCGGTTCCCCCACCATAGAGTCTCCTCCTAGTGCTGTGTCCTTTTTCCTCTACCTGTCCTAACCAAAAGCCCTATCAATTGTGCAGCTCACTGGAAAACCCGCCCCTTGCCATAGTCTCCTTCTGGCACGCCATGCTCCCCCCCCCCTTAACCTGAAGCTCCTCTCAAAATTGTGGCGCCAACCAGTGACAGGGAGCCACAGCAGAGGGATGAAAGAGCCACATGCGGCTCCAGAGCTGACCCCTGCCCTAGGACTAGGTTTTCTACAGGATGACCTATCCCTAATGAACTTGGTGATTAAGTAGAAGAGATCAATCAACTAAAGCAGGCAGGGCAGTTATCTTATGAGGGGCAAGTAAGAGGCTAGAATAGAATGAGCTGGAAGGAACCTTCTAGTCCAGCTCCCTGCTCAAGCAGGAGAACCTATACCATTTCAGATAAGTGACTGTCTAGAGACTCTTCTTAAAAATCTCCAGTGATGGAACACCCACGATTTCTGATGGCAATCTGCTCCACTGGTTAATTGTCCTTACTGTTATGAAGTTTCTCTTTAAATCTCTCTTTGATTAGTTTACAACCATTGTCCTGCCCTCCGGTGCTTTGGAGAATAATAACCCTTTATTAGCTACCTTGACATTAAAGAAAGGCTCGATCTGAACCCTTAAACCCTGAATTGGGGTTCGGTTGGAAACGTCAACATTAGCCCCAACGCGCATCAGAACCCATTCCGGCGCTGAAATAAAAGAACTCTGCTCGGCGCAGAGATTCACTTTTTTTTTAAAATTCGCGTCCTTCCAAATCTTGCCCCCGGTCCCTCTGCACGAATTCAAATAGACGTGCGGCGACCCCAATGCAGGCTGGAGTTCAGGGCTCGTGAATTGGTTCCCCTTACCGAAGAGACTGTTGCTGAAGCCGTCCCACATGCAGCCGGCCTCGTCCCAGGCCCAACGATTCCTGAGGCAGGAGAGGAAAGTGAAGCTGACGCCGAAAAACGACACCAACAGGTCGCTGAGGCTGATGTTCGCCAGGAAGAGGTTGGTGGGCGTGCGGAGCCGCTTGAACTTGGTGTACAGCACCAGGACCAGCAAGTTGTTGCACAAGCCCACGAAGCCGATAGCGGCGATAAGCAGGGCTAGCAGATGGTAGGTGCTGGCGCTGAACGGCGTCGCCGAGTCCCCCGCCGCCTGCTGCCGTCGCCGCTCCAAGTCCTGTTCTCCCGGCGCGGGCTCCAGGTTGCTGCCGCGGCTGCTGTTCCCGGAGTACATAGCTCGAGGTGGATGGTCGGGAAACTCCGTTCACATGCTGCCGGTTGCGGGCTGCTGAGAATCGCGCGCAAGATTTGCAACCTGCCTGAATCTATTGGAAAAGCGAGCTCCCGCGGCTGCTTGTAGTGGCGCCGAGCACCTCTTGGCGCCAAAGGCTGCGCGAAGGAGGAGCGAACTCTTGGAGAGAGCCTGGAAATCCGGGCGCGTTTTTTTCCCCCTCTTGGCGCGGTCCGCCTCGTTAATGGCACTTCAGCGATCAACCGTGCGTGGACCAAGAGGGTGACAACTCGAGAATGCAAAGGGAGGATCTTCGAATCAGGCAGCAAGGACGGCGCCGTAGTAACGCAACTCCTTTGTGCAAGCCGGCGCGGTAGCCGAAACGAGAGGAAGGGGGAAACGCCGGCGCTTGTGCTAACAGCGCGAAACGTGCGATTTGGTGTTGACGGTTGCACCGTCCCCCGGGTCGTGAGGTTTTTGAATTGCTAATATTTCGGGCATCTGGTTCGTGCGTAATGATGGTTGGAGCTTCCCACGGTAGTAGTTCTCTACGGTAGTAGTTTGGCAACTTTAGGGATGAC
Organism: Diadophis punctatus similis; assembly: GCA_023053685.1. Taxonomy (NCBI): domain Eukaryota; kingdom Metazoa; phylum Chordata; class Lepidosauria; order Squamata; family Dipsadidae; genus Diadophis; species Diadophis punctatus. The sequence continues at coordinate 71,615,156 of JALIGW010000001.1, read as the reverse complement.
GGCTTCCCTGATTGTCAGCAGTGAGCAAATGGAATTGTAGCACCTCTCTGTCACTCGTCTATACACAGACAATAAAGAGGGGGAAAGTCCATTAGAACGATCATATGATCCCCTTTGAATGGAAAAGAAAAGTTTGAGCTTGACGATTTCATGGTGTAATCTTGGCAACCGTGTGAAAGTGGTTTGGTATTGCCTTCCTAGAATGTTTTTGATTTCTCAGTGGAGTCCAAAATTTTGGTACCTTTGATGCTCTCTCGTCATCAAATTGGCTTACCTGATCCAGGTTAGGTCTGATTCCAGACAAGGTCAGCAAGGAGCGGCCAACTATTAAAATAGCCCCCCTTTAAAGCCACTCAATGCTATGTTTTGTAGTAATAACATCCATAGTAATTTATGAATTGCTACCTTTTTCCTATCAGTTTTTCAATTTTATTGGCTAACTCCTGGATTCTACCATTGAGATAGGAAAAAAGGAAAACTTACCATATACCGGTAAGTATTTAAAACACATATATAGAAAAAGTAGGGGTTTTGTATAAGCTTAAAATCCTAAAGATGAGTGAATCCATTAAGTTCAATCTGATCCAGGTTTCTCACTTTCCTAATGATAAATTTGTTCCATTCTGCTTTGGTATCAGTTGGTATCAGATTTTTTTAAAAAAAAATCAAAACATTGAATGCATTTCTGTGAGCCATTTTCCTTAACAAGGTTCTAGGGCAGTGATGGCGAACCTTTTTTAGCTCGGGTGCTAAAAGGGTGCGCACATGTGCAATAGCGTGCGCACGTGTGCCCACACATATAATGCAATGCCCTCCCTCCCACACATGCGTGCACAATCCCCCCCACTGCCCCCCGCACATGCGCACAGGCCTCACTGAAACCTCCGGACTTCCAGTAGGCCCATTGGGCCATTTTTCGCCCTCCCCAGGCTTCAGGAAAGCCTCCGGAGCCTGTGGATGGCGAAAAACGGTCCCAACAGGCCTACCGGAAGTTCAGAAACTTCACAGACTCCGGAGGGTTTCCTGAAGCCTGGGGAGGGTGAAAACGGCCTCCCCCTGCCCTCAGAAGGCAGGGGGAAATCAGCTGGCTAGCACGCACATGTGCGCTGGAGCTGACATAGGGCAACGCCTCGCGTGCCTTCAGATATGGCTCCGCGTGCCATAGGTTCGCCATCACGGTTCTAGGGGAACCTTTTTTCCTAGTACCATGCTAACATTGCTAACATTGAAAACTGCATCAACAAATAAAGAAAAATCCAGACGTTTTATGGAATTGCATTCTTAAATCTAAACGGAAGTTGAGTAATTTTGTATTGAACTACAGATTACTCCTTCATTTTAACATTCCAAAATGCAACTTATTGTCATACTAAAGTGTTTACATAGCCCAGTGTTTTTCAGTTACTGTTGTACATCTAGATGAGATGTGACTTTTGTCCCCTTGCCATAGCAGAGAACCACAGAGAGCAGAGGCAAAGCCGTAAGTCTCCAGCTGAGTGAACTGAGGCAAAAGAATCCAGTGAAGCATTTCCCGAACTCCAGAATTAGGGCATCATCTGGTTTACTGTAAGAGCCAAAGTAAAACCATCATTTTGCACTAGTTTTCTCTCAGTGTTTCTGTGTACATTTTAGTGGGTTTGGAATTAGAATAAGGAGAACGATGCTTCCAGAATAGTTGTACTGTATTGAAGTTTTCAAATCAAACTTTTCTATCAGATTATATGAACACATCCATGCCATTTTCTTGACAACAGTATGAAAGAGGTTTGCCATTGTCTACTGGGGTGTTTTTGATTTCTCATATAGCCTATAGCCCTGATATAGCAATAGCAATAGCACTTAGACTTATATACCACTTTACAGTGCTCTTTTGCGCTCGCTAAGCAGAGTCAGCATTTTGCCCCCAACTATCTGGGTCCTCATTTTATCAACTTTGGAAGGATGGAAGGCTGAGTCAATCTTGAGCCAGTGAGAATTGAACTGCTGAACTGCTGGCAATCAGCAGAAGTAGCCTGCATTACTGCATTCTAGCCACTGTGCCACCACAGATTTTCCCTGTTTTTAGCTTCTGAGCCTAGAGAAAAAGAGCTATATCTGCATAAATATATTAGCACAATAGCAGTATTTTTATCTCTTTCCTAATGATTCTCAGCATGGAATGTGTTTCCTGGTTTTGGTCGAGGGTGGGGGGGAATATAGCAGATACACATTATTAAACAAAAGCATCAAGATTAATTTTGGGGTCACTCATAGACATTTGGGCTAAATTAAATTTTTACATGCGATCAGATTTTTAATGCAGGTTTTTTAACTATATACATTGTACCAATTTAATTCCCTTTAAAAATGAAAAAGCGCCAGTCTCAATAGAGATCCTTGGGAGGAAGAGGGGGTGGAACACTTTTTTTACCTCTCATACATTGCAGTAACACTTTCATTTATTCCTACTTTTGTTTTCTGTTCCTTAACAATTAACTATTCATAAGGTAACTTTTCCTCTTAACCAAAGACTGTTCTGTTTGTTCAGGTATCTTTGAAGATGAACCTTATCAAAAAGTAAATAATCTCTTTTGGATTTCCCTGTAACTGTGTTACTAAGGTGTATGTGTTACTAATAGGTGTAACATCCTATTTTGGACACATCATGCAAAGATCTAGCGCTCTGCAGAAGACTCTAATGCGGGGAAATGTGGAAGGAAAGAGAAAAAGAGGTCAACCGGCAGCAAAGTGGATAGACTCAGTTACAGAAACAATGAGTACGGTTTAGGAAGAGCTGAAAGACCAAGTTAGGGACAGATTATTATGGATCTATCTGGTTTCTAAGAGTCAGCAATGACTGGATGCACATAATTAGTTATAATATTTAAGGCATGATTGTCCAAACGTCTGGCTTGCCTGGGTCACATTGAATAAGGAGGAAATTGGGTCATATATATAAATATGTAAAATAGTTAAGGTATATAAGTCACAACTTTATTATGTTTATCTATTTATTATCTTGTAGGGTACATTACTCTCTGTTCAAGGCTGCCCGTGGGCCATGGGTTGGCCACGCCTGATCTAAGCAAATATTTTCTACCCATATACTCTCAATACTGTTCTGTAACTGAACTTTGTTCCCTTTTTAAAAATTGCCATCACACTACATATTGGTATAGTACAGAGGCTAATATTTAGAGTATGTTATTTACAAAAGACTAGAAACCCTAGGATGGACTTTTTTTTTTAAAGGAAAATGGGTAAAGATGAACTAAGGATTTTTGGATTTACTGATTGAAAATAGCTATAAATGGAGAGAAGGGAACTACATTATGCACTTTTGAAGGTGGGAAATAGTATCAAGTATGTTTATCACTTCTGTAAACAAGACCAGAAGTTCCTTCATTAAGGGTTTTTTTCTTCATTGTTTTCAACTTT